>JAQPZY010001684.1:9397500-9997500 GCA_029931535.1 Margaritifera margaritifera
AAGAGGAAACCTCAATTATTGCTTCTGAGACACTGTTCCATAGGTTCGTAACTCGCTGGATGAAGCAGTCTTGTTTGCAACCTTGATTGGTGTGTTAAGAGCTATTTTGTTTTTACTGTGGCCTCTGGATTCAATATACATCACATAGCATTTAAATTGCGCGTATCACACATCAGATTTAAACTTGTGAGTTGAAAATGCCCTTAAACTCTTGTTTACAGGTTTATCCTTTTTTTTTTTTTAAATTAAGAAAGATATTAAAAGCGGACAAATATACTCATGAACTAAATATACAATTGTACTCTTGTATTTTGCCTGGATGTCAAAAATACACGTAAAATAAGTAAACACCCAACCACAATGTGCCATCTTTTATGGACATCCTCATTTTAATTCCGTGTCATTATACCGCTGACCATGCTAATTTGTAATTATTGTATCTCGTCTTTGAATGAAAACGATTAATGGTACTTTGCGGAACGGAACGGAACAAAAATCATGGGAGTTTTCTCAAAGTAATAACTTTTTATTCTAAGAAAACTAACACAATTTATTCTAAACTCTGAACACGCGACTGATCTTCAGTGAATCAGCAATAGATTTACTATATACCAGAATGAAATCAAAATCTTAGAGGAAATAAGAAATTTACATTATATGCTATTGCTACATTGTCAAAGTATCAATAGACATACTTTGATGCTATTGCTACGTTGTTCAATTATCAATAGACACACTTTGATGCTATTGCTACGTTGTCCAAGTATCAATAGACACACTTTGATGCTATTGCTACATTGTCCAATTATCAATACACACTTCAATGCTATTGCTACATTGTCCAAGTATCAATAGACACACTTTGATGCTATTGCTACATTGTCCAATTATCAATACACACTTCAATGCTATTGCTACATTGTCCAAGTATCAACAGACACACTTTGATGCTATTGCTACATTGTCCAATTATCAATACACACTTCAATGCTATTGCTACATTGTCCAAGTATCAACAGACACACTTTGATGTTATTGCTACATTGTCAAATTATCAATAGACACACTTTGATGCTATCGCTACATTATTCACCATTGCAAATAAATATACACTCTCTGCATGAAAGAAAAAATCAATATACACAGAACAGAGATGCGCTCAAAATTAACGCTATTGCTATATCAGCAACCCCGATATACAAACACACAACAACCCAAAGAAAGGAGACACCAGATTCAAATTTGATTTTATTGCTAAATTATCAAACCAGTTATAAAACACATACGCACAAACAGACACCAGGTTAAAAGTTTATATTTTGACTCCCTTGGCAACCCCTATAAAAGAGCCCATCAATAGACACAAAACAAGGACACTAAGAAGTAATGCTGCAGAACACGCTCCAATCTGTACGGTTTAAAAACCCTACCCTGGGACAGAAATGGAAAAGTTTTTAAAAACTCAATATACGAAGAATATGTAGCAACAGGAGTTTCTTACATTATGTTAAAATAATATATTTTTATTTGGAGAAATCATCATGATGCATAAGGTTCAGCGCAGTCTAGAATGTACGTATGTTGATCCGAGAGGGTAGTATTCCTTTGCATTTGTACTTCAGTTCAACGCCCTCTGAGAGATTTCACTAAGTAATGTATATTTTGAAAATATAAAGTTTCTTTTTCATTATTATCACATAGTCTTCCATTGTAACACCCATTGTAATTCTTCACTGACCAAATTGTTTCGTCCAAAAAGGTTGTCGTTATGTTACATATATCTTTTGTCGTGTTTCTCCACACAAAGCTCTTGCCACAAAGAGAGCGCTGATTTTGTACAGGATTTCAATAAAAAAAACAAAGAAAACACACCACACGGACTCGGATAAAATTTCGCCTAATTAGAATTGGTTCATTGGAAGTATGGATCCTGTAATCAAAACTAACTTCGAACCACTTGTAGAAATGTACAGCATAACTTGTTTTTGTTTTTTTGGTTTTGTTTTTTTAATTGTTTCTTTTGGGAATTAATTAATTCGTACAATCTGAAACATCGAACAAAGCCTTGTCGTTTTGAGTTTAAGATTGTTACCATTTCAAACATCATCTACTTAAGCTCATTTTAATGAACAGGTTTTTTTTTTTTTTTTTTTTTTTTTTTTTTAATAATAATTTCTTGAAGAAGGAAACATATTCTGAAGATATTTTATTGACGTCAAATGACAATGTTCATGGCTATAAGCGAAGGGAACGAATTGAGAACGGGAAGCTAGTTTCATATTAATCGCACCATCCAGTAAGAAAACACACGCGGTTAAGAAATAAGATTCTGATGAAAACCTAATTATGTAGATGTCAGTTTGTAAGATATCTTGTCAGCCTTAGCAATATATTTCTGTGAAATGCCAGCATTGAGAGAGAGAGAGAGGCGGGAGGGGTCACTGCTTCTTCATGACCTTGTCCAAATAGCATCCATTATACTTTCAGGAGACCAGCTTAATCCTACTTTGAAATCAACTTTCGTCCTTGCAGAAGATGGGGGAACTTAAACGACGGATCAACTATGGCACCCGCTCGGCCTCGTCTATCAGGAGCACAAATTTTATTCCCCAGATTCCACGCGAGTACAGCACACCTGTCCGTTCTGCTAATGCAATGACTACACGTATCAAGGACAAGAACATTGCACTTGCTCAACGTGTCAAAAACAGATTTGATTCTAGGTTCAGCCATGAAATGAAGCTTGTACAGGACTTTCAGAAAAGAATACAAATCAAAACTTTACCTTTTGATGATGACAGCTTTCAAAAGGAAAGAGCGCATTTAGATCCTACATTACTGAAAGCGGAAAAGGACAAAGATGCCGGTGAACAAGAGGAAACGTCGCAAAAAGACCCTTCAGCCGAACAAGTGAATTCCAAGGCACTATCTGGTGCTGCACTGACATCGTTCAGACATTTCAGTGGAGGGTTAAGGCGTGCAAAAAGTGCTCACCATCCGTCCGATGACCAAAGAGATGAGACTAGTGACGACGAGGAAAACAAAACCGTCGCTCAAAATAAGATTGTCCTCTCCAGTTTTCGGTTGCGAAGCAGCTTCCGAAGACAAAGGGCCAAAACAAGTGTAGGGTTTGCTGAGGACTCGAGGGACACCTGGGATCTGTCCAGGTCGTACAGACGGCTGAGGGAGGCGTATAAAAAGGAGGTGGACGAGAAAACAGAGACATACGAAGACAAATTCAGGCAACTGCAGGAATATCAAAAACGTAGTCACGAACTATTACTAGAACGCTCCAGGAAGATATTCAAAGATATTATCGAGGGGTCTTTGGTTGACATGAACCAAATTTAGAATTAAAAACAAATACCTCATCCGGATTTCGACACATTCAAACTCCTCAAACTAAACATGTTTCTGTCATATGAAAAGATGTATACGGGCGGCCGTGGGCGCAAAGCCCGGATATCCCGAACACAAGCTGGGTACTCTTCCAACTTGGTTATCTGAACCGGTCCCACCGGAACCCGCAACACTCCAGTTTATGACAATCTGACCAATTTACGGTGGAAAAAGGTTTCCAGATTGACTCGTACTGTGCGCCACTGCCAATAGAAGGGACCCCTTTTTGTCGACCACCCCTTTTATTTAGGTAGAAAAGATAAACATTAAAGGGAAGTAAATAAAAAAAGATGTTCAGAATGAGCTTAATGCAAATAACTTTAAAATTGAGAATAATTGGGTTGTCGACGGATGTATGGACGGACACGCACAAAGGCACAAAAGTGATCTCTGTGTCGAATTTATATTGTATTGTTGTGGCGGGGGTTGGGAGGTTGGAGGGGAGTCGTATATAGGGCCTTATATACTCCCTTTAATTTAACCAACACTAACAAACAGCCTTTCATTTTAGTTAATTGTGAAATTATTGTGCTGTAGTCTGTACCAGATGACAAATGTTGAAAGGTGCTTTTCTAGCAAGACTCCCGATTCGTCTCTCATTAGTCATCGCGAAATGCATATAGCCGAACAGTATATTGACATCCAATTCTAGATTTAGTTCTTTTCAAAACATGCGCACTGTATGTATGCATGTATGTATGTATGTATGTATGTATGTATGTATGTATGTATGTATGTATGTATGTATGTATGTATGTATGTATGTATGTATGTATGTATGTGGTATTTATTAATTTCGAACTGCCACATGGTAAATTATACTAGCAGAGAAGAAAGAAAGAAAAGCCAAACATTTTACACGTATGTAAAGACGTGCAAAAATATTGGCTTAAAATTTTAACATGTATGTGAAGACGACACTACATGGTTTCCAGTGTAATGAGCCAGTAAGATTTTAAGCTCAACTGGATTGGAACTTGCCGTATTGTCTGTCTTTGTTATCGCCTGCATGAATCACTTGACGAAACATATATGTTACTTTCGTGTTTTGTTTGAAGTGAAATAAAGCAACTTGAAAAGAAAAGTTTTAAATTATTATTATCATAACCTGTTAACCTTTTCTTACGATACATGCTTGCTTGAGAATAGCACGTTTTATATCGGCTATAAAATTGCTTTCCACGTCTGAACTTCTGCATTTGAAAACATTAGTACAGCAACGTATTGTTTTGATATGCACCCTTTGTGTGAAGATTTTTTGTATGTTGTCACTTTGTTAAATGAAATAAGCTTTAATATGTCAAATAAGTCTGATGAAACTCAAAAATATCGTCACAGGTTACTTAAACTGCAGTCGCTCAAGTCCAAAATGTCAACGTTTTTTTTCTTTTTTTTTTCTTTTTTTTTTTTTTTTTTTGTCTTTTTTTCTTTAGGTAAATGCATCAAAGTCGCAAAAGCCTTTCACAGTCCAAATCTAGGTAAACATGAGCAGGGCCACACGCGCTCAGGGCAGCCCTAATCCTTTACGAAATATTGTGTGTTTGTGTGTTTATTTTGTCAGTCCAGGCGCAATAAATAAATAAATAAATGCATCGAGAAATTCTAATCCCAGTACTCTCTATGTATACACTGCCCTTAAAATTATCAGACCAGTCAGGCTCGAGTGTATTATTTAAAAATTAAACAGTACAAGACCGGTCAGACTATGAAGACAATTAGCGAAGTGAAAACAAAATAATACAAAGGAAACGTTTTTTTTTACATCATAAATAATGGCACAATACAGCTAAGGGAGACACACACAAAAATCTGTGTGTTTACCTTATATTGGCGGTACAATTATGCTATTACGAGTGCCTTCCCTTGGTCATAGTCCTTTATAGGCTCAGTACAACATATGCAATATACTTACACAACGTACATAATCTGCGGTACAGGATATGTTTTTTTTATATAAATCGCGAATACATGTAAGTAGTAATTACAAAGCATTGGTGGTACTTGGGGGAAGTGATCGGGATAAACTTTGTTTAGTTCGGACAATATTGCAGTTTAAAACAGTGATGTAACACAAAAGTTAAAATCATAACATGATTTCCACTTGCGTGCTACATCAGAGTACACAGCATAAAACACTAATGCAATAAAAAAAAGTGAAATCAGTTTGAGCGTAAATAAAATGCAACATATTTTGGTAAGTATATGTTCATTTGTTGAGGCTTAAATATACATTCAAATATTTCTAGTTAAATACATAAAAAAAGAAAACTTCGATATTTGATATAATACTAGCAAAACGAATAAGACAAGGCTTACACTCCTTTAACAGGTCTTCAAATTTGTGTGCCTTAAATGACATTACTGGATAGATCGCACAAAGGAATATACACAAATTTAGATAAATTTCAGTTGTCTCCGTTGGGTTCACAGCAACAGCATACACAAACAAAACTATCAAATAAATACATTCTTAACATCAGTAGGATGCAGGATGAATCGCAGACTTTGTGCCAGGCATAAAACGTTGCATATGCTGTGAAAAAAGTTGACAGCAAACCGTGCACAGTTAGATTGTCCTTGGTAATCTCAGACATAGGCAAAGGTAATAATAGTTTGAACAACTCTTTAACAAACATTTTAGAAGGTGGCCCTATCTTGTAATCGACTAGATTTTACAGCAACAAGACGTAAGAAACGGATTAATCGGTGCTTGGTAAATGATACTAAATATGGGGGTTTTTTTGTTGTTTTTTTTTTTTTTTGTTTTTTTTTTTTTGTTTTGTTTTGTCTCAGTAACTCAAAATGCACAAAATCTACAGCATATGAGGAATTTAATTTGGTTAAGTTGTATACTTGGTTTGCTTTCCAAAGTCTTCGACTTTAGACAAACTTTTGACTTTGTCCACGCTTTGGCGTTGAACTATGCACAGACTTTGCTGTTTTGTTTTCGTGTTGCACTGTTGGTCTTGATTTTTATCATAACTACAGTTTTAAATGACATAACCGATAATAATCAGCTATAGAAATCGGTATATAGACAGTGTTCCAAACAATGCCTTACCCTTATTTTTCATGACTTTACGCTCGTCGTACTCACCTTGTTTTGTCTTTAATTTTCCTTCAAAGATCCTAAGCAAGTTTCTTTTCCATATCCTTCCTTTGTTCCTTATCTATTTCTTCTATTTTGTTTTACTTTGTTTGCGAAATAAAGAATATATTTAAAATGATTCAATGTCCCGTACTTTGTCGAACAAAGTGTATATTGTTTTCTTTTCTTTTTGCAGGTTTAATTAATTTACCAGTTGCTTTTATCCTTCCTATCGTGTTGTTTGTCTGTCTACTTTAGCCATGCTTCTTCCACGACGTTTTTCGCTTCAAGTTATTGCAAGTCTTTTTTTTCTGTTTTTCTTCCGACGATTTGCTTAATGTTTTGAGGGTTTCAAATTCATCCATCTTGTATGCCTTTTTACATACTGTGTTAAGTTCCACATGTTGAATATACCTTTTACTCTAACGCAAGAAAATAGTTGGTCTAGACTCTAATACGTATTTTGTGTCTGGATGCAAGTGTAATGTCTAATTATAGTATGCAACACATTTCAATTACATTAAACACTATTATGTAACGGCCTCATCTTGTCGTCGGGTGTCGCCCTCCTCCCTGTCGTCGCAATTACACAGCCGGTATGCAATTGGAGGCGGAGGGGGGGGATACTAAAACCGGTATTGCAATCGTCAGTCGCTTATGAAGATATTATACTAGTTTACAAAATATATTATAAAAATGTCATTTGCATAATGCAAATATAAAAATGAAATAGAAAATGACGCAAACAGTTTTCACATACATGAGTATAGTATTAGTATCCATCGAGAGATAAACAGAAATCGTTTCTGGGTTAAAATAATAGAAAAAAATATATATATTTTTTTAAGTCTCAGGGTTGGATTCCACACGTTTCAAACTGTAACTAAGCAACTTTGCATGAAGGAGCATCTTGATTTTCCTGAATTCAAAATAGAGTAACGATTGTTTTATTGTGATAGTTCACGATGATTCTTTTCCATGTTAATGTATGATTCCAAACGATTATTAAGAGCATTTCAAAGCAATGTATGTTTAATTTCATATCCTGAATGAAATGTAAAAACTCTGCATGAAAATAATTGCTTCTGTGCAAACCCCCGCATCCGGTTAAATAGGCATATGATTAAAAACTTCGTCAGGAGCTAATCGTTCTTCGACTGCTATCGTGGATATACCGTTGTATGAGGGTAAGCACGGATACCACCTAAGAACGACCTTTCGAACCTCGTATGGAATGACATATGATTGCTTAGACAAAGCATTTACCACGCTCAACCAATTCATAAGGCTAGATGTGAAGAAGAAAAAAAAAACAATTGGTATGGGTCTAACAAGCAATAACTATATTATGAGAGCCGAAACACTAACTTTTTTTTGTGGTTCACACATTCCGCACGAAATCATTTAAAATAAAATTTAAAAATTACGAGACTAGTTGTTACTCTTCGGTGTGTTTGAAATCATATAAAATTACTAGACCACCCATATCTTTGAGTAACACGACCTCCACGAGAACAAAGAAACCAAAATTAAAACTTACTATACCAGTCTTGGGGATGTTTAGAACATTTTTTTAAACAACTATACCAGTCAGACTCGAAGGTAATATTTCGCAAATACAAAGAAAAATACTAGACCAGTCTGACTCGAAGGTAATATTTCGCAAATTAAAGATTTACCAAACCCATCACACTTGGAATGTTTTGACTTCATTGAAAACGACTAGACCAGTCCGACTAGATGGTATTATTTGGGCGTTTTCAAAAATAGCTAAAAATTACTAGACCAGACAGACTATTGAAGACACCGGTTACCAAAGTTAAGTCCATCCCCAAGTTTCACACTGCTCTCAATCAGTGACGTCACCATAACAAAACTGTTTTATTGGAAAACTACTGTTATGTAATTTTATTTTAGCATACAATACATAATTGTGTAGAATAGGAAAGACAGCTTTGGTCAGCTTTTCAATCGGCTAATTGGAGGTATTGAAAACAAGGAAAGATCGGTTTAGTAATCAAATAAGATATTATTGGTATGTAATTTTATTTTTGGCACACACTACAGGCTTGTATAGAAAACGGGAGTAAACTGTGGTCAGCTATTCGCTTGGTAAATAAGAGTAAAGGTAGGTAAAATAGAGAAGGATAATATTTTATGCTGTTATAAAAGTCAAGGCAAACACAAAAATCATTTGTTTCTGGAGTCATTATCCATTTGAGCCCAGAGAAATCTGATCATAACGGAAACAAAATCACGTGAATCTTACTTAAAAAAGATGATGAAAAAATTTCTACAATTTTGTTCTATCAAGAGCAGGAATAGCTAATAGATTAGTTATTGTAGCAACATGTTGAATCAAACTGTTAAAACTGTGTCTAACGATGCATGGTAAATGATATTTACTATGATCTTTGTCTCAGACATTTAAACATAATCAAACACCTACAACATTTTAGGAATGTAATAGCTGTCGGCAGGTTGCACATTTGGTTTGCATTTGCAAAGTCTCTGACGTTTGACTTTAACGTGCACTTTTATTTAGTTCAGTCCAGACTCTGGAATTTTGCTTTCATGCTTTACTGTTGGTTTTGGCAATTACTCCAGTTTGTAAATGATATAGCTCATGCTAATAATTAAAAAAAAAAAAATATTTAAAAAAAATGAAAAAAAAATTCGAACGAACAGTGTCACAAATTATATCTTTTCCTTGTAAGCTTTTGTTTTCTTTTCCTCTAATTATTTTCTCTGTCCGTCTCCTTGCATAATTCTGAGCTGTCAATCAAACCGGGTGCATTAATCACAAATAGGCATCGAATTCACTAGACATTGCTATCCACCACATTTGCTCACAAGCAAAATAACACGCTTGATTACTTTCTTATTACATTGCAAAGGATTTTGAACCTTTACGCAGAAGATCACTGAAATTTTTTCAGAAAATGGTTAACCGATGTGCTCGGGGCACATGCAATGCAGATTGTCGAAGAAAAAAAAAACCACCACGAAAAAGCCTATTAAAATTATTTTGGAGTAATTTAATAAAATACTGTGGGTTGTGGGGCTTTGAAACCATTTCCAGCCCATACATTAAGATCTGGAATAGCCCTAATTCTATTCAATATCTATCCTTGCAAAATAAGATGTTGACATCGTTTATTTCAAAATTTGAAATTGAATTATTTTGAGTAAAATATTTATTATGGATCTATTTTATTCATATTTTAACTTTATGCAGAGGTGAAACTGTAATAAAATGTTTATTTTGTCTTTATTAGGCACGAGATTATAAATAACATCAAGCTATGTCCTGTCATGTATGGTATTTTTGTCATGCTGACTTCAAATAAAATTTATCTCTTACAAATTAATGATTTTATAACACCTGCAAAATGTTATGACATCAATGAAGCAAGATAAACGCGTCACACTAATTAGCAAACAAAGGTAAAAGCGGACTCGAGTATACCCCGTCAATGTGCTTGTATTTCAACGTTCCATTATTATTTCTTTCTTTTTTAAGAGATTATGAAAATTATCGTTTTACATGGATATGAAATAATCTAAATTTGCTTGTTTATAAATGATACCCTTATAACATGCTTTTATCCGTCCAACTGACGATGCTTGTTAACGCAGCGTAAAGAACGTAAAACACTTCCTTCAATCATTCTAGAAGCATTTTATAAATTGTTTATTTATTTATTTTAACTTTAATATTTTTTCTTAACATAATTAAATTGTTAAGTGACAATAAATTAATTTTTTTATTGTGGATCAGAAAAAGTACTTGGTGTTTTATTCTTGCATGACAATTATATATGTACGATATAAATTTAACAATTGCGAATACATACCGGATGTTTTATTTTACATTTTAAAATTTTGTTAAAGTCATACTAGAAACTCTGATTTAATTAATGAACATACCCAACTTTGCAAGCACAGAAATATTCTGTTATTTTGTGCACTTCTAGCGAAATGCCTACTTTAAGTTGCGAGGATGTTGTTCTTTCTCATAGACCGCCAGCAAAAATCATAATTTCATTAACATATCCTTGTGAGTAGTTGTACAAGCCTTTCTTTGACACACGTTCAGAAAGATTCTTGCAATCAGGTAGGAAAGTTTCAGAAGTATTGTCGGGAATATTTTCCGATGAATCTGTTGCTGATGATACTGAATCCGCCATTTCGACGATAGCTTGTGAGCTGGAGCAACAGTAACTAAGTGGACCGAGCTTATCGTTCGATACCAGAACCATGCATTTGTTCGAGATCCTCGTCTTTTTCTTCCAATTCTTTTTCTTCAGTCCTTTGCAAAATAAGAAATCTGTTAGAACTTGATACTGTGTCCTGTGGTTTGTCAACAAAGTGTCTAACTTTTCTTTTTCCAGTGTTAATTCATTTTCATCTAGCTTGTAAGCTTCTTCTGTGGTTATTCGTCTGTCTGATTTAGCAAGGCTTTCTTACACAATATTTTTCAATTTTAGCTATTTCATTTTATCTAAATTGCGTCCGTGTGCCGAACAGACACACATACGGCACTACCTCAGCTTGTGCGCTTTGATATCGCTTTGCGCCAAGTCTACCGCGATTTGCATGCTGCTTTGAGTGTGTTAAATTCATCTATCTCGTTATTGCATTTACCTTTTGCATATTGTATTAGATTTCACATGTCCTTTGTTGAGCCGCTCCAATCGGGGCACTGTTGAGGCATAACTATTTAGCCAATGAAAGAATGTAACTATATGTTACTAATTGTTACCAAAAAAGCCACTAAGTGACTCGCATAAGATATTACTAATTGTTACCAAATAGGCCGTCATAGTTTTTCTTATTTTGCATGCAGGACCCCTGCAAAGTAGGCTAAGACCGGATTGTGGTGGATTATATATTTGTCTGCTGTAGTCTGCTCCAGAATTCGTAGTTCTCTTTTAATTCACGTTTGTTTCCTTTCTAAAGCAAGACAATAGTCGGGCTAGACTCTAATACAACAAAACGTATTTTATGCATTGACAATGTTTAAAAAAAATATCTTGTAGTATTAAAGATTCTACATTACATTAAATAAGGGCTATTGTGTCATATATGTACGTTTTCATCCCTGGATGGATGTATGGATGGATGAATAAATTAATAATTGGGTGGATTTGGTAAAAACAGTGAGGACATAAACTCATTCAGTCTCACACTTGTTGGTGCACATGGTAGGTGACATGTGTGTAAACAGGTTAAAATGTGGATACTGTGGATAAACTATGCACTCTGCTACTTGATGCGTCAGATTGCTCGGGTTTAACATAAAGTTTTATGCAAGTAAGTTTATACCCACTCCATAGTTTTCATCTCGGTGATAATTTTTGGGTGCCAATTTTATTATTAACGGAAGGAAAGATGGACATATATAAATGAAGAAAATATTCTTAGACTGTCGATTGTTCACAAGATATCAAGGTTTTAATTAATTCTTTTTGTTAAACTCATTTCAGCTTTTATTGAAATAGTGGTTTCCTGAATTTATAGATTTGGTGTCATGTGACCATTCAAGTATAAAACCTACAAAGAATAACTACCAAAAAAAACTCCCTCCCACAGACCGTATGTAATGCTGCGGTGATAACTGCCTAGATATCAACATGCTTGTCAGAGCCACGAGTAGTTAGGTACCTACACCAATTGGCGGAGCATATTCGATAAGTCAAGTTGAAAGCTTAGCACATTTTCCAGTAGACTGATTTTGCTGTGGTGAGTTTCACTAACCGGCTGATAGGAAGTTCCACCGCGCTGCAAAATATTCAACGCTCTAAAGAAGCAGAATCAGTGTGAAACTTGCGGGCGAGCTTAACATTGGCATTTAGCGTGCTCATAGTCTCACAGGTATAGTAATTTTTTAATGATTTCAAAACACCACAAGTCTGAGTGGTCTAGTATTTTTTAAATTTGCGAAATAATATCATCGAGTCTGATTGGTTTAGTAATATTCTACGATTTTCAAAATACCCCCAATTCTGACTAAGCTAATAAATTTGTTAATCATTTTCGAAACATGCCATAATCTGGATAGTCTAGTGATTTTTAATTTTGAATTTTAGTGTTCTCGTATCCCTAATGGAGATGGTGATACACAAAAATATGTGGTCTAATTATTTTTTAATTTGTGAAATAATAATCTCATGTCTGACTGGTCTAGGAAATTAAATGTTGATTTCAATGATCTCTTATCCTTATACGAATGTGAGTGGTCTAGTAATTTTTAATGATTTTTAAGAACACCCCTAACTCTTGCTAGTCTTTTTAATGCTCTAGTTTCTATTTACGGGCTGTACAAACAAAATAAAAACTATATATAAGTGGTCCTGCTCTCTCAATATTCTTAATACTGTAACACATGCACAAAGATTAATTTTCCAAGTGTTGTATTTCCCTTAGAGTAAGTACGTCTTTACATACCAACAATTTCTCAAATCTGATTTTTAAAATAATATCTCTTGTATGTTTCAGAAAGTCATTACCATTATGGCTCTCTGGTAGTCCATATAAATGCAGTCGACCGAAATTAAGTGTGGAGTGCTTCTGATCACTTATCAAGTACTGCTAAATGATGGAGTGATAAAGCCATACTGTCGGAGAAGAAATCATTATCTCTCATGTAGTTCATGAGGTGTTCTCTACTTATACTTTTCATGGTTTTACTTATAACAGATGTGAGGCTTACAGAGGGATAATTTCATGGCGGACTCATGCTAATATTCCTAACAACTGCACTGATCTGTGCTTCTTCCAGTCTTAAGAGACTAAACCCGATTTCAAAGTCTGATTAAAGGAAATACATAACAGAGTAGAGATGCTCTCTGAAAGTTCCTTTCGGAGTGTTGGGTGTAACCTATCAGGTCCTGTGTCGTTGTCTCTTGAATTTGAGAAGCACTTTGTTAGCTGTGTCACGGGTAATTTTTAAGTCCTTCATTGCATATTTTGGTTGTTTTGGTGTCAGTTTTTGACGTGGTTCCTTCGTAAAAACATTTCTAAAGTAAGTTGCAAGGATATTGGCTTTTCTTTTGTCATTATCGGTCTTTCGTGAATTTGGATCTTCAGGATCACTGTGAATTTACTCTATGCCATTTTTTTGGGTCTTTGATTTGGATTTAACATAGCATCAGATAACTTTTAGGGTTGCTTTTAGTTTGATTTGAGAGGTTTATTTTGTATTGACTGTGTTTCCTTGTTAAGCTTTTCACCCGATTCATCATTTTATTATATTCTGTCTTTACTTCTGGATGTTTTGTTAGTATTGTTTTCCTTTAAATTGCACGTTTCATCTTCCTTATCTCAATATCTTTCTTTTCTAGTGAAAATTTTACTTTCCCTTGGTGGATATATATACTTCTTTCTTAAGGACGTATCTATCTTCAAATTTCTTCATCTTCACAATGAATTTCTTCCAACTAACGCTGATATCGTCCTCTGTGCTAAGGTATTGTTCCAAATTTATACTGTTTCTTTCATCATAGATTGTATTATGGTCTGATCTATTATAGTATATTTTGGTTCTTGCTCTTTTCCTAAGAAATCTAGAACAGGTGTACTTGAACTGGAAGCACACAGTGATCATTCTTGCCTAATGGGCTTTGATATTCTTATTCGGAATCATGTTTTCTTCATTGCTCAGGTTCAGGTCAAGAATGTTTTGTATGTCATCTCCTCTCAATCCAGTTAGTTTCTTAACGTTTTTGAATAAACAGCTATCCTGTAGACGCTTAATAAATGTATATTATGGGGAGACAATACTCTCACCTTTGCTATTCCATGATTCCCAGTCTATCTCTGGGTTCCTGAAGTCACCCATGAACAGAATATGTGAATATTTCTTACTGGATATCTCTAACATTAATTGCTACAAATTTGCATTTAACTCTATGGTTCCACTGTTCGATCTTTAGAACAACCCAAGCATAAGCTTATCATTATTATTAGGCTGAATTTTGGCAAATATGTTTCCTTCAAATGTATTTTCCATGGCTACCTCCTTTGCTGACAATTTCTTTTAAGTGTATAGTAGCATCCCTCTTCCAACACAGTTTCCTATATTGATGGAAAATATATCATAATCCCACATTTGTTTCATTGAGGAATCAATTTGGGTTCAGTTTATATAAGCTGTATTTAGGCTTAACTTCTGTTTTACATATTATCATTGGTGATGAGATTCTGATTCTCGCTTAAAATTCCTAAAAATAATTCTTAACTGGTCTGCATTGGTGTAAAAACAACATAAATTGTGCAAAACTGTGTAACTTTTTACATTGTTTACATTTTGATTTGCTGACTGAATTTTTAGTGTCGGCACCTACATCCTGAAGAAAGTGGGTGAAGTTTGACAAATCTTCTTCCCCACGAGTAATATAAGACAGAGACAAAGGTCTCTACGCGGGCTCCACGTTAAATATGGTAAACAAAATTCGATGTGTTTACGGGAAATTTAACATAGGCGCTATCTTGAAAGGTATGTTTTGTAAAATTGTAGCATGAGGTGACGGTCTGCACTCAATCGGTTGAGTCTGTCTGTAACAGTGTAACATGTTAGATGTGTTTGGCAGGAAATGGAAGTTTGGTTTACCCTCTAAATGAAAGACCGTAAGTAGTATAGGGGGGTAAATAGTGCCAAGGGGGCACTATAGGGTCATACGAGAACTTAACATGGAGGGGGCACTATAGGGTTATACCAGAAATGAACATGGAGGGGGCACTTGGGGGTCAAAGGGGAAAGGAACATGCGTGGGGGCACTTGTGGGTCAAAGGGAAAAGAAATATGGGGAGGGCACTTGGGGGTCAAAAGGTGTTTATAGGGACAGAAGTATTTTAGAGGGACAGAAGTGACACATACACACACACACACATAGAAACAGGATTATAGGGACAGAAGTATTTTAGACGGAAACATGTTAATTTCTCGTATGACCCTATAGTGCCCCCCCCCCCTTAACCCTATTTACCACCCTATACTACTACCGTAGTTTGTTTTTTTTTATAATAAATATAGGGAAATAAAAGTACATTGAAGTTGTGTATCTTAACAGAGGTCATGAACGATGACAGTCGTCTGTATTGGTGACATAAGCTCGAACGTCTTCAGGTTTATCATTTAGTTTCTGAAAGCCATGTCAATCATAAATATTTCTTGTGTTCCAGATCTTAAATATGTTACACTTTTGCTAGCGTACTATTAGGCCAATGTTTCATTCATCAATTTTGATACAAAGTTACAACTGGACGTCTTCACTAGCTATGGTAGATTGACAAATACCTAGACCGATTTTTTTACCCTCAAGGTCAATAAAATTTGTCACATTTGGAAATTTATGTTTTAATCTAGGCACAGAGTGTTTTGGCAGAATGTAATGTGGTGAAATTAATTTTGGTTTCCCTTTGTTGAAAACCACCAAACAAAAGCATGTGTGTGTGTCTGTGTGTGTGTGTGAAACAGAGAGAAAGAAAGAGAGCTAAAGCCCAGTTATCTACTATCCAGAGCCCAGTTATCTAATATGAACATCCAGACGCCTTATAAAGTTAAAATCTCTACCCGATTCTATAATACCTTATCCCTCACCTATGCTCCTTTTTAAAAACAAAATTACCATTCTCATAATCTTTACATATCAATACCTAATTATCTACTAACAAACCACCTAGTTGTCTAACAGCCAACACCTCGTTATATACTTTCCAAAAATCAATTATCTACTATCAGCACCCAGTGACCTACTATTCATCAACCAGTTATCTACGACAAACACCCAGTTTTCTGCTATCCAGAGTCCATTTATCTACCATCCAACATCCAATTATCTACTATCAGCACCCAAACAAAACTACCATCCTCATAATCTTTACATATCAATAACCAAGTATCTACTATCCACCAGCTAGTTGTCTCATAGCCAGCACCAGTTATATACTCTCCACCAACCAATTATCTACTATCGACACCCAGTTATCTATTATCCAGCACCCAGAAACCTACTATTCACCAACCAGTTACTATGAACAACTAGTTATCTACTATCTTCAGTCCAATTATCTAATATCCACCAACCAATTATATATCAACACTCAGTTATTACTATCCAGCACCCAGAAAACTACTATCCACCAACCAATCATCTACTACCCAGTTATCAACTATTGAGAGCTCAGTTATCTAATATCCACCAATCAATTATTACTATCCAGAACCCAGTTATTTACTACCAAAGCACAGTTATCTACTATCCATCAGCCAGTTATCTACCATCCACAAAACAATTATCTACCTTCCAGATCCCACCTAGTTGTCTAATATCCAGTACCTCGTTATATACTATCCACCAACCAATTATCTACTATCAACTCCCAGTTATCTACTATCCAAAAACCAGTTATCTACTATCAGCACTCACAGACCTACTATTCACTAACCAGTTATCTACTACCAACACCAAGTTATATACTATCCATTGCCCAGTTATGTACCATGCAACACCCAATTATCCACTATCAGTACCCAAATAAAACTACTATACAAATAATCTTTACATATGAATACCCAATTATCTACTATCCACCAACCAATTATGTACTAACCAGAGTCCACTTAGCTACTATACAGCGTCTCTTACCATCATCATAAGCCTCCCCCCATAAACAAAGTGAAACTCCTATAACATCCCTACCTCCGTTTCAAATATTATCACCCACTCATCTACTGGCCCCACACCTTTAGATTTAAAAGAAGGGGTATCAAATAGAATTGAAATCCCTTATCAATAAAAAATAATTTCATTATCTCCCCTTACCACCCTATGATCCAGGCATTTTAAATAGTTAGTGTAGTTTTATCAATACATTTCTTGTTAAAGTCAAATAATACGACATTTCATTTAGAAGGGCAAACAAACTCCCATTTTCCCGGTTGATAAAACTTCAACCCTTTACATTTTCTTCCAGAATAGAAGCAACATGTTACAAACAGATGGTATGTATGCATTGGAAAGGCAATCTAGGAAATCTTTAGCTTGATTCCAAAAATTCGTTAGTTTGTATGTACGGAAAATGCAGTCTCTTAAAAGAGGCCAGTACCTAGTACATATTTTGATTGATGTCTTGAATCTGGAGGAAAACACATCGTCAGAATAGAGTTATATTATTGGCTAGATTATATTGTAACAGTGTATGATCTCATTTTTGGCTCTTTTTTTTTTTTTTTTTTTTTTTTTTTAAAAAAGGCAGCCGTGTAAGACGTGTTCTGGGGGGTATAACACTTGACTGACACTCAACTTTTCCTCCAAAATAGAACCAACATGTTATAAACAGAGTGAGTCGGGTTAGATTGAGAGTGAATGCCTTTGGAAACTTACTGTCTGTCACGTACGTAATAATTTTTTAGTGAGTACATTCAATACATACCACTCCTTATACTTCAGACTGTCCTTCCATATTTAGAAATGATGATAAAGAAAAGTGGTTTTGTGAACAATATGGTTTTCTATTTGTTTTAGCCTAGAAACGCAGTGTACATCCATGACAAAATGATACTGTCTTAGATTATTGGACATCTAGTCTTACTTTACAAAGTTGTCAATCTTGTAAATATGTTCATGCTTAATCTTTTGTAAACGAAAAATGAAGGGATAAGCCCTAATCCTTTCTCTTCGTTTTAAATGAGCTGGGCTTATTAAAGATGTCCATAAACTGAAAAAATGGTGTTAACTTCTTTATCAAAACTTCTTTAACTCTTTCTCTCTCTCTCTCTCTCTCTCTCTCTCTCTCTCTGTATTTCACACACATACACACACATACAAACAGACACACTCTCTTTTACATCATACCCTGTGTGCATGACATAATAGTTTTGTTTAAAATAGGAGCGTAGGTGAGCGTAGGAACATTATAGATGGAGGTAGAGATTTTTGCTTTATAATAGGGATTATAGAGTGGTAAGGGGAGATAAAGAAGTTAGTTTTGTTGATAAGCTCTTTAAATTGCGTTTTATACCCCTTTGTATATATATATATATATATATATATATATATATATATATATATATATATATATATATATATATATATGTGTGTGTCGGTGATGGTAGTTGAAAACGGAGGTAGGGATCTTATTGGAGTTTTACTTTATTTATAAGGTGGGTGGGGTTATGAGGATGTTAAGAGACGCTGGATAGTAGATAACTGGACCCTGGTTAGTAGTTAACTGGCGTTGGTAGTAACTAATTAGTTGGTGGATAGTAGATAACTGGGTGCTGGATAGTAGATAACAGATAACTGGGTGTTGATATTAGATAACTGGGATCTGGAAGGTAGACAATTGTTTGGTGGATGGTAGATAACTGGGTGATGGACAGTAGATAACTGGGCTTTGATAGTAAGTAACTGGACTCTGGATAGTAGATAATTGATTGTGGATATTAAATAACAGGGCTCTTGATAGTAGATAACTGGATGTTGGTAGCAGATGACTAGTTGGTGAATAGTAGGTTTCGGCGTGCTGGATAGTAGATAACTAATTGTTGATAGTAGATAATTGATTGGTGGATATTAGATAATTGGAATATGGTTAGCAGATAACTGGGTGTTCATAGTAAATAGCTGGTTGGTGAATAGTAGGTTTCTGGGTGCTGGATAATAGATAACTGGGTGTTGATAATAGATAATTGGTTGGTGGATGGTATATAACTGTGTGCTGGATATTAGACAACTAGGTAGTAGATAGTAGATAATTGGGTATTGATAAGTAAAGATTATGAGGATGGTAGTTTTGTTTGGGTGCTGATAGTAGATAATTGGGTGTTGGATAGTAGATAAATGGATCCTGGATAGTAGATGACTGGGTGTTGGCAGTAAATAACTGGTTGGTGAATAGCAGGTAACTGAGTGTTGATAGCAGATAATTGGTTGGTGGATAGTATTTAATTGGTTGCTCGATATTAGACAACTAGGTGGTTGATAGTAGATAATTAGGTATTGATATGTAAAGATTACGATGATTGCAATTTTGTTTTTAAAAAGGAGGATATGTGATGGATAGGGTTATTATTGAATGGGGTATATATTTTAACTTTATAAGAGGGACCATAGGGTGTTAAGGGGAGATAATGAAGTTAGTTTTTTTTATAAGGGATTTAAATTATATTTCATATCCCTTCTTTTAAATCTAAAGGTGTGAGGTCAGTAAATGAGTGGGTGGTGGTAGTTGAAACGGAGGTAGGGATGTCATAGGAGGTTTACTTTATTTATAGGAGGGGGATATGAGGATGGTAAGGGACGCTGGATATTAGTTAAGTGGACTCCGGTTAGTAGATAACTGGTTGGTGGATAGTAGAGAATTGGGTATTGATATGTAAAGATTATGAGAATGGTAGTTTCGTTTGGGTACTAATAGTAGATAATTTGGTGTTGCATGGTACATAACTGGGCGTTGGTAGTAGATAACTGGTTAGTGAATAGTAGGTTCCTGGGTGCTGATACTTGATAATTGATTTGTGGATAGTATATAACGAGGTGCTGTATATTAGACAACTAGGTGGTGGATAGTAGATAATTGGGTATTGATATGTAAAGATTATGAGAATGGTAATTTTGTTTCTAAAAAGGAGCGTAGATGAGGGATAAGATATCATATAATGGGGTAGAGATTTAAACTTTATAAAGGGTCTGGGCGTTTATATTAGATAACTGGGCTCTAGATAGTAGATAACCTGGCTTTAACTCTCTCTCTCTCTCTCTCTCTCTCTCTCTCTCTCTCTCTCTCTCTCTCTCTCTCTCTCTCTCTCTCTCTCTCTCTCTCTCTGTTTCACACACACAAACACACACACGTGTTTTAGTTGGATGGTTTACAAATGGAAACCAAAATTAATTTCAGCACATTACATTTTACCAAAACACTCTGTGCCTAGATTAAAAATATAAATTTCCAACTGTGACAAGTATATTAACCTTGTGGCAGGCCCGCCGAGAGGGTGGGGGCAATTGCCCAGGGACCCGGCAATTTCGTGGGGCTCACCGTCCACTCAGTTTTAAAAAATAAATTAATCTTTCCAATAAATATTAAAATTTGTTCCTTGCAAGAGTCAAAGTTATAAAAGAGTACTACAGGTTTGATATGCAAAACTGTACACAGGTTTTTGTATATAAAAAAAAATAAACTAGTGTCTGGACCCATGACTGCTCTGCCAAGGGGCCCGGAATTTCTGTCGGCGGACCTGCCTTGGGAGGGGGGGGGGGAGTAAAAAGATTGGTCAGTGTATTTATCAATCTACCATAGCTAGCGAAGACGTTCGATTGTAACTTTGTATCAAAATTGATGAATGGAACCTTGGCCTAATAGTATGCTAGCAGAATTGTAACATATTTAAGATCTGGAACACAAGAAATATTTATGATTGACATGGTTTTCAGAAACTAAATGATAAACCTGAAGATGTTCGAGCTTATGTCACCAATACAGACGACTGTCATCGTTCATGACCTCTGTTAAGATACCAACTTCAATGTACTTTTATGTCCATATATTTATCAAGTAAAAACAAACTAAGGTCTTTAATTTAGAGGGCAAACCAAACTCACATTTCCTGCCAAATACATCTAACATGCTACATTGTTATAAACAGACAGACTCATCATTGTTGTGTAACCATCGTACTGGGTTCCCTCGAGTATTTCTCTTTTCTACTACTCATAATCGTTGTTCACCTTGTCAAAAATGTTAATTTATAGACAAATAAAGAATTAAACTCTTTTGAAAAAAAGAATTGAAAGAGCTAATAAAATATAACTTTTCACTAAAGTTTTTTTTATAAATAAAAGCTAGAAATATATTTATATTATTATAACATGCAAATTGCTAAAGAATTGGTTAAGAAAAAAAAAGATGAATATACTCTCCACATGGCGAGGACATGTATATTTTTAAATAACTGTTATTAAAATAAATTAATCTGAAATCGCTTAGGGTTTAAATTACTTGACTGGATAGAGGACTAACTTGTTATAGCAAACAAGTGAAAACTTTTTTTTCCCGGTACGTTATTATACCGCAGCCGATTTTCAACGTTGAATTCCACTTACTTCGTTCACTGACATGTATCTTCTAAGATGGTTGACAGAGTACGTCGATTGGTGTGATGCAAAAAGATGATTAACCTTCGTGATTTTTAACCACATGCATGATTATAATCAGGTGCGTAGCATAAATAATAAAGGGAATGAGAAAGAAGCTGCACTAGGTTTTGTGCTTTGATTAAGGTATTTACGACAGAAGGCAAGCAGGTGCTTGAAATGCGGCGGAACATGTAAGAATTTTAAGCTACTGTATATGTACTCCGCGTAGATTTATTGGATGTTAGGGGCTATTTTAAGAAAATTACCTGGACATATAAACAGTACAAAACATTAGCTGGGAAGTGCTTCAAATTCATTTTTAACAAAATTGAATGAAAAAGAACCTTGCTAATATTATTAAAACATTTATATTTATGCTTGTTTTTTACTAGTTCCAGAAAGGGAGTTAATATTCAGGGTAAAGTTTGGTTAAGGCGTTTTTCAAAGTTTGGAACATTCAATTTATACATTAATTTTCTAAAAAAAATTATTTTTTTTACCGAGTTTATTTGAGTATAATTCGAAGAAATGATATGAGCTATGACAATGTCATGCCATGATCAAAATTATATAAAGAAATTTCTAAAGATGCAATGTATCATGAGTTTTGTTTAAAATAGACTTGTATGTCCAGTTTCTGTGACATACACTTTTGGAACTTGATATGAGCTAGACACTCGCTGATATAATTTATTCAGGTATTTCTTTTGATTTTGACTTTTAAATTGTAAGTCTATTAAACGTTAATTGAATAATGCCTGTTTTTTCTGAATAATTTTTTTTGTTTCAGGAATCAGTTTGGATACCCTGTCTAGTGCAAAAACAAGGTGACCAAAATGGATCACAAAAGTGGTATGTTTGTACCATTTTAGCATAGACCAAAGAAAAACAACTTTATGTCAGTAATACTTTCTTGTTTATGACCTAAGGGAAAAAGATGAAGATATTTGTTAGACACTGCCCTTACACTCTCTTTTTATTGTACTTGCTTTTAAATTCCAAATTGCAAACTTTTTATCATTGCTCAAACACCTTTTAATTCCGTATTAATTCTGTATAGGTCTTGTAATGTTTTTATTGAATTACAACAAAAGCATGTATACAATCCAAGATAAACATACAGCTATAAATAAACACATATGAATCTACATATCAGTATATATATATATATATATATATATATATATATATATATATATATATATATTGCATAGTCAGTGGGCATAAATTCTTTTTGGTATAAAAATTTGATCTTCTACATATGCATAAGAAACACAGAAGAACAACCTTAAGCATATTGTTATTATTTTCTGTCGAACTTGTGAAGCTTGGGTAAAATTAATGAATCGAGCAGCCTTTCTAATAATTTATGTTGATTCAATTCCTGATGGGTACCACTGTGTAGAATTTTATTGTTATGAGGAAAATTTCTGCTCAGTATACCCCATTTCTTATAGAATTTTAAAACTATATTGTTTTTCATTTCCATATAGAATTCAGGCAGTTAATTTTTAAGATTTCAATCAGGCCTTGTACTGTTGTTGTTTGGAATTATTTGTTGTTTTATTTAGTGATGTGCCGATCATCGATCATAATTGAAATTTAGTTGATTGCAATGAAAAACCTACACGCGAGCTCAAAAATAAAGGCTGGATTAATTGGAAACAATGATGAATAAAGAAGAAAATAGTTTTTAGAAACCAGGTGTTCACTTCAGATGTCATTTATGATAAGCTACCATTATTTGAACAATTATAGAGTTGTATTATGGCAAGCAATGATTTTTTAAAAGTAGTTTTCTTTCAATCATTCAAGATTTTTGTAAAAAGAATTTATCATTGTTTATTTTTCAGAAATTTTCGTGCTGGGTCCTAAAAAATTAATCTCAAACAGGCTTCATTATGTCTTTTTAAAAAATATGAATAAATATATGTCGACCTGACTATTAAAAAAATATCGGATGAACCACTACATTCCTATCATAGAAAAATACCAGATTGCATGTTTGGAATTATTTTGAGTTCAGGAAAATAGTGAAAGATTGCCCATCATCCAAGGAAAACTTGCTTATGTCTAAAGTTGTGTGTAAATT
Organism: Margaritifera margaritifera; assembly: GCA_029931535.1. Lineage (NCBI taxonomy): Eukaryota > Metazoa > Mollusca > Bivalvia > Unionida > Margaritiferidae > Margaritifera > Margaritifera margaritifera. The sequence continues at coordinate 9,421,223 of JAQPZY010001684.1, forward strand.
GTGCTACAAAGAGTACACATACAAAGGTTAGAAAAACTAACGTATGGACAGTGTGCTATAGTCAGTTTCCGATCCATTATGAATTGTACCAGACTATCTCCAAAAATATTTACCTGGCACAAATCTAGCTGATAATTATTGAATCCCTTCGCAGCTTTCAAATATAAAAAAATACCTTGCTTCATAGGTGCAAACTTTTACAGGGCTGGAAATTAGGAGTTTTCTTTCACTAATCTACAGGATCACAAAAATAAATAATTTACTAATCTTGCCTAAATCTCAATGATGCAGCTAAAATCAAACAGAAGCCAGTTCAGTTTTGAATTCAACGTTTTTATTCGCTAACATTAACTCAAAGCAATAACAACTGTATTTCACCAACATGACTCACAAATAAAGTACCCCTTGCACTTTCGTATTTCTCCAAATACTCAGTGCAGAAAGTGCACAACATAACAGCTTCTTATTGTCAGTGTCATGTTTGAAACATCAAAATCATCAGAAGCTTCCCCTACTATTAGGCATTTATAATTTAGCAGTTAAATTGTTGAGTTAATATATTGAAACATTTTTTGATGTTTCGTTCCAATTGAAATGTAAAATCTTTAGATTGAAATATTAGTAAAAACTGACTAACAAGCAAAGCATGTCTTTCTATACTTTCAATGATAGACAAATCACATATGATTGAATAAATGTGTTTTATGGGTTTGCAACAATATTTCAGTTACATAAAACCAATTGGCCATAGACTATCACTTTCATTTAGCAAAGTTGTAGAACAAAAATAACACAAAACAATAAAAAAAGTTATATTTTTAATAGGTTAATAGTATGTATATCAATGAAAGAGATTACTCATGTAAATTTATTAATATTTTGAACTCTATAGAGCAAAGATATAACCGTTTAGCAAAAAAAAAAAAAAATTTGCTCTCAGTAACCAATTATAATTGATTTTGGGTTAGTTGTGTGAAACTGATTATCTATTATGAAATTCTAACCAATTCCCATTACTAGTTTACTTTCAATATATATATGGTATTTGGTAATAGAAATTATTAAGTTGAATGCTTCTGAGTTATTATGTCACTAAGAATAAATTGCTGAGGTGAAAAATGAATTTGTAATCTGGTTTTTTGCATTATATATTCAGAAAGGTTTGACTGGACGTTATTAATAAGAATTTGATTCTTTGGATGAATGGTTAAATCTGTCCATTTGGGAAAATGAAAATGTTTAGGTTTGCAAAGTAACCTGTGGTTTACAAATCTTGATATAATTAAGGAGTGAAGTTTATAGGAGATATTTTGATGTAGTTAACTTTAGTACATTTGAAAACTTCACAACGAAATGTACTATTGAAAAGAAAATCAGTTAATTTTTCTGGGTCTTTGTAATAGCATTAAAAAATATAGTAGATCCAAAACAAACCCACTCATTCTTACTCTGATACTATACCCATGCATACTGACCCAAAGTGGGATATTATTAAAAAGTACAAAGTGGTGTAAAGATATAAAAAAAAAACTTAATAAGACTTAAATACCTAAATCAAAACAGAAATGGGAAAATCTGTCTAATATTAACCCAGAACTATGGATTTTTACAAACTTACAAAAATGCATTCAAAAGCACTAGACTCTAAAATCTAATGGTTCCAGCTTAAGATACTTCACAGAATATTACCAATAAAAGGCCATTTCAATATTTGGGTGTAATCCAAAACAATCTGTTTAGTTTTTGTAAAAGGCTATTTAAACAGATAGGAGTAATCCAAATTAATCTGTGTAGGTTTTGTAAAGGAGAAGAAGAAACCATTGAACACCTCTTTTGGGAATGTAACCATTTTAATGAGTTCTTTTAATCAAATGTTGTTTTCCTGAGAATTTAAGTTTTTTTTCTGCTTACTTCAGATTTTTTAAATAATACCTCTATTGATATTTGCCACATTGTTTCCCTTTACCCTCATTTGTGCATCAAAGACCCCCCAATTTTTAATCTAACCCGCACTTCTGACACCAAGGAGATTTTTGCCTCTCAATCTTGCACCCCAAGGGGAAACACTGTCACTTTGTTCCTTCCATAATGATAATCACTAACAACACCATACTATTAATACAGGAGCAAAGTAACCTTCTTATCATAACTGATTTTGTTTTCTATAGGGTTGAGCTGTGGACATGGATTTATTTTGCTTGCATATTTTGAAGTCTGTACACAATATCTGCATGTTTGAATGGGCAAGGATAATATATGCATTAAATTACGGTATTATGCAGGAAAATGAGTTATAGTGATCCATTGTTTATAGAGCACTATGCAGGCAAATGGGTTATAGTGGCCCATTGTTCATAGATGGAAAGGAGAGAATACAATCCAAAGAAGCAAGCATGAACCTGGCAATTATTTTACAGAGAGTCAATAGTCTAGGCACTTACCACCATTGTAATGATTAAAAATGATATTTTGTCTGATGAACATGCTTGTCTCAACACTTAAGTCTGTTTGCATTTATAATTCTACATTTGCTTAGCAAAGAAAATTGGTGGCCTTGATTTATTGTTATATGAGCATTATAGTCAGCATTCTGTTTGAGATCTGTTGGATGCATCATTATAAAGATAGGTACATTTGAATTCTTTCAACTCTATAAAATAATTAAGTGTTTACAACTCTTTTGTTTAACCATTTTCTTTTTCTTTATCAAGGTCCAGATAAAGAGGCAAGTAAAAAGGCCAGAGGTAGGCCAAAGACTGTGTCACAGATACAGAAAGAAGTGGAAGCAGCAGCAGCAGCAGCAAAAGCAGAAGCCAGTAAATCTTCCTCCCAATATCCCAAGTCCCAGGCTTCCACTCTAATCCACCACCTTCCCCAGCCTAATCAGGGACCAAGACCTATGATGCTGACCAGTGTGCAGTCACCACAAAATTCTTCATCCTCAACAGCTCCCTCTGGCATACTCTCCCGAATTTTGCGTGGTCCCAGACCAGAGCAAGGAATCTTGAGTCAGTCCCTCGGAGCCAGCAGTCAAATACATGTGCAGGTTGGACAGACCCAAAATGCAGCACAACTTGGGGCCATGCCCCTGAGGGGAGCAATTCCGCAAACAGTACATGCACAGAGACTCAGCCAGGAGAGAGTGGGACTCAAACTTGCAAATTCTCCACAGTCAATGCTCTCTCGCTCAACCCCATCACCAAGCAGAGATCGGCAGTCTTCTCCAGCCAGTGTGGAAGGTCAGCCTCCCACGAGGACCCCTATCACTCTCCCAATAAAGAAAAGTTTGTCCCCATCACGACCAATATATCAAGCTCAGTCTCCACCTCAACAGGGGATGGTGTTATCAGTTCCCAGTACAGTGGTACCAACAAGACTGACATCATCACCCCAGCAGCAACAGCAACAATTTCAGCAAAAACAACAGCATCAGTCTCCACCACAGCAGGGGATGGTGTCATCAGTTCCCAGCACAGTGGCACCAACAAGACTGACATCATCACCCCAGCAGCAACAGCAACAATTTCAGCAAAAACAACAGCATCAACAACAGCAACTGCCACCACCACAGCAGCAAAAGTCCTTTCCTCCAAGCCATGTTACCCCACGCCCAGGTGGTGTAGCTTCTGCATCACACACTCTTGTGAGGACAACTGTAGAAATGCCACAGGTTATCCAAAGACCCCAAGGTGTAGTACAGGTCAGCCCAGTGGCTGGGAACTATCAGATCCTCAACAGACTCGTAACTCCAAATAGAATAGTGTCCCAATCCAGTCAGCAGCTCATAGACTCGACCAGATTGACTCCATCAACTATTCAATACACCCGAACAAGTCAAGCTAGTGGGGTCTCGACCCAACCTCAGCCTGCTCATATGCACACCAGTGAGCAGAGATCATCTCCAGTTAATCCAAAGGTGTCAACGATAAGAAGGACTCCCTCTCCTGCCCATATTCGTTCTCCCTCTCCTGCCCACATATCCATTAGCTCTGAGGCAAAACCACCAACCAGCATACACCACAGTCCAGCAACATCAGCCAGAGAAGTCCATATTCAGCCAGTCAACTTGAGTCTGCCTTCTCAGATGCGAGCAACTGGTCTTTCAGTACAGGAGAAGTATCAGTCCCTCCACAGCATACACCAGCCTACTAGTCTGAACCAAGAAGGAAAAGGTGAAGGACCAAACAGGGTGAGTCTTGGGAGGACACGGAAGCTATTACTATATACTTGTGTATAATTAAAATCCAGTTGCAAACAGCATACGACCCAGATCTGCCATCATATGCTGTGATGGTGTAAGCAGTTTGTTTGGACTAATTAGTATAACAAAGAACATTGACCTTGATCTGCTTTCACATACTGTGCCAGATGATCTATGCAGTTTGTTTGAACTAATCAGCAGAACAAACCCAGACCCAGGTCTACTGGTACATTATATGATAGCAGATCAGGGTCTATGCAGTTTGTTTGGAGTAATGAGTAGAACAAATAACCTAGATGCAGATCTGCTGGCACATTATGTGATGGCAGATCATGGTTTATGCAGATTGATAGGACTGATCAATAAAACAACAACCTGGCACATTTTGCAATAGTAGATCAGGTTATATGCAAATTGTTAAGACTAATCAGTAGAACAAACAAACTGGACCCAGATCTGTCAATGCATTGTGCAATGGCAGATAGAGTCAATGCGGATTGTTAGGATTAATCAGTAGAATAAACAACATAGACCCAGATCTGCTGGTGCAGACTGTGATGGCAGATCAGGGTCAATGTTCTTTACAGTTGGATACATCTTATACATTAGTTTTTATGGTAATTATTTCATACAAGATTCATGTCATTAATATCTTCCAGTTATTTTGTTGTTTTATTTAACAAAGTGTATTTTGTTATGTGATAGAAAGAAACTCACATTTGTATTTGTTATATTAAATGTATAAATCAGCAAATAATTTCAATCATTTGCTCCCCAAGTATCGAAAAGTTAGGTCATTTAGCTTATGTATTTATGTAGATATGTATTGTAAAACAAAGATAAAGGTATAAAGTCAAATTTTTGACACAAACCACACATAATTAAAAAAAAGTTAAAGCCGTCCCCAGGTGGAACATGATTATGGCACGCATCCCAGGGCAAAAAGGCTGCCTCTCTTAGTCTCATCTTATATCTTGCAGGATGGCACATCAGGACTATTCTACATCCTAGATCCCACAGGAAAAGAAAATTCTCTGATTACATTTACTATTTGACTTATATCATGTACTATTTGACATATATCATGTACTATTTGACATATATCATGTACTATTTTACATATATCATGTACTATTTGACATATATTCAGGTACTATTTGACATATATCATGTCCTATTTGACATATATCATGTCCTATTTGACATATATCATTTACTATTAGACATATATCATGTCCTATTTGACATATATCACACACTAAAATTTTATTATGGCCAAAGTCTTTTATTAAATCTAAGAGAGTTTATTTGAGTGCATGTGTGTACATGAACGATCATTTGATGAGAAAAAAAACAGTTTTTAATACTGCAGACTTGCAGTTTTTGCCTTGCCTGCAGTAGCATATAGTGAGATGTTGACCTAATTTTTGGCTTGGAAGGATTTTAATTCCTCCATGATTATGGCACAATGTCCATTTCTGTGTTGCCAAATATTATTTGTATTACTAAAAATGGTAACAAACTTTGTGGTCTTACTATAATTAGTATCAAAGTATATATCCACTGGCCATTTAGATAAATTATACAAGTCTAGGAAGGCAGTATGTATACGATAGTGAGAGGGGCTCTGAATAGCAATTTCTTCTATACATTACCCGATCATAACTAATTTGGAATACATCCATGGCTTCACAATTCCAGCCCTCCAAGCTTGTATTTAACAACAGAAGTGCTAAAAGTCATCTGCCCACCTAGGTAGAAGTCAGACCAGAGTGATCTACCCTTGGATGGAAGGGTTGGTGCCAAATCCCATCCATACTTCAGTTACTACTTCCGCACATGCTAGGAAGCATGTTATTTTTCAAGATTTCACAAAACTAATATCCTCTTGTGCATTTTCGCCATTCGAGTGATTCTGGGGAGTTTTCTCACACGGGGAAGTATGTTCCATCTATATTTCTATTCAATTCAACTTTTCCACGGAATGGTAGCAACTGCCCTGCTTACCCATGGATGATACAGGTTATTTCAGAGGGTATCCAGACAATGTATGTTGCCCCTCCCCCTTTATAAATGGCACCCATCATTACAGATGTCCCAAGAGACTTGTACAAAGTGGACATCTTGCAGCAATAATCAGCACTCCTCTTACAAAAAGTAAGGATTGTTCAAATGTCAGCTCACTGATAATTTGCTCCAGACTGTTCCTGGTGCCAAAGGCAAATGGCACACTTTTGCGAGTTATAGATTTAAGTTCACTCAATAATTTCATTCTGGCACCATAGTTTAGAATGGAGTCATTGGGACTGGTTCTGAACACCATTCAGGATTGAGATTTCGCAGTGAGGGATATGGGATACCAATTCAGGGCACTCCCTTTTCCTCAAATACCAGTCCCTGGCATCTTCACAAGAATTTTGGACAGAGTTATGTCACCCTTCAGAGCCACCTCCATGTCCCTGACATCAAACTGGACAACATTCTGTTAAAGCATCAGGTGAGCTATATTCCAAATCAAGACATGAAATTCTTTGTTTCACTTCTGCTCCACCTTGGATTCCTTGTCAACAAGGACTAATACAATATCATCCCATTCCAACATTTTATCCACTTGGGTATGGAGTTCAAAACATGTGAACAGCATCTGTCTCCCTCAAGAACACACCTGGAAATCATCTCAGTGGCATCTCTCATAGAATCGCATATCAGCCCACGGATTTCTTCACCTGTTGGGTCCCATTAATGTGGCAGTGGATCTCATCATCTTGGGCTGTCTGTTTATGAGACCATTGCAACTGATTCTCTTGTCCCAGTGGCAACTGAAGCTTTGCCCACTGGATCAAGCAATCCCACTTTTGGGATACATAAGGTCCCATCTCAGCAAATGGGAGAACCTCACCTGACTTCCAGTATTCCTGTGCAGTTCAGCCTCAGGGAATTACAATTTGCACCGATACCCACACAGCAAGCTGGGTGTGGCCCCATCAGGAACATTCAGTATACATAAGATTCCTGGAGATGAAGGCCATAATGAATGCATTTAAATCATGGCAGAAGATACTGTCTGGAAAGGGCATTCTCATCTTATCTGACAACTCTGCTGTGGCAATTACATCAAACGACAAGGGGGAACTAAAACCCCAGACCTCTGCCTTCTGGTTTGATATTTTATCAGGCAGTGTCATCATTGACAAATCCACATCCAAGTCTGCCACATCCCAGGTAGACTCACTGCCCTGACAGAATCAGCTAATTCAAACCAAGTGGTCTGTTCACCCTTCGGTATTCAGATTAATCTGTGTCTTCTGTGATCAACCATTCATGGATCTATTTGTGACATGGTGGAATGCAAAGCTACCCATCTTTGTCTCTCCAACCCAGATCCAAAAATCTGGGCAGTCGACACTTTCCATGAACTGGAACAGTCTAGATGAAGCCCCTCTGATCCTCAAAGTCTTGCAGAAAGTAAGGGAATCGGAATGCTGTCTTGACCTGATTGCTCCCCCCTAGTGGGAAAAATTATGAATAAACAATCTATTAAACTTAGCAGTTGAAATTCCCAGGAAAATTAAGCACTTTCCTCACCTGATCAAGCAGGCATGAATGCATGTGTTTCATCTGAACCCAGAGTTATTGAACCTGCATGCCTGCCTCATATCAAGCAAGCTCATGGAAAAACAATTCTCAGAACCAGTGATGGACACTTGGGCAAGAAGGCACCCCACTTTGAAGCATATGAAGGGAAGTGGAGATTTTTCTTCCTGTAGTGCAGGTGGAAACACATCACTCCATTAAATATCTTGATATCACAAATAGGTAACTTTATCCTTTGACACTTTGAAGAGAAGTTAACCCCCATCACTTCCATTCTATGAACTTAGTTTCTATTTTGTAATCATGGAAGGGAGGATATAAGCTAAAACAAGAATCTCTCTGACCTTCAGGTGAACTTTGATTTGTCTCAACTGAAGCTTTTGACTCTGTCCAAAATGAAATTTACCATGGGTTCTGACATGGCTGAAAGAAACATCTTTTCAAATCAATGTGTAGAACCTCCCTGAATCAACTTTTCTTTAAAACCTGCTTCCTAGTCGTTATAAGCACAGCACTGCCTGATGTGATCTCCAGTCAGTGAGGTACATGCCTTGTCTGTTGATCTGAGCAATCTTTACTTGTGCCATGATGGCTTAATTTAACTTTTGGCAGATCCTGCTTTCATTGCTAAGAACAGGTTCCTGCTTATTGGGAAGAGTGAGATTTTTTGCTTATGGCAAATCAGTTCTTTGTTATGAAACCTCTTTCCTCCTTGGACCCATTGCCTCGAGGGCATCTACAATACCATGTAAGGTCTTTGAAGTGGTGCCTGAAGCAAACCAAGCCATTGGGAAGAGGGAGATCTTGTTTATTTCCACCATTGAAAGAAGAAAAGGACAATATCTAAACTCAAGCTCGGTTATCCTGGATATGCTGGGTTATTCACTCCGTGTATAAAGAACTAACCCAAGACCAAATGAGTTTCTTGAGCATATCAACTCACACGGTTTGGAGCAGTCACCTCTAGTATAGCATTCGAGAGTAACTGTTCCCTAACTGACATTTTCCAAGCCATGGGATGGAGGTCAGAGATGACTGTCTGTATGTTTTACCTTGGAAGCCTTTCATCCCAAAGTCATCAGTTTGACCTGATGGAACCTACAGCAGCAGCACAACAGGTTACCTTCCTGGGTCCTTCAGCAGCTTCACCATGACGTGGTCACTCAGCTTCCACTGGATCGTACATTAGTTGACTGGAGATTACGCCATCTCTGGGATAAGGGGATGCAACTCCAGGGGTCAAGCTAGACTTGAATTTTAGGGAGAACTTCTCCTTTTGGACAGAATAGGGAGAAGTGAGAGCAGAACAGGGAAAAGTGGCATAAAAGCAAGAAACTATATATATATATATATATATATATATATATATATATATATATATATATATATATATATATATATATATATATATATATATATATATATATATATATATATGTGTGTGTGTGTGTTCAAGTAGAAAATTTTGTGTTGTATGTATGTATGTTATAAACATATTTTTTAAGTGTATGAATGTGTCATACTCATATGCAGTGTATTCATACTTGAAAGTGTGTATGTTTAGATGGAGAGAAATATACAATGTATTTTGACCATATGACTTCAAAAGAGCATAACAGAAACTATACATTGTAATTAATTTTAAGTTATGGGAATACCTAGATTACAGTATTGTAATTACAAATAGGTAAAAATACTTAACTAACTGCCACTTAAACAACAATTTTAATTTTTGTTAGTTTCTAAAACTGAACAAACAAATGGCTGTCCAGAATGTCCAGAACATTTCTAAATTAACTTTGAAACAACCCTATAACATGCACATGAGAGCACATGTACCATAGTGTTCATCCATTCAAACAATAGCGGCCACTGATGAGTAACCGCAACTTTACAACTACATGTTAAGGGAGTTCATTCTCGATTAAATCTGAATCTTCTGGACTGTCATTTTTTTTGTTACAGTTTTTACAAGTTTTAAAATGAAATTGTTTATTCTAATTGCAGTTGATTAACTATTTATACCTATTTGCAATTACAATGATGTAATCTAGGTACTACATTACTTTAGCTGATCATTGACGATGAACTGAAGCATTAAAGTAACTGAATTGGCACTCAGCTAAGTACAAACATGGAAACATGGCACCAAGCATGCCATGTAGGTGCATCATGTTTTAGGAAACATTGATTTTCTTAACATGACCACACACTTTCTAGCTTCGTTACAATGATCCCTAGATACAGTTGCAAATTTGTGGTTTTAATATTTGTCTACATACTCATGATATCTCTGTGTATTGGTTGGATTTTATTTGCTGCTTTGTTTTGTATTATCACAAAAATGAGTCCTGTAATAAAACAACCTTGACCTTGCAGCCACAACATAGCATTGTCCCATACATTTCGGACCTAATTTTTAAAAAATTTTGAGGCTAAATCTTTTGTCACATACTATTTAGACTTTGCTTTCTATGAATTGTGTATTTTCCTTAATTTATGTGCCTAATTAATTACGAAAACAGACAGTCTATTGAAGATGTACTTCCAAGACACAGCAATGTCCACCATTATTACCCCTTGGCAGGTTCACTTATGGTTTTAAACTGATTTTGTGAAAAAAATAATGCAAGCACGGCAGTTACAATCTTCCAAATATATGTTTTGAAAGTGCTTTCATCGATTATATTCTTAAAACATATTGTTATTTACATATAGATGTGTTAGTTTCCAAACACAAGTTGGTAAGTTTTTATCATCGAATGATAACTTGTGGAAATCGGGCAGCATTATCTTGCAGGAGAAAGAGTTAATGATCAATCAGCTATTAAAACATATGCCTGTGAATGTGCAAGAGTTTGTATTGTTTGAGCAATTGATATGAACACCTGCTAATGCCACATCCAATATATTTTGCCTGGGGCTATAACACTAACTGCTTGACTGAGGTTGAGATCACTCTGGTCTGACTTCCACCTAGATGGGCAGACAGCTTGTATCACTTTTGTTTCTAAAAACAAGCTTGGAAGGGCTGGATTTGTGAGATAGTGTATCAACATATTTTACTCCAAAAATTGGTATTCCTGGAGTTATGTTCTTCCATCAGATCTTATGTAAATTATTATCACTTCCAAGCCATAAGTATTTTCAATACTCTGATTTCTCATTGTCATCATCAGTAATGTTTGATATTAATACATGTGTGAAGCATTGGCAAGACATACAGCGAAACCCTGTTATAATATGATGGTTTGGATCCAAAAAGTGCCATCATGATATGGCATGAAATGTTTGTTTTTGTTGGTTTTAACTGCACTTTTAGCACATTATTGGCTGTATCATGCCAAGGAAATGGAAGCTAAGTTCCTTTCCCAAGGACACACAGAGGCAACTGATCCAGGTTGGCCTGGGCAGGTGTTGAACCTGTGACCATTCGATTATGAGTCTGATGCTCAACCAACCAAGCTACCATGTCTACTGTAATGAAATGTATCATGCAGTATCAAGACAACCAACTAAGCTACCATGGCAGCTGTAATGAAATGTATCATGCAGTATCAAGACAACCAACCAAGCTACCATGGCGGCTGTAATGAAATGTATCATGCAGTATCAAGACAACCAACCAAGCTACCATGGCGGCTGTAATGAAATGTATCATGCAGTATCAAGACAACCAACCAAGCTACCATGGCGGCTGTAATGAAATGTATCATGCAGTATCAAGACAACCAACCAAGCTACCATGGTGGCTGTAATGAAATGTATAATTCAGTATCAAGACAACCAACTAAGCTACCATGGCGGCTGTAATGAAATGTATCATGCAGTATCAAGACAACCAACTCAGCTACCATGGTGGCTATAATGAAATGTCTGTAATGAAATGTATCATGCAGTATCAAGACAACCAACTCAGCTACCATGGTGGCTATAATGAAATGTCTGTAATGAAATGTATCATGCAGTATCAAGACAACCAACTCAGCTACCATGGTGGCTATAATGAAACGTCTGTAATGAAATGTATCATGCAGTATCAAGACAAGCAACTAAGCTATCATGGCAGCTATAATGAAATGTATCATGCAGTATCAAGACAACCAACTAAGCAATCATGGCGGCTGTAATGAAATGTATCATGCAGTATCAAGACAACCAACTAAGCTATCATGGTGGCTGTAATGAAATGTATCATGCAGTATCAAGACAACCAAATAAGCTATCATGGCGGCTGTAATGAAATGTATCATGCAGTATCAAGACAACCAAATAAGCTATCATGGCGGCTGTAATGAAATGTATCATGCAGTATCAAGACAACCAAATAAGCTATCATGGCAGCTGTAATGAAATGTATCATGCAGTATCAAGACAACCAACCAAGCTACCATGGCTGCTGTAATGAAATGTATCATGCAGTATCAAGACAACCAACTTAGCTATCATGGTGGCTGTAATGAAATGTATCATGCAGTATCAAGACAACCAAATAAGCTACCATGGCTGCTGTAATGAAATGTATCATGCAGTATCAAGACAACCAACTAAGTTATCATGGTGGCTGTAATGAAATGTATCATGCAGTATCAAGACAACCAACTAAGCTACCATGGCGGCTGTAATGAAATGTATCATGCAGTATCAAGACAACCAACTAAGCTACCATGGCAGCTGTAATGAAATGTATCATGCAGTATTCACATGCATCTATGCATATGACTATGGTAGCTATGCCACTGACATATATACGTGATTTGACAGTATTGCAATGGTGCGAACTTGCTTTTCTTATCTCAGGTATTTCTATATCGGAAGATTTAGCTGTTGCAAATTTACCATTAGAGTTCCTTCTTTTACTGATAGTTGTTTTTTTTCTAATTTTATATATTACTTCGTACAATTTAATTCCAGTGGTAGGATCTGAAAAACATTTGTACTGCCATCCAGGATCCAGCTTCTACATCCTATGGCATTTATGTATATTTTTAGTTTTGATCTCTCTTCTGTATAATGAAATATCTCGTTGATAATCAAAATGAAAATAGATGCAGGATTGATTGTTGAAATGAAAAGTTAGGAACCAAGTCTGGCTACCATTTAAAAAATGGTGTGTTTCTAGTTTGTGTTCAATGAAGATACTGCCATTAAGGCATGGTATTAATTCATTTATTTGTGACTGTGTCTGGTGTCAAGTAATTGGCATGTATTCATAATGCTTTTATCCTTTTGTGGTCCTGATAAAGTGTAAAAGTAAATAGACTTATAATGGACTCCTGTATTTTCTTTTCAGCCAGTAGAGCATCAGTCCTTTTAAGGGACTCTTGTTTAAGAGTTGACATCTTTAGCAAATAAAAAGCTTACAACAAAGTGTAGTGACAGACTATTAACATATTTGCAATGAACATTCACAGATAGAGACTTTTAACATCTTAATTTATTTAATAGAAACTTTTAACATCGTAGTTCATTTAAACATTTTCTTCATGAATACAATACATCTCAGCAGATTGAGAAATCAAACTCTCATTTACTTTGACAATAAAACTTTGCAGTAATTCAAAAATCAATCAGGAGAAATTAGTGAAGAGGTTGTAGAAATTCAGGAGCCATGCCACAAGTGTTATATCCAAATTTGTGTTATAATGAAGCATGTTATAGTGGAGTTTCACTGTATGTATCACTGGCAATTCATATGTATCATTGGCAAGACATATGTATCATTTTTCTGACAGTGTTCCTAGTCACTGTTGGCATAGATTTCAACATTAGGTTCTTGCATTAAGTATATTTTTAAGGCAAGCAAAACATTGCATACTTCAGTTAATACATTCTCAGAGGCAACATCAGGGTTACATCCCTATGCAATAGGTTGGAGATCATTGGGGTTAACAATCCATTACTCTCAATGGGGTGTTCATTCAAATGCATCAGATAAATTAGACATACACAGTGTTTCAGATGGGTGTCAGTCTTCAGACAATCCCCAAAGTTTTACATTTCCAGTTGATTTTTCACTGAGGATTTCAACAGATTGACCAATACCCACTCAATGTCTCATTAATCAGTTCAATAAGTTCATAGTTTTAATTCAGCATTCATGAAAAGACTCAGTGCTTTGTTGACATCTTAGATTAGTTACCTGAATTTACTTGTGATTCAGTGAATGATGTCAACAGCTAACCAATGGTTGTGTGTTTTACAACCAGCATTTAGTGTACTGCAAAATGACATTGTCCCTTGTTATATGTACATGGCCAAATACAAAAAAGAAAAACAGTCCTATGCATATTTTAAACTATAAATAACCCAAGTAATTCTGCTTCTGAACCTAAACATGTGAATAATTATTCTTACATGCTTATGAACCTCAAATATATATGACAGTTTGACTGTTTGCAACATTGTGTGCCTGAAAGTACAATATTTTAGACATCTGATCACATGGCAGGTGGAATATTTTAAATTTTGAGCAGCAGATTTTTGGAGATTCTCATGTACTTACAATAGATATTAATGGAAACTTCAGAATAATCACTCAAGGAAGTATTTATTTCGAGGCCCTTACAAAAAGTCAAAACCAAGTGATAAAGATAACACTACTTTAAAGTGCATATTAAGAAAATTGTCCTTGCCTTTTGTTGCTGAGTAAAGAATGGGAACACTGAAGTCAAATACAAAGAACATGTGTCCTTATCAGTATGACAAATACTGACAAGTCAATATTACACAGAATCTCTAGAATTACATACATTATCAATACATGACTTTGAGAAAGAGAAAATCAGTTTTCATCGACTTGAATGAAAATTGCCCATGAATATCTTGGACCATTTAAATTATCACCACAGACACAACAGAAGTCTTTGGAGGCAGTTCAGTCAAGATTAAATGTTAGAAATTTAGCTAAAACATTTTTAATTGTTACTAATTAAGCACCAATTAACAAATCACACAAAAACATATTGTTAAGAATGTCTTCAGGCATATTTTAGACTGCAACTTAATACTGAAAACAAGCTATTGTGAATATTCAAAGTTTTGTACATGACTCTAAATATGTTCCTATTTACAAAAATGTCTTGAAATTTTCATGATCGTCATGAACTTTTGGCAGACTTTAGGACCATTGTCGGGCTGACCTCAGTCAGAACCATCCGAAACACTAATACACAAAATATGCAAGAATTTGGTCCCATTGTATGGTAGCCTCGGCACAAAATAACCAGCTTGTGTTGCTGTGCCATAAAACACCAAGCAAACCAACCAACCATCCAGTCAACCCATTTTACCATGAACAGAAACTTTTACGAAAGATGTATAATATTCTGCTTATTTTAGAATGTATTGACCAAAATCACTTTTAAACTTAGATCTTTTGTTTTCTTGGTGACCTCTGACCTATTGCAAAGGGATGTAACTCTTGCATATCCTCAGGGAATGTGTAGATTGGTCTATTATGTGTAATTTGCAAAAGATACAGTTACAGGGACTACACGACTTTGTGCATAGTGTTTTGCAAAAACTTTATCTTGGATGAAGTAAATGTTTTGGTATTGAGGAGACAAGTATTTCTTCTATTCCTACAGGGCAGACCATCAGAGATTGAGACACCATACAGAGACCTATTGCAAAACATTCAGCGATCTCAGCAGCAGGTTCAGTCATCCTTAATGCAGAGTGGTTTGTCCCCGATCACACCCATTGATTCTGGGGATCCCATTGCTCAGCATTCATTCCAATTTACTTCATCCAGACAACAGCAGCAACATCAACAACAACACCAACATCAGCAGCAACAACATCAGCAGCAGCAGCAGCAGCAACAGGCTGTCAAGCAGGAGGTTTGTGTTTCTCAACCGCAGTCATCAGTGCAACGACATCCTAGTGCACATCAAACAATTAAGGAGGAGAGAAAAACTCCATCACCTAAACCTCCTCTTAGTACTGTTAAAGCAACATATCCTAGTTCCAATCCTTCAGCCATGAAGGTCGTCATACCTTCTCATGTGGGGGAAATCAAACAGCCAGTTGTTAGCCTACTTCGTCTGCCAACAACAATTACAACTACCAATATAGAGAAACAATCAACTACAGAGGTGAAAACTGTTGCTAGCTATCCATCCACAGTTATGTCATCTGCTTCTACAACTGCATCTGCATCTTCCAGAGTGCCTCAAGGCACTTTCAAACCCTGGCCGGTCCAAACGGCACATAGCATGCAAAGGGTGACACCCCCGCATCCACCTAACCCCTTCACCTTCCCAGCAACCCCACCTGTCACCATGGTGACGACAATAGCATATCAGTCTTCCAAGCCACATGACAGCATGGCACAGCCACAGCAGTTGGACCTTGATCAGGGAAAGAAGCAGCGACACAGTAGCAGTGAAATGCCAAAACTATCTCCAATTTCAGACAACCCTCAACGCTGTAGCTCAAAGGAGTCAGATATTAAGGAGAAACTTGTTCCAATTGTGAGATGCTTCTTATATTATCTGAATTTTGACATTGAACTCTATTCACATCAGCTGAAAAAAGAAATTGAATGTTGTCTTTAATATTTTAAAAAAATTCTCATAGCTTATGCAAGTAAGTTTGGATTAAATTGTAGTTTTCAGGTGTGGGGTTGTATGAGAAGATCAAGAACTTGTTAAGTCAATCATGGACAGCTTCAAATAGATAACCTTTACATCTAGGGTTACATTCCTTGTATTAATGACATTGTAGAATTTATACATTTTCAGCTCGCCTCTACAAAGTAATGGAGAACTATTGTACTAAATCTGCATTAGTGCCCACATATATAAAACATATATGTACAGCCTCTCACCCATTGTTTCTTCCTAGGTCCTAGGCAACAGTTTGGAATGGGTTTCATAGCATCTACCCCCCCTGGGGAGGTGGGGTAAGGGGGCTAACTTTGTTCATCTGTAATTTTACCAGTGAAATAAAAACAGAATGCAGAATAAATGCAAATGAAATGAAGTACAGAAAATGAATCAAACAAAATGATCAATGCATATAGAAGAAAACAGAGCAAACGCAGAATGGTGAATGATAAACAAGAATGGAATGAAACACGAACGCATTTCATTAATGGATTTGAAAATCGATTACTTTCAAGCAACCACACAATTTTCAGTCAGAAACTCTTTCAAATGAAAATCCAGGATCAGATTCTTGACATACAAATGTTCACCTCTTACAAGCTATGACATTGCTCTTGTTGAAGCAGATGTAATAAAAACAAATGCCATTGATGTGATGACTTCATCACCAGTGTTTGCATCTGTACAATCTATATTTGAACAAAACAAAATAAGAAATAAAATTTGCTGAAAAATACTCAACAACTATATTTTTTATATTTATTGCATTTTAATTTATTGTAAATTCAATGCTGCCGGTTGCTTTTTATCCATTTGCTTTTTTCGTTAAAGTTTACTTTTAATAAGACCAGATATGAATGTTATAGTTCTCTCCCTTTGGAAAATGCATTTCAATTTGTCCCATAGGAACAAAATCAAAAGAAGGAAGTGATTGATGTAAGCAATAGATTCAAGATCTGAATGTATTTCTGAGACTATAGACAAACAAACACTGAGATGATAAATGAAATGCAATTGTGAATGGAATGCAGACAGAATGCAAAGAAGTGCAGATTTGGTAAAATTACCCATTTCATGGTGTGTACATGTACATTACTTGTACATTCTTGATCAAGGTTTTGCATTTAGCTCATGACAACAGGTATTGTTTGCACCCGGTGTACATGCTGTTATACCTGGAATCATACAATTTGGTGAAGGGATTTATCTTGATGAGTACTCCATCCTCATCACAAATGTAGGTTACTGGGACCCATATTACATACTTCACTGACTTTGCTTTAAGTTTTGTTTTAAGTTTATTTCTCGAGTACTGTTTATGTTGGAATCATTAAGCAATATGATTGTATGCAATTTTATTACCACACCCATACACCAAAAAACGGTAACTGTGAATGACATTGCACATTTTACTGGTTTAGGGTTAAGTTTTTGCATTTAGGCCATGACAGCATAGATTTTTTGCATGCTATATGCATACTGTCCTATATAGAATCATGAAACTTGATGATGGGATGCATCTAACACCCAAATTGCAAAAGTAGGTTATTAACAGCCATATTTTCTGCTTCACTGACTTGGGTTAATTTTGTGTTTGACATTCATTTTTCAGGCACTGTTCATGCTAGAATCATGAAATTGATGATGATATACATACCTCTTAGTACCACACCTTTACAACAAAAGAAGTCACTGTGACTTGTATTTCATCTTTTATTGACTTTGGTTAAGGGTTTGCATTTGGCTCGTGACTGCATGAGTGTTTTGGCATCCTATCCTACCTAGAATTGTGAAACTTGATGAGAAGATGCATCTTGATAAGTACTTAACCCTTATTACAAAAAGAGGTCTCTGTGACCTATATTTTATGTTTCATTGACTTTGTTGAAAGTTTGCATTTTACGTTCACTTCATGTGTATTGTTAATGTTAGAATCATAAAACTTGATAATCGGATGCATCTCTATTAGTAAGACACTTTTACAACCAAAGAAGGTCACTGTGACCTAGATTTTATGCTTTACTAACATACATGACTGCATAGATTTTCCATGCTATATTCATCATAGCCTACACATTAGGCCGTTTCTGACCAGTGCAGTTGAAAGTGGGAATTAATGTTTATTCAGTGGTAAACTTTCCATATTAATGACAATACACTGTATATTGTGACATGTTACTCTCAACAGGTTAATGTGTGTTGTACATGTGAATGAGTTGGTATTTGAAGAGTGGACTGAATGCATTTCTTGTGAGGCCTCAGCTGTAATTGCTAATTGGTATAATTACTGATTTATTAGCTATGCTCTAATAGTAGTCATAATGACTGTAGTTGCTAATTGGTATAATTACTGATTTATTAGCTATGCTCTAATAGTAGTCATAATGACTGTAGCTCCAAGATTACTAAAAACATGTGATTTCTACTGGGTAAAATCTGGCTTCTAGGAGTGGACAATGATAATAGCTTCTGCGGCAGATTTTTTATGATTTTACAAAATAAAAAGCGAAAATCTCAGGTTTTTATCAACTCATTATAGTGCCTTTACTCTGATATCATAGAAAAGAATGTTCTTTTTTATTCTGTTGTCTTTTTTGCCATTAACAGGGGCCAATATTTCGTGGGTCAAGATGGCTTTAGTCTGAATTATTCTGCAAATTTTTTTTACAATGGCTGCTGGAGACTTCTGAAAACTTCGTAGAGGCGAGTTATGTAATAGTTGATTATATTCTGGGTCAGTTTTGCACACATTTTCTTAAAAGTATTCATAGTAATTTTAAAAATTTCTGAAGCAGTAGCAATGCTATGTTTTCTAAACTTTTGAAATGTTTTTATTTTACTAATATTAACAAGAGGGACAATGGAACATTGTGAACAATTTCAAACATTTCAAACATTAGGAAAAGTTTCTTCACATGTTATACATGCAAGGTTACTTGTTTGTTATCATTTTCATTCATTTAACTTCAGATCAGTGAACACATTTTATCAGATGAATTCTATGTATCGTTATATGTTTAGGTAACTCTCTTCATTATTGTTTTCAGCCACAGCCGTTCAACATGAGGGTTCAGAACCTTGCCAACTTCCCCAGTAACAACCTGGTATACAGACCTGGATATAGAACTCACTCTGTGGCCATACATAGAGCAAAGTAAGATAAATCCTGCTAACTTACACAATAACAACCTGGTATACCACCCTAGACAGAGAACCCACTCTGTGGCCATACATAGAGCAAAGTAAGATAAATCCTTCTAACTTCCCCAATTACAACCTGGTATTCAGACCTGGATAAAGAACCCAATATTTGGCCATACATAGAGAACAGTAAAATAAATCCTGCTAACTTCCACAATAACAACCTAGTAATACAGACCTAGATGTAGAACCTACTCTGTGGCCATACATAGAGCAAAGTAAGCTAAATCCTGCTCAGGTTGTACTGATGTTTTTTGTCATAGTAGAACCTCCAAAACAAAATTAGTGCCAAGAATAATTTTTGTCTTGCAATCCATTTTTGCAGTGGATTTATTTTGTTCCACATATAGACCAGTTTATCTGTTCTGAACCTAATAGGCAAGTTGTATACATGCCTGAGTTTGTTTGCATATGATTTTGGTTTGGTTTGGTTTTGTGGGGTTTAATGCCATTTTTCAGCACATGATAGGCTGTACATGGTGACCAGTATATTTGGTGGAGGAAGAACCCGGGAAGAACCACAAACCCATGGGAAGCTACTGGCAAGCTTTCTGACATACCCATGTTGGTCGAGCTGAGAATCAAACTCACATGGACAGAGGTGTGATGTGTGAGTGATCTCTAAAGGCGAGCACCTTAGACCACTTGGCAACCCAAGGCCCCATATGATTTTGGACTGTATTGTTTGAATTAAAACAACATTGAATATTATGTTAATATGTTGATGATTCCATATGATTTGAAACGAGGCAACACAATTAGCTGTAGCTCAGTTTGTCGATATATTGGTAATTTATTTCTTCCCTTCAGAGCTGGTATTGTTACAAGTGCTGCCAAATCGCTGGACATCTTGCGGCAGAATCTACAGAAGTCATTGAACAAAGAGATCAACCAGGTCATACAGAAATACATGGATGTAAGAGCCAAAATTTCAAATCAGCATATTACATTTGATAAATATATAAAAAAATTGTCAGGATAGACCAGAGACAACATAACTTCTGATGAGTATTAGTTCAATTGCTTGCTCTAAACAATGAAATAAATCAAAATTTTCAAGTTTATTGCTTACAGTAAAAAGGACGACAATTTCAGAATTTGAAAGATATCTCATCATTATTTAGGTTATAAATTACTATTTATATTTTCTCTATATATCAGTTTAGCCTTTGGAAGCTAATCTACCTCATTTTTCCAATGATAATAGGAGGCCAGCCTGATATCATTTCAAAAAAAGTAGCAGAATGGGCTTTTTTCAGATACATCCTTGTTATATTAGAATAAAATCATCAAAAATTGGGTTTACCATTCTTCACTATTCATTAGGTTGCAGACAGTGATAGCACAGTGAGAAGCATTCCTTTAAACCACATTATTTAAAAGCATTCAGAGAGCATACCACTTTTTATTTAAAGAAAAATTCTTTCAAGTTCTCAAGCCATGGTCAGGGAAAGTAGTGTTTTTTCCTCCATTGTTTGTACTACAATCCATACCCACACACATAGTGATTGTGGATCTAGGAATCTATTTTACTCAAGAATATTTATTTTAAATTGTAACCCAGCATTAAAATATACTCTCAGTTAAGCTGTGTTGTATATTAATTTGAATTTACAAGCATTCATGTTGTTGAGGCTACATTAGTGGGAAGTGAGACATAGAAGTAACTTTTCTGCCTGGGCTAGCAGCGGCAGTGGCAACAATTTGTTAAGGTTTAGTTACAGATTTTCATTTACATATCTTTCTTATACTCCTGAATAGATTCTCTTCAATCTTGACATGAATTATTATGAAGCTAAGACAATTCATTCTGTGACATGTTTGCTCCTCCCTTTCACGTTGTAATGAAGAGAAAAGTCACAGTAAATTTTCATTAAGGTTTTTGGTTGAAGTTTTTTCCTCTGCTTATATTTTCTAAATCCCTTGATAGATTTTGATTATTCTCGTGAATCATTATGAAGCTAAGACAGTTCATTCTATGACAGGCTTGCTTGTCTGTGACCTTGATCCCTGGGTCAAGGTCACAGACAAGCAAGCCTGTCATAGAATGAACTGTCATAGAAAATTTTTGTTACAGTTTTGGTTAAAGTGTTTTCATTTGCTTATATTTCCTAAACCCATTGATGGATTTTGTTCATACTTGGGATGGATCATTATGGAGCCACGACAATTCTTTCTGTGACATGCTTGCTTGCCCTTTTGACCTTTGGATCAAGGTCAAATTCATAGAAAATTTGCGTTAAAGAGAAACTCCAGATTGAGGTATAATATATTTTTGTTGAGCTCACATTAGTGGTAAGCAAGACATAGTCTCTTTTTTTACTGTGGGTGATGGTGGCAGCAGCAGCAACAGTTAAAGTTTTGGTTAAAGTTCTTTTTTTTACATACATTTCCTCACACTCTTAATAGATTCTTGATTATTTGGCATGAATCATTATGAAACTAAGACAATTCTCTCTTCATCATGCTCACTTGGCCCTTTTACCTTGGAGTCAGGCTCCCAGTCATAGAAAATTTGTTAAGATTTTGGTTACAGTTGTTTCACTTGCTAATATCCTAAATCCCTTGATGGATTTTCTTCATATACGGGATGAAT
The DNA here is from genome assembly GCA_029931535.1 of Margaritifera margaritifera. Taxonomy (NCBI): domain Eukaryota; kingdom Metazoa; phylum Mollusca; class Bivalvia; order Unionida; family Margaritiferidae; genus Margaritifera; species Margaritifera margaritifera. The sequence continues at coordinate 9,443,427 of JAQPZY010001684.1, forward strand.
CATTACGAAGATAAGACAATTCATTCTAAGTCGTGCTTGGTTGCCCATATAACCGTACAGTCAAGGTCATAGTCATAGAAATTTTTCATTAAGGTTTTTGGTTACAGTTTTTTAAATTGCTTATATTTCCTAAACCCATTGATGGATTTTATTCATACTTGGGATGAAGCTAAGACAATTCATTTGGTGATATGCACACTCACCCCATTGACCTTGGGGTTATGGTCGCAGTCATAGAAACTTTGTGTTTAGGTTTTGGTTAAAGTTTTTTCATTTGCTTATATTTTCTAAACACCATGTTGGATTTTCTTCATACTGGGGATAAGGCAATTCATTCACTAACATGCATGGTTGCTCCTTTGACCTTGAGGTGAAGGTCAGAGTGATAGAGAGTTAGTGTTTGTGTTTCGGTTAAAGGTGTTTCATTTTCTTGTATTTCCTAAACCTCATTATGTAATGTGCTCTCGCCCCTTTGATCTTTGGGTTAAGGTCACAGTCATAGAAAATGTGCATTAAGGTTTTTGTTGGTTGGTTGGTTGTTATGGGTTTAACGCCATTTTTCAGCACATGAAACGCTATACATGGCGGCCAGTATATTTGGTGGAGGAAGAACCCGAGAAAACCCCGGGAAGAACCACCAATCCACGGGAAGCTACTGGCAAGCTTTAACACATACCCACGTTGTCCGAGCCCAAGACTCGAACCCACGAGGACAGAGGTGAGATGTCAGTGATCTATAAAGGCGAGCGCCTTAGACCACTCGGCCACCCGGGGCCCCCCATTAAGGTTTTGGTTAAAGTTTTTCATTTCTTGATATTTTCTAAACCTCATGATGGATTTTTCTTCATACCTGTAATGAATCATTTTGCATCTGACAATTCATTATGTGATATGTGCTGTCACCCCTTTGATATTTTGGTCGAGGTCACAGTCTTAGAAAAATTGCATTTAGGTTTTAGTTAAAGGTTTTTCATTTCCTTATATTTCCTAAACCCCTTGATGGATTTTGTAAAATACATTATATGAATCATTATGAAGTGAAGACAATGCATTCTGTGACATGTTCACTAAACCGTTTGACTATCAGTTGAGGTCACACGTTTTGTGGCAGTGCTTTGATCAAGGGCTGGACATACTGGCCCTAACATTGTATTTATTACATCTGTCTGAAAAGTCATTTGTATGCATGAAGAAGAATGGGTTTTCCACTTATAAAAATGTAGAGTTGATATGCATTCATAATAGTAGAATGTAGAAGCAATCTGAGGAATGTAGACTTGTATAAAAGCATTTATATCTTAGCCATTGAGATGTGCCAGTTGTGACATCACTGGGAGAGAAAGGGAGTGAATTCATGCCATTTTGGAGTACCCAATTGAGACAACATGGCATGGCCCTGTGATAATTAAATTTTGGCCTACCATATATACTCGCGTATAAGCTTCGTCCAAACGCAAACAACATAGACCCTGATCTGCCGTCGCATAATGCGCCGACAGATCAAGGTCTATTTTGTTTGTTCTACTGATTAGTCCTTACAAACTGCATAGACCCAGATCTGCCAGCACGTTATGCGACAGCGGATCTGGGTCTATGCAGTTTGCAGTTGGTATCGGCTTATACGTGAGTATATACAGTATATCTTGATTATCCAATTAGCCACAATTTTAAAATTGGTATAAAAGCTTAGAATTTATTGAGAAAAATTGTAGAGATTACAAGTTTGAAGGTCAGATTTTTCCTTTAAGGTTTTGGTTTGGTTAAAAAAAATTGTTTTGCTTATATTTCCTAAACCCCTTGCCGGGTTTCGGATGAATCATTATGAAGCTGAAACAATTCAATCTGCAATGGAATTGCACAACCATTTGACCTTGGAGTCAAGGTTACTCATTTTGAAGCAGTGCTTCAATTGTGGAATCGGCATGCTTGCCTTGTTGTGACTTGTTTGAGGCAAGTTTTCTGTACCAGCTTACATAAACCAGGATCAGCTCATTTCTTTTATTACAAAGATTTTGACTCGACCAGAAAAAGGTTTGGTTTGGTTTTGTGGGTTTAATGCCATTTTTCAGCACATGATAGAATATTCATAGCGGCCCATATATTTGGTGGAGGAAGAACCTTGGAAAACCCAGGAAGGACCACCGACCCACAGGAAGCTACTGGCAAGCTTTCTCACATACTCACGTTGGCCGATGTGAGATGTCAGTAGTCTGTAAAGGCAATTGTCTTAGACCAATTTGCCCCCCAGGGCCCCATGAAAAAAGGACTGCATATTAACTATGAAAGCATTGTGTTCTCAGAGTCTTTACACCTATCAATTTTGGTTAACAACTTGACATTCCAGATATGAATGAAGGACATTTTTGGTTATTCTTCACATAAAGCTTAAATGATGTGAATGTTAGAATTAATTAAGATTTTGTAATGCCTTCTTGAATTGGGAATGATCCCGAACTTTCACCGGCAATCAACAGGTACAGTACAAGACATTACCAGATCCCACAGAAAAATGACTGTTCTGAGATAACACCATCTGACAACTGAATATTTCATTTGCATTTTATAAAGTTTTGACATCGGATAATGTTTTAAATGAATTTTATGAGTAAATGATTTTAAAATGGCAGCCAAATGTTACTTTAAGAAACAGTACCTATAGCTATTATTTGAATGATTTATTGAAAGAATGACATTTTTCATGCTGCTTGGACTTTCAAAAATAGGGGGGGGGGATTTTTTTTGACTCTTTTACAAAATATTATGAATGTTTGCACACATTTTTGTTTACCCTTAGTCAGAAGTGGGGATGGACTTATTTTGTGAGACTCCACCCTGCACAACCCTAGGTCAGAAGTGGGGGTATACTTTTTTTGTGAGACCCCACCCCACACCCCCAGTCTACTACAGTTTCTCATAGTGGAGTGGGTGAGCTTACTTTTGAACATAGGCATATCATTGGAGAAATATGGTATTAATAACATTAAATGAATGTAAAAGCTTGCATCATACTCCTAGTTATCCTAATAGTCATAGCTAAGGAGATAAGACTGTGTTAATAATGTTTTCTATGTAATATCTATGTTTTCTGATCAGATCATAATGGTGGGATCATTACATTATAATGTCATTAATTACCATATATTATAACATATATATTCGCTTATAAGATGAGTCTAATTGCAAACAACATAGATCCTGATCTGCCATAGCATAATGCATCAGCAGATCATGGTCTATGTTGTTTGTTCTACTGATTACTCCTAACAAACTTCATAGACCCAGATCTGCCGACACATTATGCTGTCTGTGCAGTTTGCAGTTGGACTCAACTTATAAGCGAGTATAGACGGTATATTTGTATAATATATCCAGTTAATTGGCTGGTAATGTAATGGAAATAAATTCTTTTAAACTAATGAGTTGTGAAAATAAACAGTGTTGATCACTTTTACAGAATTTTATGAGGAAAATTAAAATTGAAGCAGAACATAATCATTTGGACAAAAAAATGGATGTTTGTGATATCAAGACTTCCATATTAAATACTGTATATACTCGCATATAATTTGGCTCCAAATGCAAACTACATAGACCCGGATCTGCTGTCGCATTATGCACCAGCAGATCAGGGTCTATGTTGTTTATTCTACTGATTAGTCCTTACAAACTGCATAGACACAAATCTGCTGGCGCATTATGCGACGGCAGATCTGGGTCTATGCAATTTGCAGTGGTATCGACCTATATGCGAGTATCTATGGTAATTGAATTTCACATTGTTTTATAAATTTCATTTTGAGATGCAACATTTATCAATTAGCATTGATAAGCACATCAAACATAAAGTAACATAATGATATAGAATATATCAATCATTTGTCCTTTACATGTATGGATATTCACTTCCTTTTTTGTAGAAATTTTTCACGCTTGGAATCAGGAATATCAGACTAAATAATGGACTAAAGGCTGTAAGTGATGAGCATATTCAAGCTGTGTGCAGACAAATTCTAGAAGAGGTAAGTCGAAGTCATGTTTTTAATGACATTGAAACTTGTCAAACCAAAATTTTCAGTTAAACTGAAATTTATTTGAAACCAAATCACATTTCTGATCATGAACCTTTTGTACTTTAACTTCATTCTGCTTGAACTCAGTAAACCAAAACCTCTTTACTCTGAAAATCAAAAGAAATTTTCTTATCAGGTGTCTATTTTACACTAAATTGAGCCTCATAAAAATAAAACTTAATCAGAACATGAAGGCAGTCAGTGGTCTTTATACAGCTTGAAGTCATGCAGAGTAAATAAAATGTAATCAGAACATGAGACCAGTCAGTGGTCTTTAGACAGCTTGATGCCATGCAGAGTAAAATTAAACATAATCAGAACATGAGACCAGTCAGTGATCTTTATACAGCTTGAAGACATGCAGAGTAAAATTAAACATAATCAGAACATGAGACCAGTCAGTGATCTTTAAACAGCTTGATGCCATGCAGAGTAAAATAAAACTTAATCAGAACATGTGGCCAGCTTGAAGGCATGCAGAGTAAAATTAAACATAATCAGAACATGAGACCAGTCAGTGATCTTTATACAGCTTGAAGGCATGCAGAGTAAAATTAAACATAATCAGAACATGAGACCAGTCAGTGATTTTTAAACAGCTTGAAGACATGCAGAGTAAAATTAAACTTAATCAGAACATGAGACCAGTCAGTGATCTTTATACAGCTTGAAGACATGCAGAGTAAATTAAAACTTAATAAAAACTTGTGACCAGTCAGTGGTCTTTATACAGCTTGATGACATGCAGAGTAATATAAAACTTAATAAGAACATGAGACCAGTCAGTGATCTTTATACAGCTTGAAGACATGCAGAGTAATATCAAACTTAATAAGAACATGAGACCAGTCAGTGATTTTTATACAGTTTGAAGGCATGCAGAGTAAAATTAAACTTAATCAGAACATGAGACCAGTCAGTGATCTTTATACAGCTTGAAGACATGCAGAGTAAAATTAAACTTAATCAGAACATGAGACCAGTCAGTGATCTTTATACAGCTTGAAGACATGCAGAGTAAATTAAAACTTAATAAAAACTTGTGACCAGTCAGTGGTCTTTATACAGCTTGAAGACATGCAGAGTAATATAAAACTTAATAAGAACATGAGACCAGCCAGTGGTCTTTATACAGCTTTAGGCCATGCAAAGTAATATAAAACTTTATAAAAACATGTGGCCAGCCAGTGGCCTTTTTACAGCTTTAGGCCATGCAAAGTAATATAAAACTTTATAAAAACATGTGGCCAGCCAGTGGTCTTTATACAGCTTTAAGCCACGCAGAGTAAAATAAAACTTAATAAGAACATGTGCTCTTTATACAGCTTTAAGCCATGCAGAGTAATATAAAACTTAATAAGAGCATGAGACCAGTCAGTGTTCTTTATACAGCTTTAAGCCATGCAGAGTAATATAAAACTTAATAAGAACATGAGACCAGTCAGTGTTATTTATACAGCTTTAAGACATGCAGAGTAATATAAAACTTAATAAGAACATGAGACCAGTCAGTGTTCTTTATACAGCTTTAAGATATGCAGAGTAAAATAAAACTATGGAACACATATAGATACAATGAAATCCTAATTATCACATAACCATTTTTAAAAAGACATTTACTTGTCAGAAGACACCCGGTCATATCTGTCTTAGGTGAAAGTATAGAATCCCAGTAAATAAAAAACCACAATAAAACCAAAACTTAAGTTTGGTTTCAAGTGATTTTGGACTTGAGAGGCTCCAGTGTAGATGATTTTTCTACCTGCTTTGTTTTGATTTGTTGATTTTTGCACAAGCTTTGTTCTGATTGGTTAAATTACAAAAATGTTGTCTTTACTAAAACTTTATATCACCTGTGCATGCTCATGCATGTGTGCTATAAGATCCAAAGGTTCACTGTACATCTAATTGTCAAAGTCCTAGTTAAGTGCTGTTCTGTTGCATATTTGTATGCATTGTATGCGCTGTTCATTGATGGAATGTCTTTCCTATCTGTGTCTGCTCATCAGTCCATCTTTCCCTGTTTTTGTGCTTCTGTGTTACTTTTACGTTAAATAATGTTTAAATTAAAATCATTGGGAAATTTTATTCAAAAACTTTGATAGTTTGGATTCATATTAATGCTTCATGTAACAAACTAAATTGCCTACTTTTTGTTGAGGTTTTGGTAATATTTTTATATCGGCCAAACATTTTCAAGTGTCTCAATCCACTAATAAAAAAAGGAAATTATAAGCTGTATGATAATATAATATATTATGTAACCTCACCTTTATTAGTATCATGATGTCATATCATACAAAATATTTGCCACACCGCTATAACACTAAACAACATCACATAGCAACGTCACTGAGTGATGCAAAGTCCTTTACGTTATATGACAAATAAAATATTAAACTCAGGTTCATTTGGCATGAAATGTATGAAATTTGTTGAAAAATACAACATGCCACTAGCTGCAAGCATCTAATGCTATATTCTGTTATTCAACCTGTTTAATAAATTTCATATAAAATGAACACTCATGTAAGATCGTCTATTACTAACCTTTGATTTAAATTACCATATATACCTGCTTATAAGCCGATACCAACTGCAAACTGCATAGACCCAGATCTGCCATTGCATAATGTGCCGGCAGATCTGGGTCTATTCGGTTTGTAATGACTAATCAGTAGAACAAACAACATAGACCCTGATCTGCCAGCACATTATGCAACGGCAGATCAGGGTCTATGTTGTTTGCATTTGGACCCGGATGATACGCAAGTATATATGGTAATACTAGATTTTATCACCCCAGAAAACTACATTCTACATCAGATTACAAATTTGTTTGTTGATGACAGGCCAAGAAGATGTATGTGCCAGAAAGCGGGCGAAGGAGCGTCACTCCGATATGTGACATCCCAGACAATGTGTCAGAGACTGGGAGCACAGGAACACAAAGGGTAAGGACAAGATAAATTCAGAAGACTGATATAACTTATCATGGTTTTAGCTTGAATTAAACAAAAATTACTGTTCAGAATAAAGTCACATTTCATAACATTTTAAGATAAACTCAGATTAAGTAAATTTGTGGGATATATTGAAGCACTGGTTGAATTCTAAACAATGATATAGTTTATGTAATTGGTTCATTTCTTTTGATGATATTCAGTTTTAAAAAACAAATTTGACTTGTCCCTTTATATGCTGGTTTATTTGTATATAACTGCTAGGCCTATATCAAAATGAGTTTTTATTTTCAGGTCACAGTCAGTGGTAAATTTTGAAACATTCATTTATTTTTTTGTCAAATTACAGAATATTTAATTGATCAGGACACACAGAAGGAAATTGGATTCAAAAACTATATAGTTTGTGGGTTCAGTCAATAGCCTTGTTAATAATAATCATTCACCATTCATTACCAAACTTAGTAAGAAAGAGCTGAATAATTTAAATCTTTTGATGTGTATTATTTTTATTCCAATTTCGCTTTCAAAACTTTTTCAGGAATTAAAGTTATGAAATTGGAAACAATGCGTATTTTATCGGATATATATATAGTTGAATTGACCTTCAACTTGTCAGTCACACATTTTGCAACATATATCAGAACAGATTTATTAACCCATACATTTTAAATCTATGTCATTTGAGATACAAGAATAAGCACAAAGGTAGATACTTGAGGTGACCAGTTTATATTGATAGTTTAAAACCAATTTTTACAACAGTGGTCTTTTACATAACATTAATATGAAATATTTCAATATCTTTTCACATCATCCTTTCTCTCCAGGCCCCAGTTTTACCAATTTAAGTCATAAATTTAAGTTCAGACTGAAGACATTTGATTGGTCAATTTAAAGTAAAACTTAAAATTTAGGGAATCAGATCACTGGATTCCAGATTTAAGTTTAAGTTCTGATTGTGAAATCTAGGCCTAATGAGATAAATACAAAGGTTATGATTTGTTGTATAACTTTGTAGAGCTCACTGTTAGGAAGGAAAAGAAGACCATCTGACACAGACTCAGAAGCAAGCATGAGACTTGTTCAGAAGAAGGTAAATTCAATTAATTAATTAATTAATTAATATTTTATTGATTTATAACAATTTTTCAAGAGTAATAATGCTGATAGGTTGTTACTACTTGCAACATCTTTTGTTGTGCCACCAATTTATATACAGTCACAAAAATATTTTTAAAAAATTGAAGGAAAGAAAAACAATGAACATTACAAATTTAGTAAATGAAAATAACTTGCCCAAAAGACTTTTTTTAAATATTGACTGAATATGGGATGAGATTGTCAGCTTAATCTAAAATGCTGTATTCGACTTAACACGAATACTGTGAGTTTAAAAGATCATCATTTGGGTACATTTCTTGAATTTCTAACTCATCACAATAAACACACACTGACAATGTTCCACCATGTGTATGTACATGCTAGAAGAGTTGAATCCATTTTTCTATGTTGAGAGCTCTCCATTTTGGAGGTTCATTTTCTCTTCCCCATGGTCATGTCAGATAAAACACATGTAACATCAATTATTTGACACTGATTTAGCCCACAAAGTTAAGTTGTAATTAGATCACAGGCATGTGTGATTCCAAGAAAATCATGATGTTATAGTTGGATTTTAGCAGCTGCTTCTCTTTCAAGAGGCAATTGCTAGGATCAAGGCATGTGCACAAAGAAATGGATAATTTTTATGTACGTTTTGACAAAAAAAGGAGAACACCTTATTAAGGCATGTGTGGTGGGTATTACTTCAAGTACAGTATGGAGAATGCCCTTATTAAGGCATGTGTGGTGGGTATTACTTCAAGTGCAGTATGGAGAATGCCCTTATTAAGGCATGTGTGGTGGGTTTTACTTCAAGTACAGTATGGAGAATGCCCTTATTAAGGCATGTGTGGTGGGTATTCAAGCACAGTATGGAGAATGCCCTTATTAAGGCATGTGTGGTGGGTATTCCATCAAGTACAGTATGGAGGATGCCCTTATTAAGGCATGTGTTGTGGGTATTACATCAAGTACAGTATGGAGGATGCCCTTATTAAGGCATGTGTGGTGGGTATTATATCAAGTACAGTATGGAGGATGCCCTTATTAAGGCATGTGTGGTTGGTATTCATGTACAGTATGGAGAATGCCCTTATTAAGGCATGTATGGTGGGTATTACATCAAGTACAGTATGGAGGATGCCCTTATTAAGGCATGTGTGGTGGGTATTATATTAAGTACAGTATGGAGGAGGCCCTTATTAAGGCATGTGTGGTTGGTATTCATGTACAGTATGGAGAATGCCCTTATTAAGGCATGTATGGTGGGTATTACATCAAGTACAGTATGGAGGATGCCCTTATTAAGGCATGTGTGGTGGGTATTCAAGTACAGTATGGAGGATGCATTTATTAGGCATGTATGATGGATATTACTTAGATGCCTACATATTCTAACATGTAGATATATAAGACATACTGAAGATTGGGAATCCATCAAACAGGTTCAAATCAAATGTGGTTACTTTTCATTAATTTCAAGTTAACTTTTTGTACTCACTTGAAAATGTTATATTTACCACATTTCTAATAAAGCTTGTGTTTTTTTCACAGAGGAAAGGGAGACCACCCTTACATATGACAGGGTAAGTTAGAATGATAACGTCTTAAAAGCTTGAATGACATGGGGTTGAAAGACTACAGGTGTTTAATAAACTTTTGGTGCTTGACACTGTAATTGAACTTAAATTTAAGATATTACTATATGCATGGCGATTCACAAACTGGAAGATATGAACAAATACTTTAATTAATTATGAATAATTATGAGCAAGAAAAAAGTGACTGTTTCTTATGTAGAAAGAAAAAGGTACCTTAACTTTAGCTTACCAGCAAGAAGTACATGAGAGCTAATGCTATACCTCTACATCATTAGCCTCATCAACGTCATCTTCAGCAACAACATTGTCTGCAGCCAGGTTAACCCCAGTGTAAAAGTTTTGTTTTAAGCTGCCGCCAGTTTTGGGCATGATATCTTCATGGAACTCAGGGAGTTTTTTTGCATCATTCTGAATTACCCCAGGTGTAAGCAGGTCACAGTGACATAATTTTCTTACATTATGACTGTTATTTCCAGTTTAAAATCGAGTGTAAATGTTTTGTCTTCTTGTGGATCTCCAGCTGTAGGAATAGTATGTTTATGGAACTTGATCAGGGTATTTCTTGCTTCATTCTAAGCCACCCCAGGGGAAAGTAGGACACAGTAACCTACTTTTCTTATACTAAAAACTGTTGCATGCAGTTTAATCCCAGTGTAAAAGTTTGTCTTGCTGTCAAATCTCAAGCTGTGGGCATGGTGTGCTAGAACTCGGTTATGGGGTTCCTTACATCATTTTAAACCATCCCAGGTTAAAGTTGGTCACAGTGCCCAACTTTTCTTGTTTATAAGTTATAAGTTAACCTCCAAATAAAAGTTTTGTCCCCATGGCAGATCTTCAGCTATAGGCATGGTATATATGTGGGACTTTGTCACAGTGATCATTCTACCTCTTCTCTAAGGAAAAGTAGATCACATTGTCTTTCTTCTCTTACACTAATTACTTTCTGTATGCAGATTATCTCCAGTGTTTAGGTTTTATTTTCCCACATATTTTCATTTGAAGACATAGTATCTTTATGTAACTGGATCAGAATATTCCTTGCATCACTGAGAACCTATCAAGAGAAAAATAGGTTTTAATGACCTACTTTTCATGTAATAATCAATGACTTTGTTATTAATGAGAAGCACTGCATAACTTCACTCACACAAGCATGCACATACATGCATAGACAGATTGGCTGTTTCATGTGATTTTTACATTCTTTTTGAAAAGTGCAGTGATAACAAGTACAACATTAGACAAACACGGCATACAAGTGAGCTTGGTTTTCTCTCCAATAACTCTTGTTTTAAAATTATTTTAAAAATCTTAAATGAATTATTGTTTTAATTTAGTTATTACATTTTTTTCTTCAGTAAAATAAAAGTAAAAGTATTATGGGTGTAGATTCCCTTGCAAATCATTTGTGTCCATTAATGTACATGCCCATCCTTGATTTACCATTCAGCATGATTGAAAGATAGGGTGATGGATGTTCCATTGATGTTTTGCAATTAATATTGTAAAATTTTGGCACCTCTCACATTTTCGGATTACTAGAAAATCTTAATTTTTTTATGGGTGCAGGCCCAGAAACAGGTAATTTTACTAGTGAAATCAAAAGGAATGCAAATGGAATGCAGAATGAATGCAAAAGGAATGCAGAATGAATGCAAATGAAGTGTACAATGAATGCAAATGAAATGATGATTGCATTTTGAAGAAAACAGAGAGTACAAAATTTCCACAGATGAAAGCCCTTTTGCATGATAATCCAGGATCAGATTATTTATATTCACAATTTTTCACCTATTATAAGCTGTGACATTGTTCTTGTTATGGCAGAAATAAAGAATAACTACCATTGATGTGATGACATCATCACCTGTGATTGTATCTGTACAATCTTTATTTTAACAAAACAGATAAGAAATAAAATTTGCTGAGAAATACTCTGCAGCCATTGTTTTTGTGCTTGCAGTTGCGGTTATATTTTAATTTATTGTAAATTTGGTGCTGTCTTTTGCATTTTGTGCTATTTTATTGAAGCACACTTTTAATAAGACAAACTACAAAAGCTATAGTTCTCTCCCTTTACAGTAACAATCTTGGTTATGGAAAACTCGACTTCGGTAAATGCATCTACTTTCCATTAAAAATGAGCAAACATGAAAGATAAAAGGAAACAAATGATGAAGTGATGAACACAAAATCTGAATGAATGAAAAATGATGAGATAATAGATGAAATGCAAACATGAATGGAATGCAAACAGAAAGTGAATTAAATGCAGATTTGGTCAAATTACCCATTTCAGGGTCCGTACCAGTTTTTTCTTTTCATTTCATTGCTGCACAAACCATGAACTTAAAGATCTGTTGAACAGTGATCCTTCTGTGTCCCAATTCATAAATTTAAGCATGACAAAAATGTCATTTTTTGCAAAACCGCAGAAGTTTATATCCATGAAAATGAGTACTTTATTTTTTCTTTCTCCTTACACAGGCGAGTAACACCCTCCAAGTTGATGAAAGAGCCTTTAAAAAGAGATGGTCCCAAGGTAAGAGTGGTTTCCACCTGCTTATGTGATTTCTCTTGAGCTCACCATGTTGACAAGCCCATCTTGGCAGAAGCTCAACGTATGGGTCACTTTCGGGTCTGTGTGCATCTCCGTCTGTACATACTTCATCCATCCATATATACATCTGTGTGTTCATCCACATCCATGATTGACCTCAGTGTTACAGTTTTTTACTTTTCTTTGATTTGAATACCATTTTATCTCACTCACTTCAAATTTGGAATATAGCTTCAGTTTGCATTTATCTTTATCTTGTATTATCCAGGGTCATAGGTCATCCCATGGAGTGAGAATTTTTCCCTTTTTTTTTTTTTTACAGTGATTGCACATCAAGCTTCATATTAACCATGATGTAAACATTTTTTTTAATTTGCTTGTACTTAAGTAGTGTGGTCAGTTTCTCAAGTGCAGTTGGCCACAGAGTCATGTTTCTTGGAATGAGAATGCATCTTGATATGTAACACCACTTTGGTGGCAATCTACAGTTTCACAATTTGCATAGGGTTAGATTTTTAAAGAAATTTTTTTTCCCAGGATTTCCTCACTGGTTATCCTGGCCATTTAAAAAAGACTTTGTATATCTTAGGTATTATTAAAAGAACTTTTAATTCCCTTTATTTTGGTGTATGATTGATGTGTGCAATTTAGGTTGTAGAGTATACAGCATGGTCTTACTTCAGATGTGCACCTATCAAAAAACTGCTAGCTCCTTGCTTGGTCATTTTCATTTCCTGGGCTTCAAAGGTAAATTGTTAAAAAAAAGAGCTGATAACTTTTTTTACTTTTTATATATTTTGTAATTCGTTCATTGTACTTTCAGAAGCGGGTATTGCTTACTCTGACAAAATTAATTTTCCCTATTTTAATAACTGCTAAAAATTGTGTACTTTGGACTAATTCAGGCTGATTTTTGGAGCACATGGGAGCAGCCATTTTTGTCTGCTGTGTGCTTAGATTATGTACAATTTCCACAAGTACAATATGTAAAGAAATGTCAGCCACAGTACATGAAAATAGCATAGAGGTATGCCAACATTCTCTTCATTGTGCATGTTGCAAATTCAAACAACTTCACTTTACACCTGTCACTCTCTCCGAAGTACATTATATCTGTAGAGTGCCTCCTTTACCAGAGGTAGGTCAATGTGACTTACATTTCACAGTTCCCTGACTTTGGTTAAGTTTTTCATTTACTGCAGTTTCTTATGTACTGTTGGTTAGGGAGTCATGGAGCATAGTCTGTGCATACATCTTGTTGGGTTAAATACCAGATCACCAAAAGTACGTCAGTTTGACCTAGATTTCGTGCTACAGTGACTTTGTTTAACTTTTGCTTTTTAATCAGTTTTTTTGGGTGCTGTGTCAGTGTGTCTTAGTGGAAACAGCACCTTTCCACTAAAAAGTATATTTCATTTTAAAGTCCAGGGGTGGGCTCAGCATGAAGGCTATGGCCAGCTTCTTGTTTGAACTTAAAAGATACACTGTCTAGTAACAGCAAGTGAAGTGGCAACAGGCTAGCACTGACATCTGTGCACTGCAGGGAACTACAATGAGTTGGTAACAAACTGTCCATGGGTTTTGATAAACTTTCTTCTAACTTAATATGAAGCAAATGTATCTGAAAATAATTTCACCCAGAGAAGAAATTAAAAGTAAAAAGATTCTTCTTAGTTACCCCCTATCATTCTTTATTAAGTCATTTACTTTTCTTGGAAAAATTATCAGACTGTAATGTTTGGATTACATTATCTTGCATGTTCTTGATACCCTAATATTTATATTTTTATAGATCTCTGTCGCCAAAGAGTAAATGTGGAAATGTTGATATACCCATTGTTGCAGTTAGAAGACAATTTCAGTTACTTAATAGTGCCCCCCCCCCCCTTTCTGCAATAAAACCAAAGAGTGCATGTCTGTGCTTCCTCTCAGTATCATGCTGCAACTGCAGATACAATTACTGTAGTAACATAATCCATGGAAGAATATTAAACCCACTTGGGTTTCTTGTTGTCTTGACAATGACAAATGCTCCAAACAAAGAGATGTAGGACTCACTGTATCTGCCAACCATCTATCCAATGTCAACCATTGCTAACAATTTTTCTTTGGAAATAGCTAAATCTACAGCTTTTAATAAAGTTGCTTCATTGGACTTTGCATATTATTTACCACTGAATATAGAACATCCCATGTGATTAATAGAAGAAAGTGTCAGAGGTCAGTATCATTTATAATATTACAGTTGGCTGTAGGCTAATCCTTTATTTTTCCACTTATTGTTTACATGGTAACTATATTAGCCACTTGATTTTTAGGAGTTCAATCCCTTTAAACTTCACTTTTTTTCCAGTTTATAATATGTATGATTATCAGGCATAGTAGGTAATATTTATCATGCATGTTATGAATTTGACAGTGGGATCCTGAGAGGTTGAACCCAGAGACCAAGTTCATCATGGGAGCGAGAGCCAATAAGTAAGTAAAAGTTTGTTGTTTTGTCAGCATCAGCAAGCCTGTTACATCATTTACATGTTAATATAATTATGGTAATTGTTTGTTATTGATAAGATCGGAAAAAAAACAGTCAATTTTGCGTGTTCGAATATCAAAGTCAATCTCATAGGTCTGATTCAGTTCTGAGTTCAGTTATTGTCATTAATACACAGTCTGTATGCTTATGTAAACGCCCTAATAATTTAACCAAAACAATAACAATTACAAATGGAGACCAGTTTTTCTCAGAATCTTCCCTTTTGACAGATTGAACTCAGGGAAGGGTAAAAGATCACAGTTATGATATAGCAAACATAAGTCAGTTGTGACTTGTGTCACAATATCAGTGGCTTGGCAGTTAATCAAATTAGGACAACATTTTATTTCCCAGTATGTGTATAGTTCTAACCAAGCTATCTTCCTTGAACCTTGGCAGAATTGTAATGCTTTCATAAGTCAAGTGACAGTAACCTACTTTGCATACATGAATGTTATTCTTTTTAGTAGGGTAAATTTGGGTTGCTTTCAATGAGGACACAAGCTAATCTTCTGTCCAATAAGAATTAACTTGAGGAATGTAATGGCATGGATGAAGCTCGGTAACCAATCAAAGGTTGTATGACATGTTTTGTGGTTGGTTAATTTTATTATGGACTTGGAATTCAGCACTTTTGTGTAATATTATTTTCAGACATAATAACTTGTCCCTTAGAATATTTTACAACATGTAAAATCATTTTTAAGGCAAAATCATCATATTTACAGGTAATATTTTTATCTTCCTGTAAGCTTGCTGCATTTGAATTTTCATGTATTCTGTGTTTCATGCATTTCAGAGCCCTTGGTTTTGGTGCAACCAGAGGGAGACTTTACATCAAACATCCAGAACTCTTCAAGGTTAGGAGACTTTTTTTATATGTTCCTTCAGTTTGGACATTAATTGTGCTGAAATTTTGAACATATTTAGGTGTCCAGTGTAAAACAAGCTTCACATTTGATGTACTGCTTTCTATGTCCCAGCTGGTGGAATAATGTAGTCTTTCAGATGGAGAATTAGTACATCACATGATAAATTCTAGAGTAACTTCATTAATTTATTTTAGGACAGTACACAGTTTCTCTTGATTCTGTGCTACTATACCTGGCAACAGTCATTACATGTGTTCCAGTGAGCACTGTTGTCACATGCTGATGTCATATGACATCACATGATGTCATGTGATGTACTTAGTCTGTTATTGCCTTCTCACTAAAGTATTGTCTGGTGTCCTTGCCTTCGGCTCGGGCACTATACCCCACCAAGACAACACAACAAGAGAACAATTCCATTGGGAGAAGGCAATAACGAAATAATAGTTTTTGGAACATGGTTTGTTCTCAATAATCTGAAAGATGTGTATGTGTTATTATATTGCTATTATATAGTATAATGAAATGAAAAAGTTTTCTTAAAATATGTATGTATCAAATATGTTAAACCCAGAATTCATTTAATCTGATGTTTCAAATGGGACCAAGTGAATTGGATTTTTATAGACTTTACTGTACTCTCTGTCCAGTCATACAGTAAGGGGCTCTGGGTGGCCAAGTGGTCTAAGGCACTTGCCTTTACAGATCACTGACATCTCACCTCTATCCACATGGGTTCAAATCTCAGCTTGGCCAACGTGGGTATGTGAGAAAGCTTGCCAGTAGCTTCCTGTGGGTCGGTGGTTCTTCCCAGGGTCTTCCCAGGCTCATCAAATATACTGGCTGCCATGTATAGCCTATCGTGTGCTGAGAAAAGGCGTAAAACCCACACAGCCAACCCACCAAGTACCGTATATACTCGGGTATAAACCGATAACAACTGCAAACTGCATAGACCCAGATCTGCCATTGCATAATGTGCCGGCAGATCTGGATCTAGGCAGTTTGTAAGAACTAATCAGTAGAACAAACAACATAGACCCTGATCTGCCATTGTATAATGCGCGGGCAGATCAGGGTCTATGTTTGCATTTGGACTTGGCTTATAGGTGAGTATATACAGTAATGTGAGCAACAAAAGCTAAGTACCTGGCAACTTTTATTCCACTCTATATACTCAGGATTGTGCTGATGTGCAATTAAATATAAATATTTATTATTTACCATTTAAGCATTGGGTGCAGTTAGAAGTAATGAGGAAGCTTATTAGTGTATAATTGTGTATAGTGTTGACGATTATTCAGTCATTTCAATAACTACAGTCACATAGATCAGGGCTCATTACTAAAGTTAAGCACTAGCCATTATTGCGCTTGAAATATATGTTCTTATATAATTAAGCAGGTTCCATCTTATTTGTGGCATGCGATTTTGTGCCATGCAATGTCTTCAAAATATTTAAACTTGTTTTACCACATGAGCAAAGTTCAGCAGTGTTGGATTTATGTGTTAGCTGTCAAGAGGACATTTTATGTACCTTTGTCCCCCTATAACGATCAAGATATTGGAATTTGTTACAATTTAGGGGACAGTGGCAGTATGGCATGGGAAAATGTCCACTGCACTCACTGATGGTGCAACATTGCAGTTGTGATTTAACACATGCTTGTTCAGGGCCTCGTCATGGGCAGCATATGAATGGAAATAAAGTTAGCTATAAAAACAAGGTCTGGTTGCACATGTGTAACAGGATGAAACTGGGTGGTGTTGGATCTAGCAAAGACATATAACAAGCACATGAATTAGATATTTATTTATGATACAAGTAACGAATACATAATTTCTGACACCCTTGACTAACAACCTTACATCAATCTTACACACACAAATCAAAGTAAATGTTTTTGTTTTTGTTTTGTGGGGTTTAATACCATTTTTCAGCACATAATAGGCTATACATGGCAGCCAGTATATTTGTTGGAGGAAGAACCTGGGAAGAACCACTGACCCACGTGAAGCTACTGGCAAGCTTTCTCACATACTCATGTTGGTCGAGCCAAGACTCGAACTGGCACAGACAGAGGTGAGATGTGTGGGTGATCTGTAAAGGCTAGTGCCTTAGACCACTCAGCCACCCAGTGCCCCCCCCCCCAAATGATTGAAATACCCAGCCTACACATGCACACAAAGTTAATTAACAGATATAAAAGATGATAACATTCAACAGATACGATCAATGCACAGTTCATCAACAGATATCACACGTATCTTTGTCAACAGATACAATCAATGCACAGTTCATCAATAAATATCAGAAATGGTATCTTTGTGAGCAGATACAATCAATGCATAATTCATCAACAGATATCACAGATTGTACCATTCATCAATGGATACAATCAATGCAGTTCATGAACAAAAGTGATCAATGTATGGATTTATCAGCAAATATGATCAGTGTATTGTTCATCAACAGGTATGATGTTTTATTAGATGAAATGATCTTATGTAGTCTACTCCTCCCGGCCTTCTGAAGGATCCCTTATGAACCTCCCTACCCACAGACCTGATAGTCCAGAACCTTTGGCCCTCACACTGAGTTGATCAGTATCATCTGTCAAACCATGCCAGTATCATATGTCGAACCAGTTTCACCGAAGTCTCCAGTGTCAATGTTAAAGAACCCCAACAGAGTTCAACAACTCTCCAGAACAGCTAAAAATACACCAACTGAGCCATGTAATGTGAGACACACCTAAACATGTTGTAAGCACAAATACAGTGATATACATTACACATGTGTGCACATGGACTGACTTCATTACACATTAAACTCTTCTTTCATTGGAACGACTGTATGAGATTATTAATATAATAACAATGTTCATACATGAATCTGTCTATGACAAGGATAATTGCAGTGGATTATAAAAACTCAAACATTTCTTATTGTTTGACGTGTACACCATATGCCGGTAATTGAATTCAGCTTGTCTATTCATTGTGTACACCATATGCCGGTAATTGAATTCAGCTTGTCTACTCATTGTATACACCATATGCCGGTAATTAAATTCATCTCGTCTATTCAGCTACAAAATGTCTAACCTAAAACAGACTATATTCTATCTCATTGCTTGGTGTTATGTGATACAGGTCTGACTTTCTAGAAATTTAAAACAATTTTATCACATAGAATGGATAGCAAGAAAGAATAAATTTTTATACATTCACATACTTCTACAGCTAACGATTGCTTCTATAAAGTGGACAGCTCCTTGACAAAAAAAGGCTCCTATGCATTGTGATGATAGAAAGAAAAATAGGACTATAAGCACTCTGTATGTGGTCAAACCCATGGCTGGAGAACACGGGGTAAATGGGCCCCCCACTACTGTCACTTCGTGTGTGCTGCAGTAAGGGAACAGAAATCGCTATTTCAAAATTGCCAAGGCTAAAATCATACCCCATGGGTAACTCTGTATGCAGCAAAAAATACCTATCTATATTTATGTTCATATATAATACAAAAGGTATCTTTGTGCACACAATTACGTGACACATACATTGTTTTGTACAGCCCCAGACAGTATATTTGTAATATTTTATTACATCAATTCCATGTATTAGCATTGCAACCAAATCCAGTTTTGGGAGAGTTTTTCTCATAAGATAAACTTTATATGTTATTAATTAGGTACGAAGAACAATAATTTGCAGTTTTCAAAATTCAAACAGAGAAGTTAAACCTTGAAGCAAATTTTCCCTCATGTTCTAGCAAATGTTAAACATCATGGTTCATACGATCGTGAAAAATCATTGAATTTTGAGGGGTTGCCTTGAAAACTCCTTGAATTTAAAAAAAGCTGGTTTTATCCTTGAAAAGTCCTCAAAGTTGTTGAAAAACTCACTGAATTTGCCAAAATTACCTTGAATTTATCTAAATGTTAAAACTGAATAAAATATATCGCTTTTTAAATTAAGAATTTTTATATTTACATATTGTCCACAAATAATGAGTAAATAAATAAAGCTGGATAAAATTTGTTTAAATCCAATGACACACAACACTGTTAGTTGACAAATTAACATATGAAGAAGTCCATGAGAAGTCCTTGAAAAATAACACTCCGGGGCTGTACTAACCATGAAAATTCACATTCCATGTATTGTCTCTATGTTAGGTTTATACTCAAATAGATTTATTTAAAGTCCTAATTTCATTCCAGTACTCAGGAGACCAGGATGACAAGCAGTGGCTGTATGACCATCACCATATGCCAGCCACAGGTGGCAAGGCCTATATGCTGACACTGCAGGACATGAAAGATTTGGCTGAATCTGATGAGTACAGGTAAGTCCTTTGGCTTACCTTAAATAAAATTATATTTACTATATCCCACCACAAATGAAGTTGAGGGAGGGGGTGTATATTGGAGCCAGCTTATCCATCCATCCATCTTATTGTTCTTTACTTAATATCTGCTGAACCCTTTGAGATATCTTCATGAAACTTAATGTGTGTTTGTATCATGATTATTATTGTTTCATGTAAAAAATGGAGTCATCCACATTTTTATTACAAATTGTGTTTGTCTGTCCATCATACTCTTCTTTGATTAGAACCATTTGAAATATCTTCATGAAACCTGGTATTCATTTGTATCATGATAAGAGTTTGTGTTCCATATAAGATTTGGCTTTGTCAGATTAGTACTGTTAGAGTTATCTCCCCTTGTTTGAAAATTGTATTTACACTTCATATCCCTTAACTATTGAAGTATCTTTATGACTAGACAGTGTGTCTTGTAAAAGTAATGGGCTCTGTCTGATTGGCATTTTAATAATTATCCCCACTGTTTAAGAAAAACATCACTGCCACATTGCTGTAAATTTGGTGGTAAAATGATGTCCTGGAAAAAAATGTATCCTTTGGTAACTTTATGACACTCAATTTAAATAATTTTGCATTTACAGTGATCTTTGCTGTTATGTGTGTTTGGTGCAGAATCTTAAGATTTTGTTATAACATGATGGAGAAAAACTCCTAGGATTTTTTATTTTTAGTGATAGAACACAAGGCCAATGACGCTATGGTAGCATGTGAGCAGATGTAAGATATACCAATGATGTTACAATGCAATGCATCTGAGTGGCTACATTTAGTCTGGTTCCTTTACTATCGTTCTGGATGAGATTTCAATGCATGTATAGGGAACAAAAGTAGGAACCAGTCAAGTATTTTATATACTGATCCACAGAAATGATGAACTCAAGCTTTTATGTCCTTGGAGTCAAAACATTGTTATGCAGAGATATAATCTTAAAGAGTGTGAGGAGCTTGGGTGTGAGATGGAAGAAAATGGAGGATCCTGTTGAAATCACACTCCTCACAGTTCATACTCTTTCAGAATATATTGCTGCCGTAATGATGTTTTGACCTCTTGGTCATCTAAGCCTTAGTCTACCATTTCCATGGATGAGAACTGACTGATTCCTACTATTGTTCTTTTTGCATGCATTTAGATTCTATCAAGAATGAGGGTAAAGGAAGTGGATTGAAAGTGGCATTACATCAGGGGTTTCAATAGAAGATGGTAGCCTGTGATTTGTTTGCTATTAATTTTTACAGGAATTGCTGATTACACTTCCAAAATTTAAAAACATTTTAATTATAAAAGTGTTGTAATTCATTGATGTATTTCATTTGAGATGATTCAGCCAATTAAGATTTGTGTTATATTTGATTTGATACAGATTGGTCTAAGTCTAGAAGAAACTTGCTTTCTCCTATTGAGCATTATTGGAAATGTGTGCCTGACGCATGATTCAACCTCTATCAAAGAGAACCATAAATGTTCAGTCTCTTTCCTTTTATGCCCAATTGATCACAATGAAGAGTGGTGATCAAATGCCAGTAGTGAAGCGAAGAAGGCACATGTTCGACTTTTGGCTAATAAAAAATCAAAAAATAGTTTGTAACAAAGTGTCAAGAGTTGTATACATTGTGCAGTATGGAAGGGGGGGGGGCATGAAACAGAGAGAAAATAAGATAGGCTAGCAGACAATTACAGAAGCAATATATGAATGGTACCGGTGGCGATCGACATGTAAAATATTTTGCTTACAGTATGGCCTAAATACAACTGATAAAAGCATATGATGAACATAAAATACAACATGAATACAACACACAAGTTGTGACATATATTAAATGTAAATTGAAAGTGAATCTACTTCCTCCAATTCTTTTAGAACCGAATCTGTAATATATTTATAATGTGTAACAGTTTCAGCACATACAGCATTATAAAGTCGAGTATCTTCTGACCAGGGCTTTGCCCGCACAACAATTCAGAGATATATCATACTGTGATGTTCTCTGCTTAAGTTAATTGTTTTTATTGTTGATTTTAGCTTGTGTATTATTATAAAATTACAGTTTTGCTTACTTTCTTTATTATTCTAACACCTGACAATTTGCATTTTCTGCATGCTTCTTTTTTCTGATTTTTTTCTCTTCAGATTTTGTATCAGCTAAGTAGCTAATATAAATTTATTTCATTCAGATAAATATGAATATATTCAAATGGTTTAATATCAATATCCTCAAACCTAATGATTCTGCATGACACAGTTTTATATGCCCACCAGTGGGCAGATCATGTTATGTTGCAATTTTGTATGTCATGTGTCTATCACCAGTTTTGTTTCTGCACAATAATTTGAGTTCTGCAACATCAATTTTACCAAATGTTGTGGATGGCTTGCACTTGGGGTAAGGAAGAACCTTGTCGATTTTGGAGTCTAAAGATCAAAGGTCAGTGTCACTGACTAAAAGAGGAAAATGGTTTCCACACAATAAGATTATTTCTACATCACATACCTGGACTTTGTACTTTGTGGATGGCTTGTACTTAAGGTTAGGAAGAACCCTTTTGAGTTCTGAGTCAAAAGGTAACATATCAAGGTCACTGTGATTGAAAGAAGAAAAATAGTTTCTGCACAATAACATTAGTTCCACATCACATACCTGGATCAAACTTTGTGGATGACTTGCACCTGGGATAAGAAAGAAACCCATGAGTTTTGGGGTCAAAAGGTCAAAGGTCAAGGTCAGTGTGACTGAAAGGTGAAAAATAGTTTCTGCACAATAACATTAGTTTTAAATCACAGACCTGGACCAAAATTTATGGATGGGTTGCAGTTGGGATATAGAAGAAGCTTATCAATTTTGGGGTTAAAAAGTCAATGGTCAAGGTTACTGTGACGTGAAGGGATGGGAAAAAAATGGTTTCTGCACAATAACTTTATTTCTACATCATAGATTTGGACTAAGATTTGTCAGTGGCACCCATTTTGAGCATAATATAAGCCTATTGATTTTGGAGTCAAACAGTCAAATATCAAGGTCACTGGCTGAAAAGTGGTTTCTGCGCAAGAATTTCAGCTCATGACCATGTACCTTAAACAGAGTTTATGGATGGCTTATACTTTGGGTAAGAAAGGAGCCTGTTGATTCTAGGGTCAAAAGGTAAAAGGTCAAGGTCATTATGACTGAAAGTAAAATGTTTTTACAATATAATTTCAGTTCTAAACCACATACCTTGATCAAAGTTTGTGGAGGGCTTGCACTTAAGGTAAGGAAGAGTCCGTTTGTTTGGGGATTTAAAGGTCAAAGGTGAGAGTCATTGTGAGTCAAAGACTTTCTGATCTATCCATCATAATCTGACCTGCTATTGTCCCTCTTTAACCATCTATTTCCCTCTCTGATCCTATGTAGAATATACAAGGGGTCACACTGACCTTTCTGAAAATATCCTAACAGAAGCCTTTGTTATGCATGTATACACTCTTGCAAGAGTGGGCAGGATTTACACACGGCCTGTATATTTTGCCCCCAAGAAGCACTAGGACAACTCTTTTGCTAATATTTCCTTTACCAATAAAAAATTCTTTTCCAACAGAAAGGATGGATTCAGAGCAAAGGGCCTGTGACAAAACAGGGTGGGTTTGGTGCCATGGTCCATAAGAAGGTGCTCAGTCATGATACAACTATGAGCTTTTGCAGTTATAAATTTCCACAGATCTAAAATGTTGCCAAATGTGTTATTTCCACAAATCATACATACATGCTGTTTTTTGGTAGGTATGCAGTAAACTTGCCTAGAGATCTCCTTTATTAAGCAACTACTTGTATTAAACATGTTCATAAGGCCCTTACAATCCAATTACAGAAGAAATGAATATGTATTAAGCACCTGCCTGAGGAGGCTACTATTTCTACTTCCCATAGATGACTGCCTGTATTTGTTTTTGGTGTATGCCAGCTTCAGACAAATTTGTGTCCATATTTATAAATCACTCTTACTCAAAAACCCTGTTATATAAATCACACATGCAAATTCAGTATAGTATTTTAACTTCTTTCTTTCTCTCTCTAATGGTGCCTTTAGAGGGAGCCCAGGGCTACTGATACATGAGCTCCAAGGTTTCACAGTGCCCGAGTGGATGTTGGAGAAAATGAAACAACAGATGCTGACACTACGTACAGATGTTCCAAAAAGCAAGCAGCACCGAAGTCGCTCAGTCACCCCTGTCGAGATGCAGTCTCTTAGTCAGCAGGTAGGCTCATTGGCATGACATTTATTGTCTCACTTCAGAAGCATAGATGAGATATAGGCATAGATTGGTTTTGACTCAGTATAATGTAGTATAGTCATGCATCCTCATACATTGGTTGAATTTTATTTTTAAATTGCTCCTAAATTTAAGTTTTAGTTCCTTGTTTATTAAAACCTCTGAAAATTTTGATGTCACATCAGGTACCATCCTATGGGTGACTCTGGTGAAAAAGTCGCTTATGGATCTAAAATTTTACCCTGAATTAACAGGAAAGCAATATTCAAATCACACTGTACCACCATCTTCAATGTCAGAGTATTTGAAGTACACTTAGTTGTCGTGAGCAACAGTGTTGTTTAGCAGTCTGAACATGCCAGTAATTGAAACAAATGTCCAGTCAAATGTTTATAACACCTGACTATCAGTAACTAGCTAATTAGGGTCTTAAACTATAGTTAAAAGCATCCTACTCACAGTAAATCTTTGCAACATGACCTCACTGAAGTTACATTCCACCATTGACTTAATTAGTCATTTTCTCTCAAAAATGATAAAAACACAAAACTGATGATTTCAGCATCAAATATTTAGAGGCCATTCAGACATTTTTAAAATATACATTCAGTCTGTTTCTTTACAATGAACTTCAAAACGAATCGACTGCCACTCTTGCAATATGACATGAGACCAGATTGCTTACACTGCAAAAGGGTAAAATCAGAGATTGAAATTTTTTTTACTTTTTTCTTTACTAAACCTGGTTAAAGATCTTGTATCAAGATATCTAAATGGAAGAAGACTAGGATAAAATAACATCAGTAACAATTTGTACTTTTAGTCATAAACTTTACAGAAATAAAAAATCAACAGCAGCTGTTTTCTAAAATGGCTGATAAATAAACATACAGAAATGATTTTGCATCACAGCAGTTTGAACAGCAGCTGCAGCAATAATAACTACCGCTACTGCAGATAATAATAATAATAATAATAGTAAATTACTGGCAACAACAATTCATTGTTTTGACTTCATGATCAAAATTTATCAAGTCTCCCAGATGGTCTTTGACTTCTTCCTGAAATATTCCTGATTGTCTCTCACTTCTCCCTGACGTTTCCCGGATGGTCTCTCACTTTTTCCTGTTCTGCCCAGAGGGAGATTTGACTTTTGTCTGTGTTGGTAGCATAGAATGGTCTCTGTACCTATAACATAATGATATCAGTTAATGTTGTTTTACATACAGCATACCCATTATTACATAATTTTGCTGAAAATATAACCCAGTATAAGGTTTCCACATGTTACTTTCTTATCAGCATATAGGGCACCTGCCACAATGCAGGTGTTATGTTATCAGTGATGCTGATGATATTATTCATGCATGCCACTTACTGCATGTAGAAACAAAACCAGTGTGTTATTCAGTACATCCCTGTAGACTGTCATGAAAAGACAGAGATGTTAGCTTCAAGAATACTGACAGCTATAATAGGATTGTGTTCATGAGGGGCCACTATCCTGAAGGTCCCAGGGGAGGTCACTTCTTGAGATAATTTGTTCACTGAATTTTTTTATATTTTGTTGTCATCATTACATGCATCTTTTCTTCAGGAGGTGGATGATGACAGTGGAGATGATCCTAAGAATCTTCCTTTTGCCAAATTTAGCAGTCCCAAACATGACAAGGTCATGGAAGCAGTAAGTTATCAATTACCACCTTAATTAAATTACTGTATACATTCTATGATAAGTCGCTCAGTGACATAGAAGTAAGTAGTCCTTGTTATTCTTTTCTCAGGTAATAACTTGGATTAAGTTGCATGCAATTTTCCATCAGACAGAGAGAATCTAATTTATGTGTTATTATATATGCATTTATGTATATAATCTAAATAGTATAAAACAATGACACATTGCAAATGTATTTTATTATTCAAGGGTAATTAATAAGTTCACAAATAGACACTTTCCGTGAAATAAATTTGAATTAAAAAGGCAGTCAATTATAAACCACTCACTTAATCAAAGTGTCATCCAACCGTCATTCTTTATTTTTATGTTGGAAATAATATTCCACAGCAAATCCTGCATGTGTTATTTATTTCCAACAGACCACCAGGGATGGGGACCTAGAATTTCTATCTGGGACAGGGAATGATGATGCAAGTGGATCAGGAATGTCCCCCTTCAACATGACAGGAGGCTTTGATGATGCTCCTTCCCCATCCAGCTTGGACCCCCTAGAAGATGATTCTACTTCCCTAGTACATCCATTCTCAATAAATTGAGGAATTATCAGAGAGGGGAGTTCATCAAAATGGATAAACATGACACTTTCTCACTTGTTATATTTTTCCTACTTAAGGCAAAGTGTGATTGTCTTGGTTATTTTCTGTACACATAAATGCAAAGCTTTAAAAATTTTCTCTTATAGTTATATTGTTATATTAATGTGAGCTGATTTATTTTCATGAGGATCAATCTTCATGGATTTCAGAAGAAAAAAAACATTTTCGTCGGTACATAAATTCGTGGATTTGGGTAAGTGTCCTATTATTTCCACAAAAGGATCATTGTTTGTTGGGTCTTTAATTTCACGATTTGTAGTAGTGGCAAAATCGATGAAAATTTTGTACCCCACAAAAAATAGTAAATTCAAAGTATTAAATTATTTTGTAAATGTATCCATGTCATTAATAACAAATCCTACTAAAGTTATGGAAATGTTCACAACTTTTCATTTGTTACATATCTCTCTTACTCATCAGTTCTTGAGAGCAAAGCATATTATCTGTGATGTATATCTGTACTAGGAATACTGATACATATTTGCTTTGCCTGGCCACCAAGCAACCCAACTTGACTGTCTTCATTTCACTGCTTGCTGGACACTGGTTAAACACTCCCTTTAATATCTTTCCATCTTGATCAGTCATTTTGTAATTTCCAATCGCCAAAACTGATACAACAATTTAAAGTCTCAGAATGCATTATCTCTGATGAAATAGTCAATGTCAATGTTTCAGAGCTAATTGTTGGTCAGTTAACACTAATTAAGTGACAGACAGTTTAAGTGGCTGGCCTCTGGGAAGAGGTATCACTGAAAGCAGTACAACTATATGAGACACTGCTTCATGAGACAAAGCTAACATAAAGTTGCATGTAGTGATGAAAACCATAACCTTGAAAGAATCATTTACCCCACCTCTGACTAGTTTCTTGCATTTTCTTTGGTCAAAGTGAGTCATGTAATGACCTGGCAAATGACCATACCAGGTCAGTAAAGAAAATAGAAGGTTAGTGTGACCTGATGTCATCAATGATGTAATGTTGTCAAGAAGTCACTCAACATTTCTTGGCCTTGCTTCCACTTTAAATGATAGGAAATAATGTTCAGAGAAATCATTGATAGGAAATAATGTTCAGAGAGATCATTTAGGTCATTGGAGGAGTTAATCATTAAGGTCATTGGTGGGGTAAATTCATTCTAAACGATCATACTAATGTTCAGAGAGATCATTAAAGTCAATGGTGCGGTCATTACAGATAGATTGTTAAGGTTATTTGTGATGTAAATTCATTGCATGGTTTGTTAGTAACCCAATATGGAATGATAGAGAGTTGTTAGAAAACATACCTTGGCTTGGAGCAAGCACCTCGCCTGGATAAATCTTCTACTGACTCTGTATCATTCCATACTGGGTCACTAACAAACCATGTAATTAATATTACTCGTGTTGCACTATCTTTAATCATTATATAATGTTTCAGTTCTTTTTATAAATTTTGCTATGGAAAGGTACTTTACTACCAAACAGAAATTTAAAGGTTTTGAGGTTTTTTAAAAGTGTTTTATATGATACAAGAAACTCATTCTGTAAATGAATTTTACATGTGTGAATAAATTTGCATTGAAAAGAATATCAATTCTTTGAAGAGAAAAGATAGTAGAGAAGGAGCATGATCTAAAATGAAAAATTCCAGAATGCAGTTTCTGGTATGTGGGAAATTCAATACTTTTAGCAAAATTTTATTCTAAATTCCATTAGTGTCCTGCACAGGTCAGGATTTCATACAGATGTCTGACAACAGCAATGAAGACTTCAGGATCCCTGGTCTATACATCTTGTGTGTGTGTATATATATATATATTAGAGATTTTGAATTAGACTGTTTTATCACCTATTATTTCCAAGTAAGAAATGGTAAATATTAAAAGATGATGGGCAGCTTGTTAAATATTTTACTGATTCTGTTTTCATCAGTATTTGGCATCAGCTCTTTATCTCATCTGTGCTATTAGATTGTAAGTCATAAGTATGTTTTTAGCTCTACTTGTCATAGACCAGAAGAGCTTACAGGAAGGCATGTTGTCCGTCATCCGTTGTCCATCCGTCTGTTAGCACATGTTTGTTATTGCTACTTCTCTTAAACTACTTCAAAGATTCCCATGAAACTTTTAATACACATTCATCCCATGGTCTAGTTGGTCCTAAATGAAAATGGTGCCTCTTGGACACCCAATATGGCTACCACAGTGGCCATCTTGAAAATCTAGTTATCGCTACTCTTCCTGAACGGAAAGCCATATTGACATTGGGTTTTCACCAAAAAACTTCTTATGATATTTGGATACAGTGTTGCACCTTAAGCGCAGGATTGCATTTTTTTGTCTCCCAAATTTTTACCCTGGGCACGCTTTTTCATCAGGAACAAAATCTAAAAATATGCCGAAAACTTTCCTTTAGTGGATGTTCATCTGCGTCTTTGTTGGTGCTGGCAATGGCCAAAGTCGCTAAAGGTGGTAAAAATTGTCAGTTGTCAAAGAATATCAACAATATATCTAACAAAAAAACATTCAAAGTTGTGGCAGTCGGCTGAGTTGGAATGTAAAGTCTTTGATTGCCAATAGTGTAACATATTTTCAAGGTTAAAGTCACACCTACAGTGAGGAAGATTTAATTTATTTTGAGGTAAAATTATTGACAGAAGAAACTTAAAATTTATGTAAATGCACAATTTGTCATTTAATTAAAGATTTATTAATTTGATAAGAAAAGTAGTTAAGAAAACATAGGTATTTATTGTAACAAATGGTGGTAGTAATGAGTGAACACAATAGTTAAATGAGAGCAAGATCCAGAATGGAAAATTCCATGATGCAAAATTCGTTTCAGATTAACTAGGTATTCAAACATGTTAATGTTTTCATGAGTTACTTGAGCACATGATAAAATGTTTATTGCAATAATGTAAGTGTCCAAGGAAAAAATGATAGTGATTCCAGACAGCAAAGTTATGGTTAGATTTTGGACTTCTCTATCTTATTCACATGTGTCTTTGTATATGCCTATGGTAGCTATGCTACTGACAGGTTTAAGTGATTTGACGGTATTGTAATGTTATGAACTTGCACCATGCTTTTCTTACTCCATGTATTTCTACATGAGAAGATCTAGTTGTTGCAAATTTACCATTACATTTTCTTTTTTTAACTGAAAATTTGTTTAAATATTTTATATATTACTCTGTACAATTTAATTCCAGTGGTAATATCTGAAAAGAATTTGTACTGTCATCTGGGATCCAGCTTCTACATTCTATGGCTTTCATTGTCTATTTTCAATTTTGACCTCTCTTCTGTATAGTCAAATATCCCATTGATAAGCAAAATGTAAATATTGACAGATGCAGGATCTATTGTAGAAATGAAAAGTTAGGAGCCAGATCTCTCAACCATATAAAAAAGGCATGTTTCAAGTTTGAGTTAGATGAATATAGTCCTGTTAAGGCATGGTATTCATTCATTTGTTTAAGATAGATTATAATGTATACAAGAAAATGGACTTATCATGGATTCCTGGCTTTTCTTTTTGGCTAGTTGAGCATCATTCCCTTCAAGGGACTCTTGTTTATGAGAGCAATTGCATTATGTCAGTATTATCAGATATGTTCAGATTTTTTGGTGAAAATGTTTTTGAAAGTCATGTACCATACATAAGAACATGATTGAAAAGAAAGACATTGTGTGCCACTGAACATTCATTATACATTTGCTGAGTCTCTTTTCAGCAGTATTTGATAACTTACAATCATGACCCATATTTTGTCTTTGTTCTTATAGTAAATATATTAATTTACCCATTTATTCAACAAGAGACCCTAAAGCAAGATTTTGTATACTTGTTTACTTTATCATATATTGTCGGATCTACTGTTGCAATCTCACACTAAAACTGTTTTTAAATTTGCTTGTGGTGAATTTTTTATGATAAAAGTTTGCCTTGAGCAATATTAGTAAGCAAGTTATTATTATTTAATTCTAGAATTATATCAAATATAACAATTTTAACTGTTTTATTTTGTGTGTCTAACCAATATTAAATGGGATAGTCATGTGTACATGAGTAAATACATAAGGTTAGCTGTATTGCTTGTAATATGGATAAGGGTAGATAATGGTTAGCTGTGCACACATTACTGTCCCTATTGGCAATGGTTAGAGATGCACAACACAAATATTTAATTGAAAAGTCTAACTATGATAATTATTCTAGATTCTTATAATACCAGTAACTTGTTAATAGAATTTAGGATTAGATTCATGAACAAATATTTGATAAATGACTCAAGAGTTTGAGAATTTATATATGTTTATGTTGTAGTCTATGTAAATTTCCATGTTTTACATTTACCTTTGTGTAGCTGATGTCTCTGTGAGAATCAAAAACAAGGGTCTATCTAGAGTATAGTCCTGTAAGAAATCCATTTTTGCAATCAACGCTATTATAGATTATGTTCATTTCCTGATTTGTTCATTATAAAATGCTTCTAATGCAAACATACTCTCTTTTAAACTCTTTCATCTTCTGTATTTCGGGGATAGATTAAACAAAACACCATTTTCTTGCCCCAAGAAGTAACAATTGTTCTGAGTTTAAATCATGTGACCCTACAGCAAAGTGTGAATAATATGCTCCAGATAAGTGAAGTGTGAGTCATATGATCCAGATAAGCAGTATGTGAATATTGTGACCCAGATAAGCAAAGTGTGAATATTGTGACCTTGATAAGTAAAGTGTGAATATTGTGACCCAGATAAGCAAAGTGTGGATATTGTGACCCAGATAAGCAAAGTGTGAATCATATGATCCAGATAAGCAAAGTATGAATATTGTGACCCAGATAAGCAAAGTGTGAATCATATGATCCAGATAAGCAAAGTGTGAATATTGTGACCCAGATAAACAAAGTGTGAATATTGTAACTTTTATAAGCAAAGTGTGAATATTGTGACCCAGATAATCGAAGTGTGAATCATATGATCCAGATAAGCAAAGTGTGAATATTGTGACCCAGATAAGCAAAGTATGAATATTGTAACTCAGATAAGCAAAGTGTGAATATTGTGACTCAGATAAGCAACATTTGAATATTGTGACACAGATGGCCTGTTTTGGATTCTCTGTTGAGACCCTTGATAGCACATATGCTGGCTATTTCTTTTTATTTCTACAATCTCGCGTCAGATCTGTACACTGTAACAATTGTTGGACATTGTATTATGTTCACTGTATGTTCATATTCACTGAGTGACATTAGATTATTAATTTAAGAGTATTTTAGAATGTTTGTGAAATGTTACTACGTATTTGGATGAAAATTCACATCAATAAAGGAAAGATAAGATGAATTTGCAATGTACGTGTATATAATTTTGTTGTTGCTCAATGTAAATAAATACCACTATATACCATATATACTCATAAGTCGAGTCCAACTGCAAACTGCATAGACCCAAATCTGCCATTGCATATTGTGCCAGCAGATATGGGTTTTTCAGTTTGTTAGGAGTAATCAGTAGGACAAACAACATGACCTTGATCTGCTGGCTCATTATGTGATGGTAGATCAGGGTCTATATTGTTTGCAGTTGGACTCAACTTATAAGCAAGAATATATAGCATTAATGAGTGGTACATAACTATTCCATTACATTTTGTAGCTGCATATGATTGTTTCCCAGGACTTGCATGTATGATATGATATTTAAGTATGGTCCCAGCATGAATTATCATTCATTCGGATGAATCTTGGCTCGATTGTTATAATTCATTTCTGTAATACAGTCCATCTTTTTTGGCTGCCTTGTTCATGACACAGGACATAAGTGTTACTTTCCTGAACTGGAATCTTTTGTTCTTTACAAGACTCTATCTCTGAGCTAAATACTCTCATTCAAGCTTAATCATTGAAATCTGCAAGAATATTTCATAAATTCACAGGAGGTAGCATTATAAATTTCCATGCAGTAATTTTATCATCTGAGATATTGAAGTCCCAAGTTTCTTATCTAGAGATATGTGGTCTCAGACATGAAAGTGTTATAAATTTGAAGCCCAGATATGTGTTCTCATGCTTGAGAAAATTTTAAGCCCAGCTCAGATTTATAAGTGTTATAAAATTGAAGCCCAGCTCAGACTTGAAAGTGTTATAAATTTGAAACCCAGCTCAGACTTGATAGTGTTATAACATTAAAGCCCAGCCCAGACTTTGTGTTATAAATTTGAAGCCCAGCCCTGTATTCTCAAAACTCTCTGAGCACAAGACTCAAGCTCAAAATCAAAACATTAAAATCATATTTCACTCTTGGAGTACATCTGTATTATTTCACTCGTGGAGTACATCTGTGTTATTAACTCTTTCGAGTACATCTGTATTGTTTCACTCTTTGAGTACATCTGTGTTATTTCACTTTTGGAGCACATCTGTGTTATTTCACTCTTGGAGTACATTTGTATTAATTCACTCTTGGAGTACATCTGTGTTATTCACTCTTTGAGTACATCTGTATTGTTTAACTCTGAGTACATTTGTGTTTTTTCACACTTTTGAGTACATTATTATTTTTCACTCTTAGAGTACATCTGTATTATTTCACTCTAGGAGTACATCTGTGTTATTCAATCTTGGAGTACATCTGTATTATTTCACTCTTGGAGTACTTCTGTATTATTTCACTCTTGGAGTACATCTGTATTATTTCACTCTTGGAGTACATCTGTGTCACTGAAATTTATCAGCCAAGTAAAGAAAATCATTAGAGTTATATTATTACCTTTATTTTAATTAAAGTTACAGACTGCTATTTTACCCAAACTTTGAGCTTGAGCTTGATCTTCATGCACAGAGAGTTTCTAGAATATGGGGCCAGATGACATTCATATCACTAAATTGGAATGTTGTCAATTTTCAAATAAGTACTCATCACAGTGGGTGTTTATTAATAAGGATAAACATGTTTGAGCATTCATTTACTGGTAGTCTGCATTTGTTGTGTATATTTTGTTTAGGTTGAATAATTTTGGCTATGAAGCATGTAAGAGATAAATCTCAGATTTAACACTATTTTTCTGGCGTTATGTGCAAGGACGTGCAAAATGTTAGAGATAGACACCTATAGGTGTTGTAACTAAGGGCTGTTGCAAGATTAAAACGTTGAATGGAACTTGCATGTAACAACCAGTCTTATCTTTGGCTTAAATTCTGCACTTTAAATTAGGGCAGGACATTTACTGGGCTCAAGCATAATAAGTCGGCATCATTGGTCATCACAAGGAAAGAAAGAATTACAGTATATCACTTGCCTCATAACTGAGGATGGGCTTATCGCACCAAATTTGGTATGTTGGAGTTTCTCAAGAATATCAGAGATAGTTTCCATACTCATCAGTTAAAAAGAACAAAAGAACAGAAAATATGGTCACATCTTGGATTCCTGGAAATTCTTTGCAGCCAGTACAGTATCAGTCCCATTGAGGGACTTTGCAGCCAGTACAGTATATTGTGTATCCCTATCTATGGACACATTGTCTGAATAAGTTTTGAGTTTAGGTTACCATGGCATTTAGTGCATTCCTTGTCTATGAGCACATCTGTCTGGTTAAGTTTTGAGTTTAGGTTACCATGGCATATAGTGCATCTCTTGTTTATGGACACATCTGTCTGGTTAAGTTTTTAGTTTAGGTTACCATGGGATATAGTGCATCCCTTGTCTATGAGCACATCTGTCTGGTTAAGTTTTGAGTTTAGGTTACTGTGGCATATTGTGTATCCCTATCTATGGACACATTGTCTGAATAAGTTTTGAGTT
This sequence comes from Margaritifera margaritifera, assembly GCA_029931535.1. Lineage (NCBI taxonomy): Eukaryota > Metazoa > Mollusca > Bivalvia > Unionida > Margaritiferidae > Margaritifera > Margaritifera margaritifera. The sequence continues at coordinate 9,477,909 of JAQPZY010001684.1, forward strand.
TAGGTTACTGTGGCAGGTCATTTGTGTTCCATGAACACATTTCTAGGTTAATGAGAACTTTTCATCAGTACAGAGCCTTAAATAATGATGTTAATGCTTCAAGCAACTGGGGTACATCCTTTAAGATACATTCTTTTTAGGGTGCATCCCTTAGGGTACATACCTTAATGTTCATGCCCTTTCTTAGAATTTGTACATGACTGGATCATGTGACATTTGCACAAAAGATACTGTAAAATGTAGATAATACATGTATATGGAAAATAAGTGCACGTTGGCTTTCAGATATTTTTCAGTAGAAAATGGCATGTTTGTATTATAAAAACTAAATCTAATACAGACTTGTTCATCGGACAGATAACTGATTTCCAATTAAGTGCTAAACAATGATTTTTATTTACTTTGTTTTAATTATAACATTTCTTCTTGCTATCTGTAATTTTTTTAATCAATCAGTAGCAATATGTTGTTTATTCTGGTTGATCTGCTAAAATATTGTAACTTCCAAAGTATTTAATCATAATACTTGTGACTGTTAATAAGTGCATATAAAAAATAAGCACATACAACCTCCACAAATTTACAAAATAAGCATATACAACCTCCACAAATTTACAAAATAAGCACATACAACCTCCACTAATTTACAAAATAAGCACATACAACCTCCACAAATTTACAAAATAAGCACATACAACCTCCACAAATTTACAAAATAAGCACATACAACCTCCACAAATTTACAAAATAAGCACATACAACCTCCACAAATTTACAAAATAAGCATATACAACCTCCACTAATTTACAAAATAAGCACATACAACCTCCACAAATTTACAAAATAAGCACATACAACCTCCACAAATTTACAAAATAAGCATATACAACCTCCACTAATTTACAAAATAAGCATATACAACATCCACTAATTTACAAAATAAGCACATACAACCTCCACAAATTTACAAAATAAGCACATACAACCTCCACAAATTTACAAAATAAGCACATACAACCTCCACAAATTTACAAGATAAGCATATACAACCTCCACTAATTTACAAAAATAAGCATATATGCTTATTATCTATATTTTACAGTATTTATCAAACATGTATACAATCCTCTGACATTCACATTTCAGTATGGGAATTGCACTAAAATTAGATATATATGCAAAATTACAAGTGTTCAGATGTTTTCTTCAACATGTTTATACTTACGGGCAGCCTTAACACAGTAAGTTAGTATCGGTTATTAAGGTTAGTATTATTTTAATGATTTTATTGTTGTTTAGAAAGAAGCATGTTTCCCAATGTCAGATTTTAAGCTCCTTGTCAGATCTGTTTGTACTTTTAAAGTCTAAACACATTCTTACTGTTTTAATTTTCAGATCTGTTTGTACTTTTAAAGTCTAAACACATTCTTACTGTTTTAATTGTGCAATTCTCTATAGATTCTAAACATAGCTCTGTTGTATCCTTTCATATTTTATTTCCTAACTTTTAGAGAAAATAAAATATAATCAGTTAATGTAATGTTGTTATTTTTGCATTACTGCGACCAATGTTGAATAAGGCGAGACATAGTTGTCACAATGCTAATCTATCTAGTGTCAGCTTTTGCTTTAAATTTTTTGTTTAAAGAGCAATATTTCCTATTGGATCAATAAATCATTGTCATCAGGCATTGCCCACAACTATAAGGTGCAGTTGTTTACATTAGATCTAAATAGTTAAAGTTTTTAGATCTGGCTGAATCTATTTTTCATGCATTAATTGTCATAAGACCTTGCAAAAACGTTTTTCTATTGGACATGGAGGCTATATTTGGGTGACCTGTTTTGGTATTTTCGCCCGAACGCCAAATACATATTTGATGTTTTTGGATGTGCATATTCAGAAACACCCTAACAACTAGAGTCAACAAACCTGGCAAATCACACTCAGCCCAAAAATGACATTCATGAACAATGTTCTTCTTGTTAGGGTGAGAAGAACCACAAGGACATTGTTCATGTTTCAAAGAACCAAGAATAGTGTTACCCAAAGACATCCTTAATGTCTCTAGTGTTTGGAGGTGAAAGGTCAAGGTTAAAGTGGTTAGTTGTTTGATATCCACTTCATGTTATAATTCCATGGATAGGACGCTGTCAAACTTTGCAAATAAGTTCACCAGTGTAAATGGAAGAACATCATTGTAAGTGATGGATCAAAATGTTAAAGGCAAAATACACCAGGTGAATAGTTTCAAGCTTTTTCTGCAGATTTTGAAAGGTTTTAACAAGTGTCTATATCTTCAGTTTCCATGGATGGATTATTATCAATTTTACAGATAAGTTTACCAAAAGAAATCAAATTTTTTTTATAATGGGTGGTCAAAAGGATAAACGTCAAGGACACAGAGATTATTTAGTAATGTATTATGTAGGTCACAGTGACATTTGTTGCAAGCAAGACAGTTTTTTTTATTGCCTAACCTGTGAACACAAATAAGATACAGAAATGGCTAAATTGGTGATGCCATTATTAGGGTTACATTAGGAATCAAACTTTGGTGTCAAACTTTCATGACAAAGTTTTACAAATTTGTTTTTGAAGTGATTTGATACTTTGTCCTTATTAGTTTTGGTAGAGAAGTGGCTATGTGCTTGCTGTGCACCTTTGTAGTCCTGGTTTTGAACCTCTCTTTCATGTGCTAGGATACACTGTCACTGTTCAATGATTTCCTTTGAGTTCCCCAATTTCCTCCACCATCACTACTCACACAAGTCTGAAACCCTGACCTGTATTCCACTCATAGTGAGCAAGGTATGAATGGAAACAAAGGTCAGGGTACCAAATTAGGCATTGGCCACTGCCTGACATTAATGGAGCAAGATATGAGTGGAATAAAGGTCAAGGTACCATATTAGGCAGTAGTCGCTGCCTGACCTCAGTGAAATAAGGTATGAGTGGAATAAAGGCCATGGTACCAGACAAGGCAGTGATCACTGTGTGACCTCAGTTGAGCGAGGTACAAGTGGAGTAAAGGTTAGGGTACCAGACGAGGCAGTGGCCACTATCTGACCTCAGTGGAACAAGGCACAGTGGAATAAAGGCCGGGATTCCAGACTAGGCAGTGGCTACTTCCTGATCTCAGTGCAATGAAGTATGAGTGGAATAAAAGCCAGCAAACCAGATTAGGCATTGGTCACTCTGTGACCTCCATGGAGTGAGGTACGAGTGGAATAAAGGTAATGGTACAAGACTACACATCACATGAACACATGAGTAGTGAAGAGAGTATGTGCATATGTAAGTTAGTAACTGTTGTTCAGTAAATGTTAAAAAAAAAGCTGAAACTTGTATTTGGACGAAAATTAGATTTCCTGAACAAAAATTACCATATGATAAATGCAACAGTGGTTGGTGACAGTCAGTCATTCACCAGATACAGGGTTTGAGAAAAGGATTGGGCAGTGTTTGCTATAAACAAATCACATTGATTGGAGGTCAGAACCTACATGTGTAATTTTACATTTAGCATCATGTTTATCAGGACTTTGATTCCATACTAAAAGTCATATCTGCCATCTTTTCTTGCCCAACTAATTTTATTTCCTTAAACTTCAATAACCTCCCTCTATTGTTCTGTAGCCAGGCAATCACCTCCCTCTATTGTTCTCTGGCCAAGAAATCACCTCCCTCTATTGCCATCTAGCCAGGCAATAACATCCCTCCATTGTTATATAGTCATGGAATTACCTTCCTCTCTTATTATTTAGCTAGGGAATCAGCTCCCCCTATTGCTATCTATCAAGTCAATCACCTCTATTGATACCTAGCCAAGCAATAACCTCTATTGTTATCTATCCAGACAATCACCTCTCTTTTTATCTAGCCAGAGTATCAACTTCCTCTATTATTTTCTAGCCAGGCAACCACCTCCCTCTATTGTTATCTAGCCAGGCAACCACCTCCCTCTATTGTTATCTAGCCAGGCAACCACCTCCCTCTATTGTTATCTAGCCAGGCAACCACCTCCCTCTAGTGCCATCTAGTCAGGCAATAAACTCTCTGGTATAATGGTACCAATTGTACAAGCCCAGATGGGCGGAGCTTAATGTGTAGGAAACATTGTATTCAGAAATAAACAACAAAACTAGCTGTGATTGGTGCATTATGTAAGAGATGTAGTTTCTGTCAGGCTTTAAAAAAAAGTTGAGTCTCTTTGCAACATGTGAGATAATGTTAATTCATATGTAGATCATGTTTTGTATTTTTTATGATTTTTTAAAAATGTGATGCACATCATTGAAAATGTTTCTGTTGTGACTGGATAACTCTTACCCCTGTTTAGTTTCAGCAGAGTTATCTCTCTTAAATGCAATGGAGTACCTGGTACTGTCCTTGTCAAATTGACAATCTAACATTGCTCTCTTTGACAGTGTGTCACTGCTGAAGTAAGATAGAAATTAAATTTATTTCACCAAATATTATCATTGAGGTCCATTGTTATATAGCCAGGATCTCACCTCCCTCTATTATTATCTAGCCAGACAATCACCTCTACTATTGTTACCTAACCAGGCAATCACCTCCCTCTATTGTTATCTCTCAAGGCAATCACCTCTATTGTTATCTAGCCAAGGAATCACCTCCCTCTATTATTATCAAGCCAGGGGATCACCTCTATTGTTACCTAACCAGGCAATCACCTCCCTCTATTGTTATCTCTATTATTATCAAGCCAGCACACAAAGAAGTTTAGAAGTTTTATTGAATACTGTGTCAATTATAAAACAATTGTTTTTCAAAGTTCCATAAAATAACAAGTACATAAACATGTTAAACATAAACATGACAACAGTACACAAGACAATGGACATAATGGACATAAAATAAGTAGATAGTAAGTGCAACTTAGGGAAAACTGTGAATTAGACACAATACAAAAATAAAGGCAGTGTCAAACACTAAGATACTGCATATGCAAAAGATATGTGTGATAAAAGATACAAACACAAAGACAAGAAAATAGTCAAAGCATTATTACATATCCAACATAAGACATAAAACAGATGATACATAAAACAATGAAAAGGGGTTAAAACACAATAACACCATTTATCACAGGAACACAGATATTAAAATGAATTAAAAAGATTTAAACACACTGACAAGAAGATATTAAAGCATTATTAGACTTTATCATATGACATAAACTAATTATAAAAAAGCTGAAAGGGGTCAACAAATTAAAACATGATAACAATATTTATAACAGGACATAAACATTAAAATGAATCTCTTAAAAATCTTATATACTGGACAAATATTTCTTAAAAGTTTGAAAGTTGGCTATGGATTGTCCATCTAGTTTTTATGCAAATTGTAAACTAATTTAGTCAACCATATGTATTCATTGTTTAAATCGTCACTTTTTTCTCAGCTAATACTAGTTGTTGTTTTTGCTATTGTTATTATTATTATTATTATTAATATTATATTCATCATCATCGTGGTCATCGCCATTGTCATACTTTTAGTTTATGAAAATACTAACAAGATTCTGAAATTAAAAACTGTCCTTTGTATTTTCTTTTCTTAATTCATTTTATTTCTTTTTCCTCAAGGTAAAACCGGAAATATGCTTCATTCTAGTTCAAAGCTTATGTCTTTCCTTCTTTGCAAGTATTTGTTGCGACAGTTATCTGACTGGTTTTCTAGTTTGTACCTGAAATATCACCCAGAATTATACACACAAAAATGTGGCATACCGTTCTATTAAACATGGATGACACCTCTGAGTTTCGACTTGTGCGGAGAAAGAGAAGACCAAGGTCAACTTTACACGAAAGAAAAGAACTATATATCCCAAAAAATGTAGATCAACATGAAGAAACGCCTAGTGCTACATCGGCAGTTGCATCAGTTTCTCAAAGGATAGATGATATTAGGTTGATAAACCATTTTACAATGTAGTGTTACCTATTTTCGATCCTTGTCACCTGTTTTCGTAGCGTTTCATGCACAGTGGCTTACAATTTATCTATAAATCATATATGTATTATATATAATAATACAGTTACAAGGGAGGACACTTCTCTCATTTCGCATGCGACCTATTTAAAAATTGAAACTGATATTTCAAGCTATACTTAACGTAACGTAATAAATTTAGCACCGATGTTTAGCTAAGAGATTCGAAATTTTAGGGCCCTATCAAATTAAAGGTAAACTCTATCTTTAAGAAATGCCAGCCCGTTTTCTACGGTTACTGCTGGACATGTCCATGATCGCAACCTAGTTAATATGCAAGTGCAATGCGCAGAATGGAATACTACACTCACATTGGTCAACCGAAAATGAGGTTATACTCATTTCTCCTATTCTCGCGAGTTCCCTATTCTCACGGTATTGACTATTTCTGTTCCAAATAGATACTTGCACCATCTGCCAGTCGTTTGAAAAGGTAGTTTTGTTAAATAGAAGTGTTTGATCATAAATAATAACAAATTCTTTCAACAATGTTTCCTTTTCTGGAAATAAATAAGAAAATAATAAATCAATAGAAAACGTATCAAAGATCTACTTTCCCTTTATCCCCTATCCAAATACAAACCTAATACATCTCATACTGTAAGATGAATCATGTCCCGTTTGGCTGAATAAGGTTATCGACTTGATGATGGTTTACATTGACACAAGCATAGTCACATGATTGACCTTGTTTACATATTGCTCATTGCCAAAAACATGGTATAGAATAAAGGTCATTGTATTGATACCTTGACGTCATCCCAGAATGTTGCAGTCGTGTATGACTCAATCTATTTATATAATTGATGATATGCCAAAATATATAAATGAAATTATACCAGTAATCCATATTAATTTACTACATTATGAGAAAACCTGTAATGAATATGTAATAGGCAATTCATTCTTATACTTAATAAAGAGGTAACTAAAGGAGAAAATGAAAGAGCAATGTTTCCAGAAAACATCACAGCTGCCTTTAGTGACTCCAGGATCTTTTCCTTTGATAGCATGTCCATAAAAGATGTGCAAGTAACACAGTCAACCATATACCAAAATGAAGAGGACAAAATTTTGCCAAAAATTGTTTTTTGGGGAAAAAAAAAAAAAAAAAAAAAACCTACAAAATTGACAAACAATATAGCAATGTGTATGAGAGCAGAGGTCTCCAAGAGTTGAATGTCACTGATAACGAGGAACTTATTAATTGCAAATAGCTGATTGTAACTTAGGGAAAATGTGGTGGACTCACTATGCTTAAAATTCGAGTATTGAGGAGAGAACATGTCTTCAGGTGTCCACACTACCTCTTCAGAGAATAAGTTAATATATAATTGTATAGACTCATAACAATTGTTAATATTTCAAATTTTAAAACCGTTAATTTTAAGTTTTCTGTTAAACTCGACAATGTGGTGTGTTATTACTGACATCATGTTCATTTCATACCTTGTTTGGGCCCCCGTACAGTGATTACATCATTTGTTACGAGAATATGAGAATCTTGTTTTACATTGCTGTACACACAGTGTGTTCTATTGGACTTTGTTTATTGCAAAATTAGCATAATTTACAATATTACCTGAATACAGGATTGGAGATAAATGATAAATAAACAAGTACGGCAGCTTTCATTAGCAGGTAAATTATTGTCTTTTATTTGTGATTTGTTTCCTGTTTAGTACAGCGAGAATATGGTTTGCCAGTACAAGCCTAAATGGTTGAATCACTGAGCTAAATATTCATGCTAAATTTATTATGCTTTGCAAAGTATACCTTGAAATATCAGTGTCAATTTTTAAATAGGTTGCAGGAGAAATGGGAGAAGTTTCCTCCCTTGAGTTATTATATATAGGACATATAAAATTTATAGGAAAATTGCAAGCAATAATACTATCCCCTATAGTTTCATGTAATGAGTTCTCTGGTATATACCAGTCAGAATTTTTACAAATGAAATATTAAAGCCAAGTAATCACGAGAAAAGTTGTCACATGCAAAACTGCATACAGATTGAAATTGTGTGACATCTGGAACAAGTTATCAACAAAGGAGCTGATGTTAGATAGTTTCAAATTTTAAGCTGGCTCATACTCTTTATATAATAAAGACAAATATGGACAGTCACCATCATTGTGTCAATTCGGCAGTCAGATAGGCAGATAATTTGCCCTTCACAGAGTGTTGCTTTCACATTTTTCTGGGTTAAATCCAACCAGTAGTCTGGTACATCTTATTAGCGAGTTACTACTTATAGTTTCCTCCCACACCCTCTCCCCCCCCCCCAGCAGCTTGTAACCCCCTACTAATTTTAAAAACGAAAAGCACCGTGGGTATAAAAAATGCACAAAACTTACTCATTTCGTTCATTGATTTATTATTTCTAACTTGATTGTCACCAAGAGGCCCCTAAAATTGTCATCTTTGCTGTGTTTCAAACCAAACAGAAGTTTTCAACTAGTAAATGAGAAGCCTGGTCACTGTCATTTTCTTGTTGCTGGAAGAGTCCATTTTCAGTGAAGGGGTGCATACAAGGCCTACACATACATAGAACGTAATTGACATCATCTGCATCCAATGTATGCAATGTCTAATTCTAATAAAAAATTAAAAAAAGGGGAGGAAAAATATGCCTTTATATCTCAACGTTATGGTAATTTACAGAAGTATCCAGAGCTTATGGAACACTATGAACAACATAATTCCTGTTGTACGAAAACACAGACTTGTCTATGCAAATACGGAAGCCATATTAGTGTTGAAGTAACATTACATTTGAAATGTGAAGAAGGTGACAAATGTTAGGGACTGCTTGGTGGCAATCGAGTTAGAAATTATAAATCAGTGAATGAAATGAGTAAGTTTTGTGCATTTTTTTGGCTTGTCAAAGATTGGCTTGATACATGTTGCTGATTTCAAGGTGACTGGGTGATAAATTGAGCACTAGAGGCAACTTTATATATTCAGATATTCACACAATGATATGGAAAAGAGCATTTCATTGTGTAAAAAACAATAACAGTCTTTGAGTGTTGCAGGTATGTTGGTTTGGTGATGTCTTCAGGACAGGTGTGCAGATATTGAATTGATTATGTTTCATAAAATCATACCTAATCTTGTATATGTGTTGTACTGGAAGATTGCTTGTAAGGAATAATTATCAGATACACAGTCAGTACATCAAGGTATTATCCAGTTCTCATTAAGACATTGTGAAAAATGAGATTTTATATCTTAGCACTGACAAAATATTTAACCTTTGAATTAAAGTGATTTTCTGGGGGCCCCGTGTGGCCGAGTGGTCTAAGGCGCTCGCCTTTACTGATCACTACCATCTCACCTCTGTCTGCGTGGGTTCGAGTCTCGGGCTCGGCCGATGTGGATATGTGAGAAAAGCTTGCCAGGTTGCTTTTTCCCGGGTTCTTCCTCCACCAGATAAAACTGGCCGCCATGTATAGCCTATCGTGTGCTGAAAAATGGCATTAACCCACAACAACAACAACAAAGTGATTTTCCAATTTCATTTTTGTGCGAAACATTTTGAAATGTTTTAGATCAGATCCTGTTCTCCTTGCCACAAGTATGAACATTCATGTCAAATGTTTTAGATTAGATCCTGTTCTCCTTGTCACAAGTATGAACACATGTCAAATGTTTTAGGTTACTCTGGAAATCATTATGCTGAGCAAATTTATTTTAATTCTTTTTTTTATGCCACAAACAAATTGCTCAATGAAATATTGATTATATTATTTCAATTATTTCAGAATAAATAATGATGACTTCAACAGATTGTGTTTGGGTAAGTAATTATTGTTCTTTTAATATAGTTCTTAATTTAATTTGAATCAAGATCTGAGTTTATAACACAACGTGGGCTGTCCTTAATAATTCACAATGTAAAGGAATTATATTTGATTAAAATTGAAGTATGTTCATTTGTGGACCTTTTATGAAATATGCATCTTTTTGTTCCTTTATTACATGTAATTATTTCCATGCATTTTTACAAAATGGATGTGTATCATGTCATCCTGCCTGTCTGTACATCTGTCCATCTGTTTGTTAGTAAGGCTGTTTATCTCCTGTTACACCATTGAAGATACAGACTTGAAACTTTGGAATATGATTGGGGGTGGTCTGTAGATGTTCACAGTGGTTTTAAACTTTGTTATTTGCCTCCAGTGTGTCAGGCTTAGGTGGGGTGGGGAAGGTATTTTAAAAGTCTGAAACAAGTTCATAAGTATTGTAGATGTAGATCTGAAAGTTGACATGTGTTATCAAGGCTAAGGGTATAACATATGTAACAGGTTATATGATTGGACCCTCACCTCTTGCCCCAGGGGCAGGGAAATACTGCCCATTAGTCATCACTTGGAAACTGCTGAGATCCCCACCCAATACCCATATATAGGTCTGAAGGACATGATAAATTGAAATCAGACATACATTCAGTACAAGTAAACACAAACTCCACATAATAGGGTAAATCATGGTTTTAAGTAACCACAAACTCCACATTAATTGGTAAACCATGGTTTTAAGTAACCAAAAACTCCACTTAAATGGGTACACCATGGTTTTAAGTAACCGCAAACTCCACATAAATGGGTACACCATGGTTTTAAGTAACCACAAACTCCACATAAATGGTTAAACCATGGATGAAAGTGAATTTGTTGCACTGGGTTATTCAGTTTCACAAACCATTTTTAGCTCACCTGGCCATAAGGCCCAGCAACCTTACAGTATGGCCATGTGTCGGTTGTCCGTCCATCAACATTAGCTTGTGACAATTCTGGAAGCCGTGCTTTTGATCCAGTTTTAATCAAACTTGTGATATATCATCAATATCTCAGACAGTTTCAGATATGACTGAGCTCAGTGCATATTAATGAGGTGATCTTGCATCTGATTGGCTGAACTTGTTACCACTCTGGAGGCCATATTTCTGATATGATTTTGATTAAACTTGGAATATATGCTTATATCATCATGATCTTTAAAAGGCTTGATATTGTGTGAGATCCACACATAATAATGAGGTTATCTTGCATCTCATTGGCTGAGGTTGTTACTACTCTGGAGTCTGTATTTCTGTTGATTTTGATCAAACTTGCAACATATACTTATGTCATCAAGATCTCAGACAAGTTTGAAAATGAGCAAAATATATGCATATTAATTAGTAGGTGCTCTTGCATCTGTTTGGCTGAGGTTGTAACCACTCTTGAGGCCATATTTCTGATCTGATTTTAATTAAACTTGGAATATGTGCTTTTATCATCACAGTCTGATACAAGTTCAGTAATGAGAGAGATACATACACATTAATGAGGTGATCTTGCTTCTGATAGGTTGAGCTTGTTACCATTCTGGAAGCCATTTTTCAAAACCAGTTTTGATTACACTTGGAATGTGTGCTTATTTGATCAAGCTCCTGGATGAGTTTGATAATGAGTGAGAGCCATGCATATTAATGTGATTTGGCATCTGATTGAAAAGATCACCTCTTGTTACCAATCTGGAGGATATATTTCTGATCAGATTTGGTATGTAAGTTTATGTCATCATGATCTCAGGTGAGTTCAGGTATAAGCAACATCCACAAATATTAATAAGGTGACTTTGCATCTTGCATCTGATTGGATGAGCTTGTGAACTCCTTAGAGGCCATATTTCTGATCAGATTTTGATTAGATTTGATATGCAGGCTTATATCATCAAGACCTTAGATGAGTTTGAATTTGAGTGACATCCACACATTATAATGAGGGGATCTTGCATCTGATTATCTGAGTTTGTGGACACTCTACACAGGATATTTCTGATCAGATTCTAATCAGATTTGTATGTACGCTTGTATCATCAAGATTGCAGATCAGTTTTATTATGAACAAGATCCATGCATATTAACAAGGATCGAGGCTGCTCTGATGGTGGGAATTGAACATGCAACCATCTGGTCATGAGTCCAGTGACTTAACAGCTGAGCCACAATGGTTTCCAAGTTATTACACCAGGGTTCGGGCTCTAGGTGATAATGACAATCTCAGTGCTCCATGCTGACTGCACATGTTAACTCCCTTTATAATACCAGGTAAGTGTATGTATTTTAAATGTGGGGCTATGAACAGTTTCTAAGTTTATGAATCAGGGTCTAGTCCCCAATGGTAGGGAGAGGTCCATGTCAGGGCCTAGTCCCAAGGGGCAGGGAGAGATCAAGGGGAAAGTGCTGGTTGTATAAATGAGATCCTTTTTTATGATAAGGTGATCATATATATATATATGGTCAAGGAAAGAAGATAAATGACAGCAAAATTAACTTACAATATAGCAACTATGTGTGCCAAGCTTTTATTTCCCCTAGAGCTACAGTTCTAACACATTTGTAAATTTGCATTTACAAGCTGACATATGTCAACTACCCAGTCAGTTATTTCCTGATCTTTCAGACAAAGTTAGCAGTGCCATACAAAATATATATAGGAACCAGACAAACTGGGATAAATCTTTAAGGAAAATTGCCAGAAGAATCCATGCTACTTCAGACAGAGTTCCTCATGATAGGGTGGGGTATTTAAAAATGGGTAAGGAATGTGAACCTCACGAGGAAGTAGATGGCAGCTCTGTGAATAAGGAGAGACACATGACAGATGAAATACTGGAGACTTGTAGAACCATCAGTCAGCTGGTTTGCTATGGCCTTGGAAACTTTGCTGAGTGCTACATCGCTAGGTATCAGCTGGCATTTTTAGAGGCACTGAGAATCAAATTTGAGGTAATTTTCATATGAGAAAGGGAGATGACTCTTTATTATATAATTTTACCACACTTACTGATGAATGACAGGACTTTTCTGAATTAGAAATTAAGAATGTTTTTTTTTTTTTAGTGTATTATATATTAGCAGTTTTTTTTTCTTCCTTTAATTATTTCCAGGCTTTATCCAAAGGTATTGGCACAACTATTTCAAGTGATTGGTTGTTATGGGTTTAACGCCTTTTTTCAGCATATGATAGGCTATACATGGTGGCCAGTATTTTTGGTGGAGGAAGAACCCGAGAAAAACCCGGGAAGAACCACCGACCCTCAGGAAGTTACTGGCAAGCTTTCTCACATACCCACGTTGGCCGAGCCTGAGACTCGAACCCTCGTGGACAGAGGTGAGATGTCAGTGATCTGTAAAGGTGAGCGCCTTAGACCACTTGGCCACCTGGGGCCCCTATTTCAAGTGGTGACATATTCCTAAGAGGAATACTGTATATACTCGTGTATAAGCCAATGCCAACTGCATAGACCCAGATCTGCCATCGCATAGTGTGCTGGCAGATCTGAGTCTATGCAGCTTGTAAGGACTAATCAACAAACAACATAGACCATGATCTGCCAGTGCATTATGCAATGGCAGATCAGGGTCTGTGTTTTTTTGCATTTGGATCCGGGTTATGCACGAGTATATACGGTAAGTTTGGTAGAGCACAGTAATACAGGTAGACCAAAATTATCTACAGTGACTCATATACAACATACTGATAACATTTTGGTCCCTGATAGAGACAAATAATGTTTATTTACGTGTAAACTACTTTACTGTAGCAAATCACACACAGTGAAACCTGGATAAAAAGTACCAATAATAAACTCAGTTGGAAACAAACGCATATGTGCCTTTTGCAGCAACCATAAGTGAATGCAAGTGTGTACAATAGAAACAAAATCTAAGTTGTCAGATTTGTTCATAGATAATGATTCTATTCATAATTAAGTGATAAACATGACTATTTAGTTGTTTTATTACTTTACCTGGCTGTAAGACCTGGTAAGCTTGTGGTATCGCTTTGTGTCAGTCATCTGTCTGTCAACATTTCCTTGTTACTATTCTGGTAGCCATATTTCTGATCTGATATTGATTAAACTTAAAGTATATGCATATATCATCAAGATCTCTGACAAGTTCAATAACCAGTGAGATCTCTGCATATTAACAAGGTTATCTTGCATCTGATTTGCTAAGTTTGTCACCACTTTGGAGTGCATATTTCTGATCTGATTTTGATCAGACTTGGAATATATCCTTATATCATCATGTTCTCTGTCAAGTTCAATAATGAGCAAGATACATCCATATGAATGAGGTGATTTTGCATCTGTTTGCCTGACCTTTTTATCATTCTGAAAGCCATATTTCTGATCCACTTTTGATCAGACATGGAATACAGGCTTATGTCATCAAGCTCTTGGATGAGTTTGATAGTGAGTGAGATCCATGCATATTAATGAGGTGATCTTGCATCTGATTGGCTGAGCTTGTTACCACTCTGGAGGTCATATTTCTAATCAGATTTTGATAAAAATTGGAATATAGGCTTATATGATTAAGATGACATGAGTTTGCTAATGAGTGAGATCCACACAATTTGATGAGGTGATCTTGCTTCTGATTGGCTGAAATTATTACCACTTTTGAGACTGTATTTCTGATCTAACTTCAAGTAAACTTGGTAAAATAGACTTAAATTATCGAGGTGTCCAATGAGTTTTATTATGAGCAAGATCTGCACATATAAATGACATTCAGCATAATTAGAAATACCCCTCAAATTGCATGCAACTTAAACATTTTTTTGCTTTTAAAATACATGTTCTCTCACTCTCAGTTTCTAAATTAAAGCAAGGGAAGTAACGCATGATATTGACTATTGCACAACACAGGTTTCTAGTTACAGAGTTCTTCCACTTGAAAAACGATGAAAACCAAATATAAAAAATAAATTTTCAAAATGCAGAATACATCATTTCATTAGAACAATTTATAATAATTAGTAAAATAATACACCTTAGGGAATACAAGAAAAAGTATCAATAGAAATATTGTTAGAGAAATGTGGTTGCAGGCTGGTGTATACTGCATGCAGTGTTATAATTTAGGATCAGAATGTTTTTACATAATTATAGATGTTTGTAAGTAATCGTGTTTTTTTCTAATATTAATTTTTCTCCAATGAAAACATATTTCATGTAAAAACCGTGTCTAAGTTTATAAATTTATTTGCCGCAAATTATTTCTAATATCTTTGCCACATTTGAAATTCTTAAATATTTGGAAGCAAGTTTGATACGTTTGGTGAAATAGAGTTTTACAGTTGCTAGTATTGCCATGTCAAAGTGCCTGGAACATTTTTCATTTATATGTTATCACATGTATTGTACATTATTTTATGGCATTTCATATACTCAGTGCCATTACTCCCAAACTATTTGGAATTTATATTTTGTATTTCTATCTTTGAATAAAATAATACCCCAATATGCTTTTCTCCTGAAACACTCCCAAGTTGAATCACCAAGAGTAAAGAAATCCATGACCTAAAATAAACAATCTGAATTATAATTTTAATTTGTGTGAAAGACATGTGACTCTTTAGACCACAAATTAAAGCTTTGTCTATAAACTTAACTTTTTAAAGATCTTGGATGACTTCGATTATAGACTCTGCATATTCATTATGCCTTTATTTTTTTAAAATAATTTTTTTCAGACAATAGTAAAACAGGTAAAACTGACATTATATAAAGTTTGGTAGATAGTTTACATATGTTGTGGTTTTACAGTACTACATAAACCTGCATAGTGAAATGGTCAACTGTTAAGTTATATAAGCCAGATGAGTGATATCAGGTCCACTTGTTTTAATTCTGCCATTTCCTTTTTGCTATCTTTCCTTTCTTTAATTAGTCATTAGTGATAGGTCATTTAATTTGATTGATTTGAGTCTGTATTAAAACTTTACAAAAAGTTTGTCATTATACATTTTACTATTGATTAGCACATATACAAAAATAAACGCATACAACTTCCACTAATTTATTGTTGTATAGATTTTACAGTATTTGTCAAATTTTGTTGGAACTACTTTCCATAATTTGACATATCATAATAATTTAATTTCTATTCAGGTACCCTCTGAGAGAGCTTTGATATATGATCCTAAGTTTTGCAATGTGGAGAAAATGGTGCTGGAGAAACTGGGATATACAGTTCTCAGGAATAATGAGGTAAATTGTACATAAATACAGTGGTTGCTTACTAACATCCTGACTATTATATAATCTGGTATAAGTCAACAAGAATTACTTGTCCATTTGACCTTTTAGTGGAATATTTATCAAGGCCTAGTTGACTCGCAAAATAGGTATTGACGTGCATGCATGTTGCTTGCATGATATGGAGGAATTGTCTCGTGTGCATCCAGCTTGTATGGTATAGCAGAATTATCTCATGTGCATCCAGCTTGCACAATGCATGCATACCACTATACCTTTTGTTCCAGTCAATTAGGATTAATATATATTGTAATTCAGGCATGTGCAACTTCCTCCAGGCCATGGGCTCGATAGCGATTTTTAAATGTATCTGTATGATGTAAATGTTAGTGGATAAAACCAGGTCATGGGCCATAAGTTGCACATGCCTGCTGTAATTGAAGAGAAAATGGACAGGTAAAGCTATTTATTATATATTTCATAATGAGATATTGAAATGTATTAGTGTGAGAAAATGAATATAGCCACAGTGGCAAAATACCACTTTTATCGACACAGTGGCGATATCACTTGTGGAACTACTTTCTTTATCTATTTAGGAAATATATCTGCCCATATGTATGTCATTTGAACTTGTATTTCCATATTTAGGCAGATTTCATGTTTCTTCTTCTACTCCTTCTTCTCTCTCCCGCTCACCCTTCCTTTCTCTCTCCATCTGGATGAACAGATATTAAAATATGTGAATATCCCCTTTGAACCTCAAAAGACACGCATACTACTCTTTATTATTATCACTTTCTTGTCATAATGATTAATATGTATAGGTGATGGATGTTTTAGCATGTTGAGGGACAACAGGTAAATGCTACTGTGAACATTGTCACGGAAGCTATGATTAATTACAAATTATAACATTCCACTCAAGGTATCATGACAAAATTGTCATGGAAGCTATGATTAATTACAAATTATAACATTCCAATCAAGGTGCTATGACAAAATTGTCATGGAAGCTATGATTAATTACAAATTATAGCATTGCACTCAAGGTGTCATAACAAAATTGTCATGGAAGCTATGATTAATTACAAATTATAACACACCACTCAAGGTGCCATGACAAAATTGTCATGGAAGCTATGGTTAATCACAAATTATAACACACCACTCAATGTAGCATGAGAAAATTGTCATGGAAACTATGGTTAATTACAAATTATAATACCACTCAAAGTGTCATGAGAAAATTACCATGGAATCTATGATTAATTACAAATCATAACACACCACTCAAAGTTTCATGTGAAAATTGTCATGGAAGCTATGATTAATTACAAATTATAACATTACACTCAAGGTGTAATGACAAAATTGTCATGGAAGCTTTACAAATTATAACATTCCACTCAAGGTGTAATGACAAAATTGTCAAGGAAGCTATAATTACAAATTATAACACCACTCAATGTGTCATGAGAAAATTACCATGGAAGCTATGAATAACTATAAATTATAAACACACCACTAAAAGTGTCATGAGAAAATTGTCATGGAAGCTATGAATAATTATATATTATAACACACCACTGAAAGTGTCATGAGAAAATTGTCATGGAAGCTATGATTAATTACAAATTATAACACACCACTCAAGGTGTCATGAGAAAAAAGGTACACTTATATTTGTCTCAGAAATATGAACATTATATATTGTACCAGTCGTCAGAGTATTTGCATATTTTATGCAATTGAATTGACTAAAAATGCAAAAGACTTTTAGAGACGTGTTCAAATTACACAAAACAGTTTAATTTCAAGTATATAGTCTAAAATTGTCATTGTATTTCTTCTTCCATAAGCACAGTCAGTATTTTGTTAAGGCACATTCAGTCAATACAGTAATAACTATGTCATTGGATTACTTCCAAACCATGGAATAAAATACCCAATTCATGAAAATCTTATTTAGAGGTCTGTCTCATGATGAGGCTAATCAGGCTTTATAGTTAGATAAATTACTTGTTTGTTGCAGGAATACTTGAGTAACTGTACAGCCTTTCTAAAGATTTAATGATTTACCTCCTGAAGAATGAGATTTCTAATTGATAAAGAATCTTTTCCATTAAAGATCATCTTTTTTTGGTAGGAACTTGAATACATTCTTAAAATGTTATTTTGAAACAATAATACGATACTTCTCTTTTGCTCAATAATTATCTGAAGAGGTATTTAAGAGTTGCAAAAACTCATAACTGTCCTAATTGCTATATTTGCAATAAAAATATGTTTATACAGTATCAGTTATTTAGAAACTTTCTATATTTGGAACAGAAATGTGGTTTTGTATCAAAATCTTTTAGTCAATTCCCTGTTAATGGGAAAAAAGACATAGCTGTCACTTTTTTGGCACCAGCAGCAGAGGCAGTGGCACTGTGAACAGTTTGTGAAGATTTTGGTTAAAGTTTAGTTTTTCATTTGCATGTATTTCCTAAACCCCTTGATAGATTGTCATCATACTTGGCATGAATTGTTACAAAGCTTGGACAATTCATTCTGTGACATGCTTGTCTGACCCTTTCACCATGGGGCCAAGGTCAGTCATAGAAAATGTGTAATTTGTAACATTTAACCATCTAAATCCCTTTACTTTGCCATAGAAATATGTTTATATGAATTATTTAGAAACTTTCTATTTTTGATATAAAAATGTGGTTTTGTATTAAACTGCTTTAGTCGAGCCCATGTTAGTATGAAGAGATATTTAGCAGTCACTTTTCCTGCTCTGGAGGCAATGGCTGCAGTATCATCAACAGTTTGTAAAGGTTTTCATTACACTTTTTCATTTGCACAGATTTCCAAAACCTCTTGATAGATTCTCATTATACTTGGCATGAATCATTATGAAGCTTAGACAATTCATTCTATGACATGCTTGCCTGCCCCTTTTACCTTGGGGTTATGGTCACAGTCAGAGTGATTTGCATTAAGATTTTGGCTAAAGCATATTTATTTGCTTATATTTACTAAACTCCTTGATGAATTTTTTCATTCTTGGGATGAATCATTATGAAGCTGAGACATGTTCGCTCATCCTATTGATGTTGGGATCAAGGTCTGTAAAGTTTTTCATTTGCTTATATTCCTAAACCCCTGTATGGATTTTCTTTATATCTGGGTTTAATCAGTATGAAGCTAAGGTAATTCATTCTGCATCACACTAACTTGCCCCTTTCACCATGGGGTCAAAGTCACATGGAAAATTTGTGTTGAGGTTTTGGTGCAAGTTTTTCAATTTGCTTATATTTCATAAATCTCTTGATTGATTTTCTTCATACTTTGGAATTATCATTATGAAGCTAAGATCATGCATTCTTTGACATGTTCACTTAACCTTTTGACCTTGGGGTGAAGGTCACACATTTTACAGCAAATGCTTTGATGAAGGGTTCAACATGCAGGTCCCAGTCTTCTTGTTTTATATGTGTTTTCCTACATATTATACTTAATGATTGATGTAAGATTTAATAAATTTGATCTTCATATGTAAAAATAAAAGAGCATAGAATCAGTTCACATGTCATATTGTATTAACTCCTTTGTATCAAAGCTTATCCAGTGGCTGCTCTAGCCAGCATTTTTGAAAGCAGAACATGTGTGTACATCTCGCATTCACAATATTCCCTATAATATCTAATCTGTTAAATTATTTGTTTACAATTTTTTCCCATTCCTTACTGTTTTAGGAGGGAAAGCGGGAGTTTGCTTGTGAAGGAGTGAGCCTGGTGTTCATGCCTCATTGTGGGAAGGGTTTATACAATAATTTGCTCTGGTCCAACTGGTCGCCTCAGATACAGAATCTCATCATAATTGGTAACAGCTTCTCCAGGATAGTTCTGAGGTTAGCATTTGTTTGTTCATATTATTACCTGGTGATTTCTTTCATAAATAGAACATATTAAACGTGTGTTCATTATAAATAGAGCATCCTACATTAGTGTTCATTATAAACAGCATCTTACATGAGTGTTTATTATAAATAGAGCATCCTACATTAGTGTTCATTGTAAATAGAGCTGCCTTTATGAGTGTTCATTATAAGTGGAACATTTTACATGAGTGTTCACAATAGAGCATCCTCCATATTTGTTCATCATAAATAGAGCATCCTACATGAGTGACTACTGTAAGTTGTGCATCCTGCATGAGTTTCATTATAAGTAGTGCATCCTACATAAGTATTCATTATAACTAGAGCATTTGACATGTCTGTTCCTTATACATAACACTTCCTATATGTGTGTTCATTGTAACTTAAGTATTGTAAATGAGTGTTCATTATGAATAGAGCATCCTACATGAGTGTGCATTGTAAATAGAACATCATACATGAGTGTTCATTATATAAGTGTTGCACCTACATGAGTTTTCATTGTCAATTAAGCATCTTACATATGAGTGTTCATTATAAATAGCACCCTACATTTGTGTTTATTTTAAATAGAGCATCCTACATTAGTGTTCAAGATAGAACATTCTTCATGGGTGTTCATTGTAAACAGCACATCTGACTCGAGTGTTCATCATAAATAGAACATCGTTAATGAGTGCTTATTGTAAATGGAACATTTTACTTGAATGTTCATTGCAAATAGAGCACCTTACATGAGTGTTCATTATGAATAGAACATCGTACATGAGTGTTCACAATAAATGAAGCATCCGACATGAGTGTTTGTTGTACATAGGGCACCCTGCATGAGTGTTCATTGTAAATAGAGCATCCTACATGAAGGTTCATTGTAAATAGAACATCTTACATTGGTGTTCATTGTAAATAGAGCATCCCATATGTGTGTTCATCATAAATAGAGCATCTAACATTTATGTTCATTCCAAATAGAAATCATACATTGGTATTCAATACAAATAGAGCATCCCATATGAGTGTTCATTGTAAATAGAGCATCATATGCAAGTGTTCATTGTAAATAGAGCATCCTTCTCGAGTGTTCATTATGAATGGAACATCATACAATAGTGTTCATTGTAAATATAGCACCCTACATGAGTGTTCATTGTTAAAAGAGCATCCTACTCAGTTCTGAGCAAATCCCATAGCCCGACATCCCGGACTAGTCATTTTTGAAGTCGGGCAAGTAAAATTTTCCAAGTCGCTAGTCTGGGACAAGTGCTTTTTAAAAAAGTCGGGCTAGTCCTTATTTTCATGCTTTAATCACTATATCTACCTTTATCTGGCCAATCATGCCCTCCGGGCGTACTGAATACTTGATTCTACCCCTCTTCGTGTATACATTTACATCCTGTTACCGCTTGACTGCATATTGAGCTAAGCGACCAAATTATCGGCAAATCAAAAAACGTCAAACAAAAGAAAGCCAGTATAATCAATTAGTAGTGTTTTAAGCGACTTTGTTGCATTGAGTTTACTCAAGCCAGATTATCACGAGCGGCTCACTATGATTTTAATCCAGCGAGTCAGTGTAATTAAATTAATGAAAGGTACTTTACCGACATCAGTGTTGGTTTCTTTTATGAACTGATTAAATGACAGTAATTATTCTTTAATTTTTAACTGATTATACAGATGACTAACTTCCACGTGCGATATTGCGTTTGAAGCGAAACAATTACGCTAATTAATGAGCTGTGTCTGTTCCTATTTAAAAGAGAAAATGTATGTTATGATCACTTTAGAAGTAGTTGTCAAGCAAGCTGATAGTTACTCTGTGGATAAAATGAGTTTGCTAAATTATTTTCGCAAGGAAGGTAATAAGGGCAATTCGGAGAGGGAAAATTTGTTTGAAAGTGGAGGGATAAAACGTAAGACTGATACTGAGTGTGCGGTAGCTATTTCTCCAAAGAGACATAAGCAACAATCTGTGATGGCAAAAAATGTCAAATATGACACTACTAAGAGACAGAGAAATTTTCAGCCGCATTGGGTTGATTGTTATCCCTGGCTTGAATGTATTGACTCGGAAGGAAAGATGTTTTGCAGTTATTGCAAACAATATCCAAAACTGGCATAGGTAGGTTGGAAATTCACCCAGTGTATTTGTCAGTGGAAGTGACAATTTCAGGATTGAACCAATCACCTGATCAACCTGTTGAAATTCTTGGAACACTCTTAGTGAATACTCCACCTAGTCTCAGTCAATTATGCAAACTATTAGAAATCATGTTTGTTATAAGCCCATCCACTGCTGAGTGTGAACGAGGATTTAGTTCAATGAACTTAATCAAGACTTCTTTAAGGAATTCCTTAAATCAAAAGAGTTTACAAATTCTAATGAACATTTCCGCAAATGGACCAGAGGTTGAGGACTTCAACCCAGACACAGCTATCAACTGCTGGCTTAGTGTTGGTGCAGGTGGCAGTCATATACATGGACATTTTTTCAAATCCATCAGCTAAAACATATATACATGAACCTGAAGAAGCCAAATGTATAACAACCAATGTTTTTGAAAAATTAAATTCTTTTAAGAAATAATTATGTTGTATATTATTTCGTTTGTTTTTTCTATGAATTAAGTACATACATCTCATCAAATCTTGGCAAGTGATTACCATTTTGGGACCAGTGAAAAGTAAGGTGGGACTAGTGAAGAGTAAGGTGGGACTAGTGAAGAGTCAGGTGGGACCAGTGAATTTTCTGAAACCATTTGTCCTGGACTAGTGGTTAAAAAAAAATTTGCTCAGCCCTGATCCTACTTGAGAGTTCATTGTAAAAAGAACAACCTACTTGAGTGTTCATTATGAATAGAACATCCTGCATGAGTGTTCATTGTAAAAAGAGCATCATACATGACTGTTTAGTATATAAGTAGAACATCTTACATGAGCATCCATTTTCAATTGAGCATCCTGCATGAGTGTTCATCGCCTTGGCCTAATCTGTGGTTTTTTTTATACAAAATTCTGTATTGGCCAGTGAAGTTCACAGCATTAGATTGATGGCAGCAGGTTTCTCAAAAAACAAAAGTGATTTAATGTATTGCCCTGTGCTACATATTTTGTAACCTTTCAATACTTTCATATGGTGCTGTTGTAAAAATGAGTGTACATTTTTAAAAACTACAAAAGGAATTAAAAAATTGAATTATCGCATCACTGTTTATGTTATTATTGCCTTATATTTTTCAAATGCCCTGCTACAAGCATCCAATTTAACAACAAATAATATGAGCATGTCAAGATCTTATGTTATCTATTTGAAGTCTATATTATCAAGTTATACTCTTCAGTTATGTTGTAATATCACAATGGACATGTTGTGCTATGAAGCGTAAAAAGAGCTGCATGGTTTCTCCCTCTTCCTATGCAGGTGATGCCTCTTTCTACTGGCAGAAATATGTGAGTGTATGCTAGGTAGGGTAATATTATTATCATTTTTTCCCCATAAGAATTGACAGAACTACATCTACTCAGTACCATTGAATAAGTAACATTCATGGAAAATATTTGTGTATGAAAATCACATTGATAATGTAAGCTGTTTTTGTTACTATATGCAGAAGTAGTGGACACCTGTAAGTTAACCCACTGATTGATGACAAAGATTCAAGTTTATCAAGAAAATACTGCCGCATTTGATATTTTTTATACACATTGGGCAAATTATTTAATGATGCCCTCGTAAAAAATGTATTTGAAAAATTAACCATGTAATCAGGTTTATATTAACTGGTTTTTTATTCGTAAATTCTTGCACTAGCGACTATTTCACATGCAAAGCAGCTTTCAGAACTGCACAGGGGTTTGGAGTTTTTTTATTATTACATAGTTATCTTTAAAATAATTTTTTTAAAAATTAAACAAGGATGAAATGAATTTTGTTTTCATATGATCTACTATCTTATACTTTAACTTAAGAGCATATGAAATTTGTAAGTTACTTTGATTGTTTAGTCAAGTCTTGTATTAAATATTTATATGGCAGAATGGGGTTTTATTTTTTTTCATATTACAACCAGACTTCAGCCTATTGCATGCTGAGCAAATCAAATCATTCCACTTTTTTTTATAAAAATATAAATAATAATCATTGGAAAAACAGAGTACATCAAGATGTGCCCAGAGGATCTGCCTAGCTCAGGATGCCAAGTTTAGATACCCAGCATGTATACGCACTTTTGGCACCATGGATTAATTTGATTCATTTCCAAAGTTTCTTCTTTGATTAAATCATCTTAGACTACATATTTTTCTTCTGTATTATTTTTAAAAAATTTATAAACTCTGTAATATCAACACGGGGATTACTTTTGATTTATAAGGCTTATTATGTTGTGATTGTCAAGTGCAAGACTTGAATGCCTGCTAAAGTGACCAAGTTTTCAACATTCATATGGCTTATATTCTATGAATTATATCAAAGACTAATTAAAAAATTGATAATGTATTCAATCAGGGATCCCAATTTTTCTGCAAGTAGAAAATGGCACCACCTGTTTACAATGGGGGAGAAACCACACAGCTCTGTTTGAGTTTCATTGTGCAACATATGAATGTCCACCATGAATATGTTATAAAGATACGTTATATATAGTAAAGACATTATATAAAGTAAAGACCAACATAAACCAGATGAGCTAGTTCACTTTCATTAGGTCTTTTATTTTCTTTCTTTTTTCCAGCACACCCAAAAGATTACTACTAACAACTGGAAATTTTATTCTGAAGGTAAGGTAGTGCATTTTATTATTAAAAAAACCCAAACCATTTACTTATTTTACAGTAGTTGTACAGCTGCTAGATGTCAGAATTTATATCAGGCACTCTTGATGGTGTACATGTAGATATTGGTGTTAAAGGTGGAGAAAACCAGAAAAGGACTTGGATGGGTCACTACATACTTCTTATATGCCCTCCTTTTGGCGGAGTGTATTATGCTATGACCCTGTTATAAGACCATTAACTTTTCCTTTTCTGCACAATAATTTCAGTTCTACAGCACATGCATTTCGTAAATTTTGTGGATAGCTTGTGCTTGGGGTAAGGAAGAAGCCTATTGATTTTGGATACCAAAGATCAAAGTTACTGTGACTGAAAAAGTAAAATGATTTCTGCACAATTAAATTAGTTCTACATCACTTATCTGGACCAAACTTTGTGGATAGCTTGCACTTGGTGTAAGGAAAAAGTCTATTGATTTGGATGTCAAAAGGTCAAAGATCAAGGTCACTGACAGACAGAAGACAAATGTTTTCTGCACAATAGCATTAGTTCTACATCACAGCCATGGACAAAACTTTGTAGATAGCTTGAACTTGTGGTAAGGAAGAAGTCTGTCTGTTTTGGGATCAAAACCTTAGAGATCATGGCCCCTGTGACTGAAAGAAGAATTTTTTTTCCACACAATGACATTAGTTCTACATCTTATACCTGGACTCAACATTGTGGATAGCTTGCACACAAAAATATGTTTTCTGCACAATAGCATTAGTTATACATTGCAAACATGGACCACATTTTATAGACAGCTTGCACTTGGGATATTGAATAATTATTTTGGGCTAAAAATATCAAAGGTCAAGGTCACAATAACTAACAGAAGAAAAATGGTTTCTGCACAATAACATTAGTTCTACATAACAGACTTGTGGACAGCTTGCACTTGAGGTAAAGAAGCCTATTGATTTCGGGGTGAAAAGCTCGGAGGTCAAAGTCACTGTGACTGAAAGAAGCAAAATGGTTTCTGCACAGAAATTTCAATTCTTGACCATGTACCTTCACCAAAGTTTGTGGATGACTTGCATGATGAGCAAGAAAGAAGCCTGTTGATTTTTAGGTCAAATGGTCAAAGGGCAAGGTCACTGTGGCTGAAAGAAGATAGATGATTTTTGTATAATAACTTTAGTTCTAAACTACATCCCCTGAGCAAAGTTTATGGGGGCTTGCACTTAAGGTATGGAAGAGGCCTGTTGATTTGGGGTTAAAGGTCAGGGTCATTGTGGCTCAAAGAGTTATGGGTTTTGAAGAATAACTTTTATTCCAGAGTAAGTTTCTTGATGGCTTCCACTTTAGGTAATATAGAAACCTTTAGATTCTGGGGTCTGGAGATCAGAGGTCACTATCAGCGTAAGCCTAATAAGAAAATAATGGATTTTGCACAGTATATTTAGTTCAAGCCTGCATACTTTGACTATAGGTCCTGGTCATTGAGACCCATTTGTCAATAATCTCTAGAGTCAACAAAGCCCTACTAGTTCCTACATAGAGAATAATTAGACATGGGCAGGCACTTAATGTACCATCCATGGTACTCTTGCTCACATGCTGACCAGCTACAAAGCAAACAACCACACCAAAAGGGTAAATAACAGTATCATAATGAACTACAAAGCCAATATGCATACCAGAGGGTAAATAACAGTATCATGGCCAATTACAAAGCCAACATACACACCAAAAGGGTAAATACCAGTATCATGACCAATTACAAAGCCAACATCACACCAAAAGGGTAAATAACAGTAATGTGACCAATTACAAAGCCAACATCACACCAAAAGGGTAAATAACAGTAATGTGACCAATTACAAAGCCAACATGCACACCAAAAGGGTAAATAACAGTAATGTGACCAATTACAAAGCCAACATGCACACCAATAGGGTAAATAACAGTAATGTGACCAATTACGAAGCCAACATGCACACCAATAGGGTAAATAACAGTAATGTGACCAATTACAAAGCCAACATGCACACCAAAAGGGTAAATAACAGTAATGTGACCAATTACAAAGCCAACATGCACACCAATAGGGTAAATAACAGTAATGTGACCAATTACAAAGCAAACATACACACCAAAAGGGTAAATAACAGTAATGTGACCAATTACAAAGCCAACATACACACCAATAGGGTAAATAACAGTAATGTGACCAATTACAAAGCCAACATGCACACCAAAAGGGTAAATAACAGTAATGTGACCAATTACAAAGCCAACATGCACACCAAAAGGGTAAATAACAGTATCATAACCAATTACAAGGCAAACAAATATACCAAAAGGGTAAATAAAAATAAACATAATTTTCACAAATTATGAAAAATATGACTGTAAATAATGTGAAATGATACCTATCTTTCTTTGTTAA
This sequence comes from Margaritifera margaritifera, assembly GCA_029931535.1. Taxonomy (NCBI): domain Eukaryota; kingdom Metazoa; phylum Mollusca; class Bivalvia; order Unionida; family Margaritiferidae; genus Margaritifera; species Margaritifera margaritifera. The sequence goes on from JAQPZY010001684.1 coordinate 9,505,119, forward strand.
ATATATGATTTCATTTTCCCTTTGCTTGAATACCATTCATACCACCACCACATTAGTATACATTTAAATATATGAGAGTCATGTATGTACCTGATTGCCATTGTAACTTTGTTTTGAATGCTGAATTGAATTAGTTCATATTATTAAATAAAATCTGCAGTTTTAACAATTTAAAATTGTGTTTTATAACATAAACATCTGAAGTGCAATCATGCAAATAGCAAACCGGGATATTTTGATATGAACATGCAAACAATGCAGTTGTAAGAAAGATAGATAAAAATTTACCAGTATTAACTGTTTAAAAAAAAGAGAAGTTGCTTTTATGATAAAACTATAAAGTGTGAGAAGGTAAAATATGTATACAGTCAAAGTGGGTCAAAAATGTGTTTATGATTGAAGTGTATATATAAACAGGTTCATTTTTACTTTTAAAAAATTAGTACAGAACAGACTCTTGGAGTGGACGTTTAACAGCATTGATTATTTAACATAGGTGTTCATTTTCATAGGAAGTGTTACCATATATACTCGCATGTAAATAGAGTCCAACTGCAAACTGCACATACCCAGATCTGCCATCGCATATTGTGCTGGCAAATCTGGATCTGTGCAGTTTGTTTGGAATAATCAGTAGAACAAACAACATAGACCTTGATCTGCCAGCATATTATGTGATGGCAGATCAGTGTCTATGTTGTTTGCATTTGGACTCAACTTATAAGCAAGTATATATGGTAGATGGATTTGGGTTAATTCAGTTGATAGTTGCATGATCCTGTATTTTATATGAGCAGAAATCTGAATATTAAAACTCCAGGTCACTGTTAGTATGATGTCATAAACTTAATAGATCACTTTAAATATATCATTTTCAGGTCCAGCCATATAGCACAGAGGAAGGCATGCCCTTAAATTCTAAATTCAGTGATGTTTTTAATGACACAGTGATTCACACTTTCTTTCAAAATAGCTGCCCAGATGTTGATGAGGAATTTTGGGACAGAGGACCAGAACCAGTTTATAATGATGAAGATGCAGAGATGATACTCAATAAATAATTTCTTGTAAAGGTTTTATCTTTGACTTTTCTTTACCTCTAAGTTTTATGTTATGAATATATCCATTCTTTCTTTTTGTTCTGAACTTAAATTTCCAAAGGGTAAGCTACTATAGTCATCTATTACTCATTTTCTGTCATTTATTCAGTCTTAGCTTAGTTGTTTGAATTTTTAAAATTGGTCTTGTTTTCTTTGGATATCAGTTGATTGCCAGCAGTCTTTTAATTATACATTCAAGAATACACACAAAGTAGATTTGCCATATTATTCTTCTGCCAGTGAAGGGTGTACTTGAGTGTAGTTCACTATGTTATACTTGTGCTGGTGTAGGGTGAAGTTCAGTGCAGTTCAGTAACATATGATGGAGAGCAGCTTTTTACCTCAGACTTCAGATTGTTTTTCAACTATTACAGTGTTTATTTGTTTATTAGATTATCAGAGAGCTGGTGAGTGCTTTTGTTTTTTGTTTTTTGAACAAATTGAATGCCATTAATACCACATCAGAAAAAAAACTTGAAGAGAAAATTTAAAATTCAATGTTAGAGTTCAGTGAATATCAATCCCATGCAGTCATGACCTTCATCTCCTATCCGTCCCACCTCGGATGTTTTTGAGAATGCTCATAACATCTTATATTGCAGTATATTTATCCCCGACCTGTTTACACACAAGAAAATATCCACCATATTCAAGTTGTGTTGTCAGACATAAACAACAAGCTAGGATGTGTTATTTAAAAAATCACACAGACATTATTCAAGAGATGTTGAATGCTGTATTTGTCTGAAGTGGGTCATCTAGAGCACCAGGTTATTGCAGTCATGGACAGAAGTGGGGAAAAGGAGCAAAGTATTTTAAATGTAAGGAGTGATGTTGTCAGTACAAGAAGTCAGATTCTGGAACTCTTCAATGTAAATGCAGGTCTTCTTGAGGATCTTAATGATCTCACTATCAGATCCATGGGGGACAATTTTATTGCTTTTTGGTATACATGAGAACCCCTTTGAGGACTCCAATCAGATGACAGTTAAGTGCACAGCTTCATGGAAAAGAAGTTGGTAATTCCCACTACAACTGAAATAAAAATAGGCCATGTTCACCACATGTGAAGGCCGAAAAGGGGCAAACATCATGCCATTTTAGCCAAATGTAACTATTACCCTGTAGTTTCAGCACCATTACCATCTGATGTATTTTGAGCAAGAAAGGCTCAGAAAAACGACCTTTGAGTGCAAAGTGGAAGAATAGATGTTTTTTTGGAAAGGAAAGAATTTGTAGATGGCAAGATCGACCTTCCACCCGAGGTGCCCACTTACCAGCAATCACCCCTCCCCCACCCCCCGCATTAATCGCCTCAAAACATGCAGTGGTCACTCCAAGAATCACAGATTTAGGCACCATCACTTACCACAACAGACTCGAGGACTACGGGGACAGATGGACAGATGAACACTTAGGTCAGACAAGAGGATGGGTTACAAATTCTGGCATGGAATGTTCATAGATTTATGACAGAAAAGAAAGATTTAGAAGGGTATAGACATATTCATTGTTATAGGTAGTTAATTCATTAAAAAAAAGCCAGACATAATAGTTGGGGGGGGGGCTTGTAATTTTTTATAGAGAAATTTTTTAAAATAGCAATAAACTAATACTTTCAATTGGAAATATTTGTGCCTGGTGCAAATTAGATAAAGTTGCTTGTAATCTTTAAGAAGATATCCTTATTTTTTTCTTTATTTGCCACTGGAGGTATTATCAACATATAACTTGTTAATTAATAATTTGTATATAAGTACAAATCTGACAGCTATGATATTATACTTACTGCCGATTTAAATACCAGAACTGCTTTAAAGCCTGATTTCATTGTAAATGATGGCCCTGTTCCAATATAAAACCATATTGATTGTGATGTTGATAATGATAATATCATAGTTTCTATAAACAAAGGTACAAATATATTTGGTAATTGTTTGCTTTGATTTGTGTAAAGCAACTTGATTAAAAATAAGTGATGGTAGGCTTTTTCAGAATCATGAGATTGGTAAAGTTACCTTCACAGGTTATCATGAACATAATGTTATAGACTATACTTTACTTTTTGATAGTACTACTGCATTACTATTCGATTTTTATGTCGGTGATATTACAACTTATTCTGATCATTCACCATTAGAGTTTGCTTTAAAATGTAGCATTTTTAATTCTTATTATGTGAATGTTGAATATATTAAAATTAGGTACAGATAGGATCTGCAACATGCTGCAGCATTTCTTCAAGATTGACAAAATAACCAGGCCCCTTTTGAAAACGGTATAGCAAATATTTCTGTTCATGATCCTGGTAGCATAGATGTAGCTGTGAGAGAGTTTATGGATATTTTAAATGCCCTTAGAAACCTGTGTGAAAAGTCCTACAGAGAAAAAGTTGGTAGTGTTTATTTTTTCGCTTATAGAATTAAATCAAATAAAGTATGGTTTAATAGTGAATGTTTGAGAGAAACGGATGTTACTGATGTTTGAAAAAAGAAAATCTTAAAATAAATTTGTAAAAAGGGCTAAGTTCAAATACAAAAGTAAAATGAACACAAGTTATCTATTTTTAAAAGTTCTAATTTCAGAAAATTTTGGAATTTATGTAAGAAAAGCAACAATGTGACTTATGCTAACGGTGTTTCACCTGAACATTTTTTTCCAATATTTTAGTACTTTGCATAATCAAAATGAGGAAACTAATTATTTTATATGAGATATATATGAAAATGATTTATTGGATCAATGAACAATCTTCATTGACTAGATAAACAAATAACAGAGGATGAAATTGCAAAAGGGATAAGAAGTCTCAAACTTCAAAACAACATGACAATAATTATCTTTGAGTATTTCTGAAATGGATTAAGATACTTGGACCATGTATGTAAAATATTTAATGCAATATTCGATAGTGGTTATTTTCCTATGCAGTAGTTGGGGGGGGGGGAATTATAGAGGTATTGCTCTACTAAGATGCTTTTCAAAATTATTTTAATGAAAGACTTTTGAATTGGGCAAAGGAAAATGACAAACTATCAGATGCACTATTTGGTTTCAAGAAAGAAGTTGGAACTACTGATGCTAATTTTTGTGTACATTGTTTGATTGATCAATATTTAAGTCGAGGTAAACGGTTTTTGTGGATTTAAAAAAAGGCATTTAATAGTGTTTACAGAAATGGTTTGTGGTTGAAAGTTTTTAGACAAGTGTAATTGGGAAAATGTTAAATGTTCTTTGTTCTATGTACAGTGTAGTTAAATCGTGTGCTTCACATTGGGGGACTCGTAGTGCCCTTTTTTAGTATGGAGTACGTTTGATACAAGGTGAAGTTTTGTCACCGATACTATTTTCGTTATTTATTGAAGATCTGGAAATATTACAATCATCGGGAGATATTTAGTTTTGTTACTGTTTGCTGATGATTTAGTTTTATTTTCAGAAAACATTGAGGGTTTACAAAAACTCATGGATAATTTCCACGATTATTGTATTAAAAGAAATGTGAATATTAACCATAATAGAACTAAAGTTATGATCTTAAGAAAATATGGTCCATTAAGACAAGACAAAGTATAGAATATAGCTGGAAATAATATTTATGTGGTTGAAAATTTTAATTACTTAGCAGTTGTTTTCTTGAGCAATAGAAAATTTTCTAAAGCTCAACAAACTTTGGCTGAATAGGCTTTAAAGGCAACGAATATGCTTATTTGTAATTTTCAAAATATTTTAATTAAATAATAAAGAATGTCTGAAACCTATCTATATGTGTTTGTTGTTTCAGTTTTTAATTATGCAGCAAAAGTATGTTGTTTTCACCAGGCTAACACTGCTAAACGTTTACAATGAAAGCTTTTAAAATATTTGTTAAATGTAAAAATATCTACTTCTTATAGTTGGTGTATACTCTGATCTTGGAAGAATCCCACTTAAATACTTAAGATTTAATAAGTTAATTAAGTATTGGTTAAGAATGACAAATTCTGTAAATATTGTACTGAGCAGTGCATATAGACAGTTATTTATTGAAAGTGAATAAAATAATAATTTTAATTGGGTTTCACTCCTAAAAGATACTTTGAACAAATTAGGTTTTGATGAAGCTTGGATGTTTCCTGAATCTGTAAATTGCTTCAAGTTTATTCCAATTTTTGAATAAATGATTACATATGCTTTTCTATCAGACTGGAAAAATAAATTACAAATTTCAGATCAACTCCCTGCATATAAACATATCAAAATTTACTACAGTTTCAAAGATTATTTCAAATTCTTATGTAACCATAAACATAGATCAGCTTTGACAAAGCTCAGAGTGTCTTCTCATAATTTTAGAATTGAAACTGGGAGATACGGAAACAATAAAATTGATGATAGAAGTGAAAGATATTGCATGCTATGTGACAACCATGATATTGAAGATGAATATCATTTTCTTTTAGTGTGTACAGTATATACTAATGTAAGTGTAAACTTAATTAAAAGTACTTCTGAAACAAACCATCCATGTATGAGTGCATTCAATTGTTAACTTCTAGTAATAAGAAAAACAATATGTACATTCGCTAAATTAGATTATTATTATTACAGTAATTTCTTATAAAGATTGTTTATATTTGTCCATCCTCTCCTTTCCAGTTCTTGATGATTATCTTTTTTAGAGTTTGTATGTATAGCATTTGATAATGACACAATATTTATAGTATCTACTCCATGAGCATTTACATGCTAATGAGAATAAACTATTCAATTTAATTGAATTTGTGTTTTATTCTTGCACTAGCTGTACTCTAAGGTGTAATTTACACTCAGCTCCACATGCATAAGTGGGATCTACCTGGCTAATTTGTAGAACTTGCAGCAGGTTGTAAAACTATTAATTGTAAATCAGTCAAACTCTTACACTTGTAGCACAGTGCAGTTGGGTCTGACTCTGCCTCTAACACCTGGGTAGTACACAGTGTATTGGGGTGTAAATCAGTCAGACTCTTACACCTACAGCACAGTGCAGCTTGGGCCTGACATCACCTGTTATACCTGGATGGTGCACAGTGTGGTAGGGTGTAAATCAGTCAAACTCTTACACCTACAGTGTAGTGCTGCTTAGGCCTGACTCAGCCTGTATCACCTGGACAGCCTAGTGGTTATGTAAATCAAACTCTTACACCTACAAAAAAGTGCAATTTGGGTCTGACTCACCTGTAATACCTTGATAGTACACACTTTTGTGTGTTGTAAATCAGTCAAACTCTTACACCCACAGCACAGTGCAGCTCGGGACTGACTGCCTGTATCACTTGGATAGTACACAGTGTAGTGGGGTGCAAATTAGACTTTTACACCTACAACACAGTGCAGCTTGGGCCGGACTCTGCCTTTAACACCTGAATAGTACCCATTGTAGTGAGGTGTAAATCAGTCAAACTCTTATACCTACAACACAGTGCAGCTTAGTCTCGACTCCACCTGTAACACCTGGATAGTACACACTTTAATGGGTTGTAAATCAGTCAAACTCATACACTCACAGCACAAGGCAGCTTGGACCTGACTCCTGTAAAACATGGATAGTATACACTTTAGTGTTGTAAATCAGTTAAACTCTTACACCTACAGGACAGTGCAGCTTGGGCCTGACTCCACCTGTGACAACTGGATAGTGCACAGTGTAGTGGGGTGTAAATCAGTCAAACTCTTACACCCACAGCACAGTGCAGCTTGGGCTGACTCCTCCTGTAACACCTGGATAGTACACAGTGTAGTGGGGTGTATATCAGTATCAACTATGCACAATGAGTGGAAAATTATCAATACACTTTTGTTCACAGCAGAATTACCATTTGTGAATAGAGGGCTAAAAGGTAAACTATTAGAAGTTGGGACATCTTTCACATTCTAATTGTCAGATCTTGTTATAAAAAATAAATATATCTTTGTTATACATTAAGTCTATTAGTTGTCATTGCTGTAGATCAATGCATATGGTCCATGTTTACAGAACACAAATTTGAAGAGTATTAAAACAATGTAACTTTAAAGGATTGTTCTCCTTTATTTTATTTTTTTAATAAGGGATTGACCATTTAATGGGGGGGGGAAGCTGAGACTTTTAACAAACAATTTCCATACATCAAATACATAAAGCTTGAACAAATTATTTTTGCTCAAATTTATAGAAAAAAAGATAGATTATATCCATTATATTAGTTGAAGAAAAAATTAGCTTCAGGTAAAAGAAATAAAGTATCACATCTCAAAAGAAAATCCCAAGCCCTCTCCCCCCGCCCCAAAAATTAAATGGTCAGTCCCTAAGCATATTTTCACATAAAAGTTCCATCTCAATGGTGGAGTACACAAAATTTGAAATCAAAGGGGAATATGTCAAATACTAACTTCATATTTTTCTTATTTACATATTACACAAGAAAGTACTTTAAATATGTTTATACTGTTCTTTAGGATGAAAGCTAAAACCATTCCAAAAATTACTATAGACTCAGTGGGACACCATCAAATTTACCGTACTGGTTGTGAGGCTTTTGTCAAGTCCACCTTGATGGAAGCCTGATATAATGATTACCTTGGTGACCATTTGCATGCCTGTCTGTCCATCCATTTGTCCACACCATAGATGAACCTAAATGTTTATGGTTTTTACTTTCCTTTTATGTATAGCTTTTCTAGTTAAATAAAAGGCAGACTTGACAAAAATGGGACCTCTTGTTCTAAGCACTAACAGAAATAACAAGATGTGTTAAATTTAGAATAAATCTGGTCACTTTCTCATATTATTATAAAAACAGTTCTTAGGGCAATAGTGAAAAATAAAACTAAAAAATTTAATACCTATATACTCGCGTATAATCCGTCTCCAAATGCAAACAACACAGACCCTGATCTGCCGTCGCATTATGCGCCAGCAGATCAGGGTCTATGTTGTTTGTTCTACTGATTAGTCTTTACAAACTGCATAGACCCAGATCTGCCGGTGCATTATGCAACAGCAGATCTGGGTCTATGCAGTTTGCAGTTGGTATCGGTTTATATGTGAGTATATATTGGTATTCCTATGTTTTGCCTTTTATTGTTGACACAGACATGACAAACTATCTTGTTTGATATCTACAAGGTTTATTCCTCTTTAAAAATTGTGACTGCTTCACTTTTAGTTTGCCAGAAACCTTTGGACCTTTTCCATGTGACCTGTACTGCTTCACAGTTAGTTTGTCAGAAACCTTTGGGCCTTTTTCATGTGACCTGTACTGTTTCACTGTTTGTCAGCAACCATTGGGCCTTTTCTATGTGACCTGCACTGCTTCACTGTTAGTTTGTCAGTAAGCTTTGGGCCTTTTTCATGTGACCTGTACTGTTTCACTGTTTGTCAGCAACCTTTGGGCCATTTCCAAGTGACCTGTACTGTTTCACTGTTAGTTTGTCAGTAACCTTTGGGTCTTTTCCATGACTTTGCTTTATTTTTTTTAACCATCAATTCTCACCAAGTGACTTAATTTGCTAGGTTTATTTGTCTTGGAACGTTTTTATGTTGTAACCACCACATTGAAAAAGACCATTTTAGGTGAGAACACTGCTTTTTTGTATCAATTTTGAAAAAAAAATGTTGTGTAAATGAATGAAAAAACATTCACATGTCTCAACTGATTACACAATGTTTTATTGAAACAAATTGTATACCTCAACAAATATCACAGCAAATTCTATTTTTAAAAAATGCATCTTAACAGTATCACAGCAAAGGTTTCGAGATTGATTTAATAATAATAATAATAATAATAACTCTATTTCAGACTAAAGTCCATAGGCAAAGAGCAGTAATTTCACATGAGATATGATCAAAAAAAATATTTATGCAACAATTTTCCCCCATGGTAAATTATTGATGAACTATGGCAAGATGCAAAGTGAAACACTTCTTTCAAGATTCTGTTGTTACTACTAGTGATTTTATTTCTAAATGAATCCACTCTCTTCCCAAGCAAAATGCAAAGGCTGTTAACATTGTTATTCACAAACATTCCTGATGCACTATTTGTCATATATTTAATGAGTTATACTACTACAACATGGAATAAATTATATAGCTGCAACAAATAACCAATATTTTTCTTTGAAAATTGTACATACTGGGAGTACTTGTGTAACGATCTGGTAGCGATTTGAAGAATACTTGACACACAAGACAAATGATTTAATTCTTTAGTTACTCAAACCTGCGGTTTTTATTTTTTATAAATAATTTTTGAGTGATTTTGAAACAGTCACATAAGATTGCATTCATTGCAGAATTCACAATTATATGATGTAAAATCTTATCACCACATTACTGGATAGGGTAAAGAAACTTGTGGCCTACTAAAGCATGTCTAACTTTATTAGTAATAATGATCAAAATTATAAAAGCAATCATATTTTATGCAGTTTTTTTATGAATGTTACAGATATCTTGCCATAATAAACAAACTGGCTTTTTAAAAAAACAACTTGTTATTATTTATGCTGTTTGTCTTGAAAAATGTTTTAAACCAGTACAATATAAATATTGCTTTGAGTTTTTGCCCTTGTTTCCATCAGCTAATCAATTTCAAAAAGAAATATGAGAAAGAGAGGAGTAGGTGGATGAATAAACAGATAATTGTTCCATGAATTACCACATTTGGATGCAAGAAAAATTGTATTCTACACACAATTAATTATGGAATTTACACAGCATTTACAAGGAAGATGAGGAGTTTTACAAATCTTATCTGCAGGCAGTCCACATATTTATTTTCAAAAATAGTATGACAATAATTTGTAGATATTATCCATTGTTGCATGATACCAGTATGTGGTCCACCATGTGGTAATGTGGTTCACCATTTGGTAATGTTAGCATTGAAACACGTCTCAGTTAATACGTGGTCAGCATGGGACACTAAGTCTCGCCTACTAACACTATTAGGTTTTCTGAATGACTACAAAATTTGCACCCAATCTTAGTATATACCATTTTTACTCCGTCATGAAATTTATTTTAATAATTTGGCTATTTCTCTCAAAACTTTCAAGATAGAAAGTCATGCATATTTAGCTGATCTGGCCACAAGAACAAGTGAGCTTATGATATTCCCCTGTGTTTAGCATGTGTTGTGTATCATCCATCATCATCCATCAGCATTTTATATTTTAAACTTCTTTACAAAATCCACTAGACCAGTATCAACCCGAATTTGGCTTGAAGAGCTTTCAAATTTATATAAATTATGCTGATCTGTCATCAAATATGGCTGCCATTGCTAAAAATAGAAAACCTTTAAATGACATCTAAAAACTCACTGAACAGAATTTTACCAAATTTGATATACAGCATCCTAGCATGAAGGGTTTTCAAGTTTATACAAATGTTGCCAATTTGACATCAAATATGGCTGCCACCACTAAAAAAATGTTTAAAAAAAATTTAAGTTCCTGCGTATCAAAAACCGCTTAACAGTACATGAGCAAATTTGACAAAGAATCCTTGCATAGAGACCTTTAACATTTTTACAAATGATGCCAATCCGCCATCAAATATGGCTGCCATTACTAAACATAGAAAACCTTTAAATGACTTCATTTCAAAAAGTATTCAACAGATATTGATCAAATTTGACAGAAAGCATCCTGGCATAAAGGGATTTCAAACTTATTCCAATGATGCCGATTCGCCGTCAAATATGATCGTCGTTAGGGATTGGTCATTTAAGGGGTGGGGGGTGGGGCTGGGATTTTCTTTCCAGCAAGGATATTTTTTTTTACCTCAAGATATTTTTCCCCCAATTAATACATTGGATATGCTTGGTTCTTTGTTTCTATAAATCAGAGCAAGAATATCTTTTTTCAAGCTATTTGAGGGTCGGGTTTTTATTTCTTAAAAGATATCCCTGACCCAATCCCGAAAATTAAATGGGGGGTCCCTCGCTAAAAGTAAAAGAACGTTTTAATGACTTCTTAAGAAGCACTCAACAGAATTTGATCAAAGAGGGAAACCATCCTTGCTTGAAAGTTGAAAGCCTTTCAAATTTGAGCAAATGGCGTCAATCCAATATAAAATATGTCTAACTTTACTAAAAATAAAAAAGATTTTAACAACTTTATCTATATAAAAAAATATGGATGAAGATCGGGGAAAAATCACCAAAACCCTTGAAAGAATTGCTTTTATAACATTTGTAATCAACAGCATCGGAATAAATTCCTCCAGAAAGCATCATATTGACCCAGATTTCTTGACCATCTGCTATTGCATATATATGCGAACCTCTCCGGCAACCGCCAGTGCTTTATTGGCAGGAGTTTTCTAAGGCTTTCTTCCACTGAAGGAGTAAAACACTTTGCCTGTTATCCATCTTCACTGCCAGATAGCCAACGTGAAATTTTCTCTGCATCGCCTCATTTTCTCATCTGTCCCAGTTGTCTTCCAAGTTTACAGACGTTTTCATTTCACACCCAACACTATACGTTTTCACTACCACATCGCGCGTCAGAGGTCGTTGGAGTCATCCCATTCCATATTGGGCATTGTTTCCAACACGATCCGGTAGAAAAGTGATACCTTAATTTCCAGTACAACGCTTTGCAATAAAATCCAAGTATGCATACGCTGTAGCCAAGAATAAAATTAAAACGGCCATGTATCCTGAAGAATCGCAAAGTAGCTGCTCTAATGTGCGTGTACGTGTCTCTACCCCCTCCCGTCCCCCGCTCTCTTTACCGGAATGAATTTCATTCTTCCTAATACTGCATCATTTTGTCCAGAAGACGTTCAAACCTTGAAATCGCAGATTTGCATGATAATTGTTGGCGGTTAAAACAAAGACCTTTAAGATATTTCCGGCGTATATACAGTATGAAAGATAAGCAAACCTTTATACACTATATAGTATGACAGATAAGCGAACCTTTAGACATTATATGTTATGACAGATAAACGTTAACGAACCTTTAGACATTATAGTATGAATGATAAGAGAACCTTTAGACACTATATAGTATGAATGATAAGCGAACCTTTAGACATTATATAGTATGACAGATAAACGAACATTTAGACATTGTATATTATGACAGATATACGAACCTTTAAACACTATAGTATGAATGATAAGCGAACCTTTAGACGTTATAAAGTATGATAGATAAACGGACATTTATACATAATATAGTATAATTCGATTCCAATATAAAAGATGCCTCCATCAAACTCAATACTTTGCAATAACTGTTTGGTAAATTTTTTTTCTAATTTCACTTTATATAGTGAAAACTCAGGCCAAATTTCCGCCAGTTGTTGCATTCATGATGAATACTTGATTTCACATCGACAGACGTTTTAAGTACTCCGTGCAAAAATACGATGTGAAGCATTTGAACTTCGACAGATATTGATTAGTTATGGCATGGAATATATTTTTTTTTTACTCTACTATCAAATGAATCTCCTGTTTTTCTATTTAAAGATTCAAGAAACAAACTTAACATTTTTTTTATTTGGAAAACTGTTTATAGGATCTCTCTTGATAACGCTCAGTCCAACCTAAACACTTTCACAGAGTTTCTCTCAGTATCGATAAGTGTTCCCTGGTACTGGGTAACAAGCAGCCTGTCGGCCGAGGCCGTCAAACAAATCTTGTTAGGAAAGGTTATTCCCTCCATTATAATGTCTCCAATGATTTCTCCCTCCGTCGTCATCAGCAGAATATTGTGTGACCTTGACCCTGCCACAAATACCCTGTTTCCATGGACAGCAATACCACGCGGATTTTTCAGGACGTTGTAGTTGATTTCCCATCGCTTGTCGCCCTCACTCGTCAGGCTTATCACCGATTTTCTATACTTGTCTGTGACGTACAGGTTTCGCCCCGCGTTGTCAAACGCTACATAATCAGGAAAGTAAAACAGCTCTACGCCATTCTTGTCGCGGGAAAGCGCTTTCATCTCTCTGCCCTCACTTCTGGATATGATTTTAATGCATGGAGGTTGCGTGTAGCAGCAGACAGCAAATCTCTTAACTGTAGAGCTGTAACTGAGACCCCAGCACTTGGCTGCGACGTTGATTGTGAAAATCGGCAAGAAATCGTTTTGTCGTACTGCGTACACTTGTATCTTCTTTTCTCTTGGGAACGTTACGGCCACTTCTCTTTCATTCACATAAGCGACGTCATACGGTCTCGCCGGCAGAACCTTTTCCCCAATCCATCGGTATTCGGCATCGAACAGCTTCAGTTTACGCATCATTTGGTCGACCAGAACGATCCGTCCGTCTATCAACATTGTGGCTCCGGTCAGGATACAGTTCTCCCTATCAGCCAGAGTCCGGGCCTTAAAGAAGACGTCCATCTGGGCGAGGTTTGGTGCGATCTTCCTGGAAGTCAGTGGAATAGGGGAGTATGAGTCGTGTGGGTCCATGTGCGTCCTGGCGGATTCGTTTTCGATCGTTTGGTGAAGGACATCTGACCTTGACCTCTGTGACCTTGACGTATCATCCAGTTTTGATCTGGAAGACCTTATGTAGTCAGTCTTGGAGACTCTGGAGTGTCTGGAGATGCGAGAGAGTCTGGCAGTTTCACTGTTGAGTCCGATGATTTTGGGAATGCCGAGTCTGAGTATCGGGCTCTCGGGGGGAGATACGGGTCTTACCGTGGGACTCATTGATTCATCTCTCTCATCGACTTCCTGCGGAACATTGTATGGGGCGGCAACTTGGACGTGCGAATGGCTATAAGAAATTTTGCCAATCTCTCTTAAAGATCCGAGGATAGTGGAGATGGATTTGTCGGGGGTGAAGATCAAGAGGATGTCTTGTAGCTGGTTGGATAAATGAGAAAGTTCTTTTTCACATAAGTGTGATTCTTTCTTGACATTTTCGACCGAGAGAAGCAAGTCCGAATCTGTGCCATGCTGCAGAGAGTTCTTCAGTATATTCATAGCGTTTCCGGTGGTACATATAAGCTCCTCACATTTCGACATTTCCCTTTCATAGCTGTTCTTTTCGTTCTCCTTTAACGCCTTTAGATCCTCCATTATTTTCTTCTCTTGTGTGACCAGAATGTCGTCCAGCTGCTGTCTGATGCTGGTGATCTGGTGCGTCAGCTGGGACTCGGCATCTTCCAAAGTCTTCAAGCTGTGCTGCCGGTTCTCCAGGATGCGGGCGGACCATCCGTTCTGGTTACGCAGTTTATCCATCAGACCGTCTGCCTCGCTCCTTTGCTTAGAAGCCGCCTCCAACGTCGACACCACATGTGAGCACTTTCGATGGTCGATAGTGACACAAGATGAGCATACGACCTTGCCGTGATCTTCGCAGTAGAAGCCAAGGGTAGTGTTTTCGTGTTCTAGACACGGTGGTCGGAGCAATGTAGATCTGATCGGCTGGTGTCGAATTTCGTCAAAGTCAAGGAGAGTGTGGTTTTGAGAATATTTCAGTGATTTGTGGAAGGATACACATTGCTCACACAGAGCTTCGGCACAGTCCTTACACCATTTAGACGCGATTACTTTCTCCTTCCGCCTGTAGCAAGGGTCACACCTGCTCACGTCATTTCTCAGTTTGACGCCGTTCATCAGGCTGGTGATAAGGTGACTCTCCGGCAGAAGGTCCGCCCAAATGTTGGGCGGTTGATGGGCGTCTGGGGCGTCTACGAAGCGCTTGCATATGGGGCAACTGAATCCCTGAGGCGCTCTCTGTCCTTTAGTGGACTTGATGATGAAGTCAGTGACGCATTTCTTGCAGAAGGAATGCAGACATGGTAGGGACCGCGGGTCACTGAACTCATCTTTACAGATCTTGCAGGTAAAAAAGTCCGATTGGAGATTGTCCTGGGATGACGTCATCGTGTTGGATGCTGAGAGCAAATATTTCTAGTTCCCCTGTCTGCTTCTCGGCATTCTGAAATATTTACAAATTCATTATGTCAAACGTTTATAAACATAGGCATTGCTATTTTATAGACCGATTGTGTAATGATGTGTATACAAGGGTACATCGAACAGAGACTTACTGCGAAGAAGGAGTGCCGGACGTAATCATAATATCACCACTGACAAGCGACCGAGAGTTGTTCCTACTGCTTACAAACGCTATAGTCCGCTTGAAAACGTGCCCATAACTAACTCGCGATATGTAAAAGAGTAATTTTATCTCCCATTCCTGCAGATTTAGAAGAGTGGAAGGTATAGTACTAAAAACAAAATCTTATCCTACTCATTTTAGTCATTTAAAAGACCGATTATGGGTTGTACTTGTTTTAAAACGGGCTATATCTTGTCAACATTAACCAGCGTCTTAATTCTTTGCATAATATAATGCTTAGCTGTAAATTGCCGTTCGTTGTATGAGGGTAAACAAAAGCTCCCCTTTTCCTACTGGTCAACTGGACACAAGTATTCACTATTGACAAAAGCATCCACTATTGACAAAGGCATTCACTATTGACAAAATCATCCACTATTGACAAAAGCATCCACTATTGACAAAGGCATTCACTATTGACAAAATCATCCACTATTGACAAAAGCATCCACTATTGACAACTGCATTCACTATTAACAAAAGCATTCACTATTGAGGTGCACGTCTACACATGTGCGTGCAACTTAGAAACTTAGTGGATAAGACTCGCATGACGTGAGAGCTAATATGTTGGGTTACTGTCTGCTTTAATGTCAGTTTACACACATTCACACTCTGGTCTAGGGCTTTCCTTTTCAAAATTTCGTCGCCTTCCATGTGCATGAGTTTTTCTTTCTTCCAGATACACAAGGTTTACCAATTCAGTCTTGGCACATTGACTCTTGAAAAAAAGCATTTGAAATAACATTCTCTCTCTCTCTCTCTCTCTCTCTCTTCTGTATAGTCAATTGCAATGAACAAGTTTTCTGCATTTTTCCCCTCACTTTATTCAGTCACAATGTCAATATACAGTGACCATAAAGACAACAGTTGTCGTGGCAAAATATAAACTTATAGAAGGAAGCTGTCTTATGAATATGAAAATATACATATAATATATATTATTTATAATCTTCAATGTGACATGATCATTTATCAAAATCAACACCTTACGCAGAGGTGAACCTTATATTTCTTATCGGAGGATTCAATTTTGAGAAGGGGTGGTTGTTTTTGCTTCAATAGCAAATTTTCGGTATTTTTCGCCGAATAGTGATTTTACTTGGAACTTGGGTGAGGTTCCATTGAACCCCTCTCTCGTTCCACCATTGGCTTCATCCTCGTACCTCATATATTCGAATGTAAGGGCAGAGGAGGAAACAAATTTTTAATTTTGTGATGATATTTAAAAAAATCAAAATAAAATTTGCTTTGCCATCATATGCAAGATATGGACCTTTATTTCTGAGCCTTTAAACGTGTTTCGCTGGGAGTCCGGCAGAGGTTGATATTCAACTGAATTGTAATTGATAATATCTCTTTTCTTTTTACTCAAGGAACATATCGGTCTACAGCGCAAAAATAAATATGTCAATACATTAAATGCAGGAAAATAACAAGGTCCACCAAAACGAGTGACCGACTTGAATTGTTGCGTTGTTTTCCCGAGTAGTTTTACGCTTAAGAATTATGACAGTGAATTCCAGTGGTTTCGTCCCTATAAAGACAACTGAATAGACAGAACTAAGGGGAATGTCTATAGTTTCTAATATTTGTCTTTTTTGAACAATGGATATAGAATAGAAAGTTTATCGGTGGATGGTTTTAGTAAAAGAAAGTCAATGGATCAAGACAACCGGATTTCAAATGAGTCATGTGCTCCGCTTGTTCTGTCACGTCTTCTTATATTATGATTACAATCTGTTTTTGAACTTTGATAGCTGTTTACATTGTAAAGGGAAAGAGATAAGTTCCCGAACTCTGATTTACAAACAATTATTGATATATAGATCCTATAGGAGTACAGTGTGCTTGTGAATGACCGGTATTTAATTTTCTTTTGTGTCCGGGTGATCTAGTGCGTACTAATTTAACGGAAGAGGACCTGGTCAATTTGACATTTATTATTTATGGAGCCAATTTTAAGAGTTCGCTCATCTTTTCATTTTCTTTTAGAATTAATTCCAATTTGCTCCATTTAAATGGAGCGGATTTCAATTAACTCAGTGAGAGAGTGTAATTTTTAATCGGTATATACTCAAATATACATTTTTAAATAGCACAAAATAATTACAGTACAGTGGACCCCCTCTTGTAGGGCAATCCGTTCTGCACTGAAAAGCTGAACTTATACAAAGGGGTGGCCTTTCTTGAAGGGACAAAATGGTAAAAATATACTATTTAGGTATTGGGCAAGGTGACATCTCTTGAGAGGGGCATCTCAAAAGTGGAACCACTGTATCAGGTTCTCTTAATGAAATAACACCGTACGAAAACATGTCCACCACAACGATGAAAAATGTAACGACTGAATATAAACGATCTGCTCGATAATTGAAGATGCTAATGAGATGACAACATTTTCATATCTAAATATGATCCATGGAAGGATATAACACGTGCAAAGGTTACAATGGAATCGAACATTTCGTGCAAGTAAATGTTAGTGTATGTGTGCCTGTGTCCCTTCGAATTATATTCATGCTATATCTGCCTCTTCCCGATGAAAGGTTTTCTGTCGCACAGACGTACAACAATGATGTATCAAATGAGTCGCGACCACATACTGGTAAACCAAAGGATTGCATGGAAAATCCCAACGTGAATTCCGTTTTGCAACAGGGGAGAACAATACAGGGACACACCATGAAACGAACCCTGGACCACCAGAATTCTGAACGGGCGCTCTACCAACTGAGATATTAGAGTTGACACTCCAATAAATCATATATATATATATATATATATATATATATATATATATATATATATATATATATATATATATATATATATATATATATATATATATATATATATATATATATAGTTTTCATTCAGGTAGATATTTACTGTAATTGACAAATTAGGTGGATTTCAGTGGCAAAACTTCACTGAATGACAGCTTGGAAACTATATGGAACATTGCCATCGTTTGATTCGTTAGAAAGGAACTGCAGCTGTAGTGATTATGAATTGGCCGAATGGACATGGAGCTGGAAGATCTACTCTCAACGAATTAGGTGCAGGATTCAATCGAGGAATATACTCAATACGCTTTTTCTTATTCGTAGTTTGTTCATACTCTGTTCCTTAACTTATCCTATATTGTATGTAAATATAAATACACTGTTGACTTCAGTGAAATATGGACGTTTCAAATCAATAAAGATAAGTTAGGATTCAGCCGATTTGTTCTATATGTCAATACCGAGCAGAGAGCAAAAAGTACGAAAAAAAAAAAAAAAGTATCGTTCATTTCTGATACACACGCATATGTTGTGTATTACAACCCGAGTGACATGAAGATTTTGTTCACTGCCATATGAGGGAATTGTTAACATTTGGGTGTTAGTACTATTAGGAAATAAATACAATGTGCAGACAAACTGGTTTCCTTTTGAGTAAGTTGCCCGATTGGCCTGTGAGCCATGGGTGCGTCAAATAAGCATATATGAGGGTTTGCACCGGGAAGTGTAATATTTTATCAAGTGTATCGAAATAGTACTTTATTCCATTTGAGTATTGATTGTGATACTGCTGTCGATCTGAGTTATTTTGCCTCTACTGTAAAAACAGTCCCCCCCCCCCCAAAAAAAGAAAACATTGTATCGTTTATGGTTGATGTACACGCATGCAAAGCAAGATACAAATATTTTTACCTCATATGTTGTGTATTGCAACCTGAATGAAATGAAAATTATTTTCACTGCCATATTAGGGAATTGTTAACATTTGGGTTTTAGTTCCTATTAGGAAAACACTGTGAAGATTAGCATGTTTCCTTCCAAGTAAGTTGCCCTATTGGTCTGGAAGCTCTGGGTGTGTCAAATAAGTATAAATGAAGGTTTGCCCCGGGAAGTGTAATAAATTATCTAGTGTATCGAAATAGTACTTTATTCTATAATAATGCTGCACCCAAGCTAAATCGTATTTTTCTGTTGTTTTTTTGTTTTTTTTCTTCACCAGGCAACATTGCTCGCAGTTGTTATTTCCTGATCAAGTTAATATGAAGTACTTTATGTCCAATAGCTGAGTGTTGGGTCTGTCGTACAAGAATCGTAAACAAACAAACAAAAAACAAAAAAACAAAACACAAAAAAAACCCCCACACACACAAGATCTGAATGGATGAAAATAAAGAAAAAAAAAACTATTGTCTTCGTAGTTAATGTGTACAAGTCGATAATGAATAGAGTTAAATTGGATAACTTAATATTAACATCAAACCAGAATTCTGAACGCTATGATATTCTTTACACGAGTCAAAAGAAAATTTGAACAAATAATAGCTAAGAGGGAATTACATTTGACAATCATGGTGCAAGTAATATTTGTTTTCCTAAACTGTAATTTAACTCATTTGCAAATTGTTATTTAAGTCAATTTGATGGAAATTATATTTTCATCATAGTATACATACAATATTAAATAGAGCATATATTCACATACCTGTAATTTACGCTGTCATCTAATATGGCGGTCTCTAAACCAAACAGGCAGGTCTCGTTACTTGGTAGTGAAAACAACAACTTAAAACAATAGACGAAAAGGTTGTATTCATTTCTAAAACTAAAAGATAAGTGGAAAGAAAAGTTGTCCAATTTTTACCAAAAAGATAGGCGTAAATCGTGAATATATTATATCACCATCCACTGGAAGATAGCACAATCTGGATATATCTAGAAGAACACGTGACAAGATATAGTCGATGAATATGGTCCATATCAATGTTTTGCGGAAATAAAAAAACAATATAAAATTAAGAAGTATATCAATAATGTCAATATATACAACTTTAGTGACCTGCTAAATAACACCAATGTTAACGTACTGATTAGATAAGTAAATTATTGAACTGATATTTAAATCATCTCTGTTCCAAAGGAAACTCAACATAGCTATGTCTATTATCTTTTCATCCCATTTTGTCATGCATATAAAAAATATTGATCAGAGTGTTTATCTTTCTACCCTTAATTCAGACATGAATTTTCATGTATCTATAGTATTTGCCTTTCACTTGTGAAAGACTACTCGGAGCAAGTAAATTATCTTTCATTAGAGAATTGTACTACTAAAACATGCATGAGAAGTCGCGTACGTTGGATTTCAACAACACATTTTTAGTCCGTACCATAATTTAAATTCCAATGTAAACAATTTTATTTAATGGAATTTGAGTGCTACTTGTACTGACTAATAAAATTTCTTGAGCTTAAACTCCAATTTTATGAAATATTCTGATGCCTGACGCTCTCAACAGTGCCCCCCTGTACTGATCTCATCACTTCGGTATTTGATAACGACCAGTTTATCTGACCATTCAATTCAGGTTGTTATAAAATAAATACTTATTCAAGTAATGCAGGCCACTGACCCAAATAAAAATAACTTATATGCATGAATGGCAATAAAAAAAAGCTGGCGAGTGAGATAAAATGTTTAAGTAACGAGTCATATCAAATTATTATACACTGCTCTTCACACAATAATTTTGAAGCCCCTTAAAAAAAAATTGGTAAATACATATGTAGTTAAAATTCAAACAACCAAGAGACCCCCCCCCCTTTTAAAATAACATTGTCTCAACGCCAGAATCGAACGAGGTACATTTTCTTTAATGGTACGATGCATGATCATATATTTTCGTGTTTTCTGTCAGATTTGAACAACTGCCTCTTAATTTACAAATATTGTTTAATGCACAGCGGTTTCAGTGATGTCTTGACATAGTCTCTACTAGAAATCACATGTAATTATTTTATAAACTCTAAATCTATCTTATTTACTTATTTGCTATTCCAGGTTTGAATATTAGTATCAATGCATCTCTGTTCGAACAAATTAATAAAGGCTATTTCCTCACCTAAACCTTGATTATAGCATGCTTCCCCAAATCCATGGATTTAAAGTCAATTTTAATTTCATTAACCCAAAAAACTACGTTTTATAGCGTCAGTCCATTTTAGTGTCATATTATAGCAAAGTTTGTAATATTTTAAGTAGTTTCAATGATTATTTTATGGCTTTTATGATGTACATGTATGTTAGACCACTTCTCCCTAACTCACCCACAGAAAATCAGTTCAAACAGTTCAAAGTGGATCTAGTCAGTTTCAAGGTACTTTATTGAGAAAAAAAAGTATTTACCTTCTTGATGTCAGATGCATGACAAAAATCCGATATTTCAATTCCACCTGATAAACTAGATAGTATATTTATGTAAAAAAATTTAAAAGTGTATATGTAGACAGGGGTGTACTCGGTAAGCAACTCGGCCCTGGACTTATCTGCCGGGAGCAATTTGGGAAAGAAATTCAGCCCTGCCGCTGGGCCCGGCCCGGGGGGGGGGTTGTGATTGTGATTGGCCAGTGTCACACACACGCAGCACGGAATGTCAGGCACACAAGCGAGGGACAGACAGGGCCGGTAAAAACGGATTTTTTGACGGCCCACCGGCCCACCGATGCGGCGGCCCACCGGGATTTGTCCCGGTATGCCCGATGGCCAGTACACCACTGTATGTAGATAGTTTTTCGGCTTGTTATAAAAGACATAGTTAAATAACATTTTGCCTGGTCCCTTTAATAAATGAAAAAAGGAAGGTAGAATGGGATAAAGTATAAAGAGATATTTAGCCCAGCTGTTAAAAATGTTGGGATATTCCTATTTTTAAAAGGCGGAAATCGTTTTTCATACTTCTTCCAAAGTCAATAAAGAATCGGTCGTAACATGCAAACCGTCAGGGTAATAAAGAATCTGTCGAAACCTGCAAGCCGTCAAGGTAATAAAGAATAATTAAGCAACGTATTGATAAAATTAGTTCTTGATGCACGTCATGACATGTCAGTCACTAACAGATACGAATTTTCAGTTTCTTACTTTTCCTAAAACATTTAAAACAGTTGACCCTGCCTTAAACGTCACATGTCTTCTGCAGTAAATATTCGAAGTCTCGTATACAAAAATATTTAAGAAACGAACTTATATTAAGTAACCACCTGTTTTTAGAGGTAATTTTTCATCACTTTCCAGAGGTGGTAGCTTAAGACATGTTTGACTGTATAGCAGTCTGTGGAACTGAAACACCATATTTTACTGGTATAAGTTTTTGTCTTGTTTTGTTTTGTTGTTGATATGATTATTGTTGTCTTGCTTTTTTTTGTGTGTGTGTGGGGGGGGGGGGGTAAGGGGAACAAGTTTGTACAATTCACGAGGCAAATGTATGGGAAACTATAAAATTGTAACAAAGCATTGTTGTCAGTCTTTTATTTTTTCCTCCATCCGCTAACCACCCTTCCCACTTGGCCCCACCTCCAGCGAGTGTATTAACACGAAAAGAACTCACTTTTAAAATACATCCTCTCCAAAAAAGTATACAAGGTTTGACATCTTTTTCTTAAAATGTTTGCGAGTTCTTTAACATATTGTTGTTAACTGTATTTTTATAAAGATATCAATATATTAAATAGACACATGCGCTGTGAATGACATGAATATGTCGACAGTCTACGATCGACCAATGGATCATCGATAGATAGACATACAGACAGACGTACATATATATATATATACATACATACATAAAGACAGACAGAAGCACATATACATAGTTAGAAAGATAGATAGGTAGGTAGGTATGTAGGTGAGTGAGTGGATGAATTGACGGGTAAATTGGTGGCTATCAATAGATGACTCATCGAGAGAGAGAGAGAGAGAGAGAGAGAGAGAGAGAGAGAGAGAGAGAGAGAGAGAGAGAGAGAGAGGGTGGTGGTGGTTGCGATGTCTAGGAAAGCATAGAAATCGGGGTGGGGGAGTTGAGTTGTTAGCCTGTCCAAAATATGCCACAAATGTCTAACAGTTGGTCATGGTTCTTAACACTATGGGTGTAAACTATTCAAGAGGGTGAGTGGAGAGCAATAATGTGAAATTTCACAAAAGTATCACCTGCAAACTTAATGACATAACATAATTAAGATAAGGACATAGTTTGACTAGCACATATTCTCTCGTGCCAATCTTCCTAAGACAAAGGTGAAATTTTGGAGTTCGATCACACCGCTGCAGCCCTCCCCAGTTATGTTTACGTAGATAGATGGAGGCAGATATATCACTAAATACATGTTATGAAACAGTAATGAAAGCATTCACTGAAACACTTTAATTTCTGAACTGACGAAGTAACGTTGACATTAAAGCAAACGACATTACCGCATTTAGAAAATACTCATTCAATACATACGTTTCCTTGAATGACTGAAATTGATTCAAATGAGCAGAAGGAATGAACTTAAGTCGGTCAATCCTGGCAATGAAAGAATAATATTTTTCTTAAAATTACACGTTGAATCTTTACATGAACACACTCAGTTCAATGATATTTATTCGATTCTTTAACTCGTAAATTTTGTGTTTACTGAATATGGACATGTACATTTATATCTTGCGAATATTTGCCATCTTGCTATTCCGTCTAAAAACTAATATTTATTCCTGATTTGATTGTTAATTACAGGAAGACATTCATTTACAAGGTACAAGTCCGGTCGAATTTAATTATGAAGTCTATGTGCGAGTCAATACAGCAAGTAACGGACTTGTTTACCAAGGCAAGGCAAATATCTTGACGGTATTTTTCTCCACGTCAATGAGTGTCATGGCATATTGTGTGACCAGGAGCTTGTCGGCCCCGGGGCTCAGGACCAGCTTGTGTGGGTTGGATACCCCCTCCACTACTACTTCACCCATGATTTGTCCGTCCGTTGAGATCATCATCACGTTGTGAGACTTGCATCCGGCAACAAACAACCGAGTACCATGTAGTGCGATTCCCTTCGGCATCTTCAGGCCATCATACCTGACCTCCCACAGCTTGTCTCCAAGCGTGGTTAGAGCTGTCACCGATTTCTTGTATCGGTCAGTCACGTACATGCATGTATTGCTCCGGTCGACCACAATGTACTCTGGGAAGAAAAATAGGTTGTGCCCCATCGTGTCCTTGCTGATTACCTTCAACTCTCGTCCGTCGCGCGACATTAGTTTTATACACGGAGGTGATCCGTAACAGCACACGGCGAAGGTGTGATTGCAGTAACTGATTCCCCAGCATTTGGCACCCGTCTGCACTGCCGCCACGATGGTGAAATCTGTGTCCCGTACGTGCATCAGGATAAACCGTTTCTCCTTTGGTAGGGTGACCGCAATTTCCGTGCTGCTCGTGCTGGTGATGTCGTACGGCCTGGCAGATAGTACACGCTCTCCTATCCATTTGTAGGCGTGGTTAAACATTTTCACTTTTCGGTGTACCTGGTCTGTCAACACGATGCGGCCCTCGCTCACGTATTCCGCTCCTGTAAAACAGCAGTTATCCCGGTCGTTGATGGTTCTTGCCTTGAAAAAGGTTTCTAGCGTCGCTTGCGGAATGTTATCTCTCCCGAGGGGAGTCAGGGGCGGGGGTGAGGGTGACAAGAGGCGATGACGAGGCAGTTCACGTTCGTCTGGAGTCCCCGAGTAGCGCCGTGTGATGTCAGGGGATTCGGACTTCAGTGGCGGGATTTCGTCAGGCACCATTATAGTGTCCTGCCGCACGCTGTACGGGGGAGGGATCTGGACGGGTTGGTGGGAGAGGGAGAACTTCCCCATCTCTCTAAGGGTGCCCAAAAACATCTGCAGACTCTTGTCCGGGGAGAAAACCAGAACCACGTCTTTCAGCTGCCTGGACACCTCCTTTAAACTTTTTTCGCAGAGGTAGCTCTCCGTGCTGGCCTTGCTGAAGGTGAGAAGAATATCAGCTTCAGTACCGTGGGTCAGCGAGTTCTGTAAAACAGACGCAGCATTTTTGGTCGTATTGATGAGGTCATTACAGCGTTCCAGTTCCCTGTCGAAATGCTGCGCCTCCCCAGATTTCAGCTGCTCCAACTGTTCCAGGATTCTCTCCTCCTGGGCCGACAGGATGTCATTAATCTGTTTTTTAATGCTGCCAATTTGTTTCTTTACGTTGTTGGCTGCGTCGTCTAACGAGGTCGACACGTGCTTCCTATTGTCAGCGATCCTTGTGGCCCAGCTGGCTTGGTGTCTCAGCTTCTCTATGACCGACCTGGCCTCGTCTCGCTGTTTGTTAGCGGCATCAAATGCTGACAGAACGCTGGAGCATTTTCTGTGGAAGCCCGTGGCGCAATTAGAACAGATGACTTGAAGATGGTCCTCGCAGTAGAAGTCTAGAAATTTGCCGTTGTGCTCAGGACAAGGCGTTCTCAGGATGGTACTTTTGATGGGTTGCAGTTTGATTTTCTCGATGTCCATAACCGAGTGATTTTTCGAATACTTCATGCTGTTGTGCTGGGACTGGCAGGAATCACACATGGCATCCCCACACTGCTCGCACCATGTTGCCGCCAAGTTTCGGTTTCCTCTACGGAAGCATGGATCACAACGTCTGCCGGCAGAGCGCAATTTTACTGCCTCCAGTAGTCCCACTATAAACTGGTTCACTGGAAGTGCCTCCGCCCATGTCTGAGGTCCTTGAGTCGGGATGGGAGCCTCCTGGTGCTTGTGACACACGGGACAGTCGAACCCCTTGGGATTCTTTTGGCCCTTTGTACTGTCATCGATGTGGTCAGTGATGCAGTTGAGACAGAAGGAGTGGAGGCATGAAAGGGATCTCGGGTCCTGATATTCCTCAGTACAAAGGGGGCAGCTAAGAAAGTCCTCGCTGATCTGACTGCCCTCTTCCATTACAGCTGATCTGAAATTTAAATGGATGCATGTATATATGGTCAAAGATGGAACAAATATTGACAGTGTTTTACGCCGTGAGAATCACAGTTAAACTTGTGAACCAAGGGCAGTCAATGAAAAGTGTGCTTCTGCCATTGCTGACAGGCGCACTTAAAGGGGTGAGTCTAGAAGAATATCTCTGTATTTATGCTTGTTTGTTATTACCTTGACATTGTCTTTGGGACTTTTTATGGGAATGTGTCATCTAGATTTTTAAATTAAAATCTACTGGTATAGAACATCTTTAGTGCACATTAAAAGACCCAAAATAAGTTTACAGATAATAACCAAACAAACCCATAAAACACTTCTAAAAGCTCACATGTACGATCGTGTGGTACGTTAGATCTTTATATGCAGTCAGTGGCGGCGCGAGGGTTCGAGGTGCCTGGGGGCAATGTTCTTTAGTGGCGCCCTTACCGAGGCGCCCGGGGGCAATGTTATTTAGTGGCACCTCTACTTTGCCATACAGAACAGTTTTTATGTCAGTTGCCAACCTCCCTCAAAAAAATAAAAAAAAAAAAGCTCCAGACGGAGCCTCCTTCGCCTGGCGCCCACTGTATGCAATGAGAACGAATCGCTGAGATTGTAAAACCTCCTCTGTTCCGGTTAATCGGGCATTTTTTTATGTAAGGTATAATTACATTAAAATTTTCAGTGGAATTCCTGCAGATGTTCTTTATGAACAAGTGTCCTTTATGAACAAATGGCCTTATGAATAAGTGTTCAGTGTGAACAAGTGTCGTTATAAACAAGTGCCCCTCATGAACACGTGTTATTTATAAATAAGCGTCCTTTATGAACAAGTGCATTGTTATGAACACGTGTCATTTATGAACAAGTGTCCTGTAAGACAAGCTTCGTTGTATGTTAGGATAGTATATGGTGGAAGGGAGCGGTTGATATATATTTAGATGTATAAAAAATTCCACTTGAAAATACTGCATTACTTTTGAGCTGTCTAATTTGAGGGCAATGGATGATGTTGTAATTATATTCATGTATAGTATACCTACGAAATTAGTACTTGTTACCTTTTATTTTCAATCAGCGAATTATAGTGGTATGTATTTCGCTTGATCTTGGTCTCAGAACGTGCGAGTGTCAAAGCATTGTGATGTGCTCTAACTATGTAATTGACGAATCCCCAAGCGTCACCTACATACCATAAGCTGTCAGTCAGTTGTTGTTTATTCCCCATTCCAAAAAAGACACGTGTAAATAATAGTCACATGTGGCAATAGCTGCCGACAAGCGACTTTAATCCAAATACTAGCATCACGGGTAAATGTGGAATGGGGACACCTATAAGAGGTAAATAAGACCCGACACTTAAGGGGAGCTAATCTCTACATGGATTTACGGTCTTTGGGGTTGAAGTTTAACTTCTGTGTTTATGAAGTCATTTAATTCGAGCCCCATACTGAAAATGTAGAGATAATAGGAAGTTAAAACATAAACTTCTGCAGGGTTATAATCATAAAATTGTAATAGGGTCTAACTTTAGTTCACACCATGGTTACTTTGTCTTTTCTCTATTTCCTTTATAGACTAATCTGGCCACAGGATATCAACCATAACGCTACATTAGGAAGTGTAAACTAGAATGATTAGTAATACACTTGTTTCCAGTGTTTTAATTATTTGAATATATACTTTATCAGCTAATGACATCAGTCCAGCCAAAGTATTTGTATTCATTAAATGTATACCGCTGACCATGAGAAGATATAGGCAAACCGGTTGACTTTATGTAATAATATTCCTGTGAACAAGACTGGAATACTTTTCTTTTTATTATATTCTTTTTTTTAATATTCTTATGCATAAATTACAAGAACAATGTTCCATCTGATTGCTGAAATCAACTGTGTTCTGTGGAAGTAATGTAATTCTTCGGTTTTAATAAATAAGCTTTGTAGCTGTATGTATTTTATTCTCATAAAGATTTTTTTCTCGGGATGGATTTAAAAATCAAAATTGATATGATGACTCAAGTTTTAAAACTGGTTAATCTCTAGCAAATTCATATAAATTCCCTTTGGCAGTCTTTATAGAGTTGTATTTTTTAGATCTCAGAGATAATAATACAGATAAGGTTCTGAAAACATAAGAAACATATGCAGGCAAACAAGTCCACATAGCGAAGTAGTCAAGCAAACATATGATGTGATACTTACTCTACCGTAGCCTCATTCACTTGGGAAGTTCATTCCTTCACTCAATTCACACCAGTATAGTGTTAGTTTTACTTGTCACCTCAGGTGACAATTTTTGTGGGGATCTCGGACGTAAGGAACAGCCCGTGTCTTCAACTGATGGTCTGTCACCTATTTGCTGTCTGTCTGTATGTGCATGTTGTAAGAGGTGACTAAAGGAGACAGCCTGTTTATCGTGGATGCCGTCACGTTATGATGTTCTACCTTAGAAAATCTTGGATGTTTTAGAAGAGCGTAATTTCTGTAGAGATATTTTGACCTTGTACTTTAGGAACTTGACCCATTTTTGCCTTTATTTTTTTTCTCCTTTTTTAAAAAAATAGTTTTTGCAACGTCTCTACCTTCTATATGTTGTCTTGTTGCGCATATTTACTATTGGTTGAAGAGGTTTGTCTTACTGAAGATTTTGGCCAGGTTTTGACTTTACCAATTTTGCTACCTAGCTTTTGCTCGGTACTATATAGCCAGGATTGTGCTGATGTGCCGTGAAACCATCTACATACACTTATACATATATAATACATACATTACTCTTTCTAGGAAGAATGATTGTAGATAAATATTATTAAAATTAAATAATCAAGCTCTTCTAATTGTGTTGTATATCAGTCATTCGTGCAGTAACAAACTACTCCATTGCACCACGTCTTCAAATTTCCCATCCATAGTTCTAGTGTCGTGTATTCAAAGCGTATGGCATGAAGGAATGTCATGAAAGCTACCGACCGTGAATATCAGTTTTCACTATCGGGCCATTGTCTTAATCAGGATTTGGTTTGGTTTGGTGTTTCACGGCACAGCAACACAAGTCGGTTATTTAGTGCCGATGCAATTGGAGTAAATTTCCTTGCCCAAGGACACACCACGGTAACCGACCTGGGCGGATCCGATAGCAAGTTCGGCACTCTAACCACAGAGCCACTGCGGCTCTATGTGGGTTAACAAATAAATACAGTTTCTGATCAGTAATTTATGTATATTTCTGCAAAGTCGACCACGGTACACTAATTGAAAACTGTGTGAAGTTATGACATGCTACTCTCGTTGTTCTTTTGTGACTTGAAGTCAGGAAGTGTCAACCTTGTTCGCTGTGAATGTGACTTGAAGGCAGAAAGTGTCAACCTTGTTCACAGTGAAAACAAAAACATGCAGAGGAGAAAAGTGATGAACTCCTACATAAAGCTCCATGTTTACATTCTGGTAGATCATGTCCATTTTTTTTTCTTCTTCTCAAATCAGGGAATAAAAACTTGTTATTTTAGTGTCAAGAAACAGTGCAATGAGTGCCAAGGAATAAACTCGAATACCAACGGGGAAAAAGGAACAGGATAGGGTCATACTACAAAGGTTAGTCTATGCCTGTAGACAATAAAACTATTAAATGAAATTATCAAGCGATAGTGGTAAAATTTACTTTTCTCATTCAAAAGTAAAGTTACATATCCTAGTCTGTCTGATATTTTAGGTGTTGTCTTCAAATAACAAGTTGAAATTATGCCTAACAGAGGAAGCGAGTCTTACCTGTATTTGTCTCTACTGGTCCCGATTATTCGCCATTTCTGTCCTTAGAATTGCCAATGGAAACGGATCGGGTTTCGCCAATCCCTTTAACCAATGACAAGATTGTAAAGTGTTTATTGTCTTCAGAAAGGGTTGTAATTAAAACACAACTCATAACTTTTATGAAAGGAACTATTGATTAAATATAGTGTATGGTATTGAAAAATCCGTGAGGAAACTATTAGCATTTTATTTTTCAATACATATTCCACCTACTGGAGTTGTCCTTTATTTTCTGTTTTTTTTTTTTTTTTTTTTTTTGGGGGGGGGGGGTTATGCGATTCTTTATGCAAAGACACACGTGAAGGGGCGTGATTCTTTTCTCTTTTCTAAAATATATTTTCTCGTAAAAATTACACTGTTGCGGTTTTTAATTCACTTACTTAAAAAAAAGAAATGCTTTCTGAACTGTTAATTAATTTATTCTCAGCTTTTAACACTAAATTTGAAGTAACCCCTAAAATGCGTTGCAGTAAATTGTCTGTAATGGCTTGTTTGTACAGTTCGTGCGCACCGAATTTTCGGTCCCCATTTTTATTCAATCAAGCGTTTCAGAAGAGTTCTTATGGAAAATATTATTATCACTTATTGTCATAATTTTTTTTCTGATGTGGGTTTTAATGGTTTTAAAAAGTTGTAACAAGTTTTGTTGAGCATCTGCGTTTAGGTCCTTCACTAATATCTGTACTTCCTTTTCGAGAAGCTGGTTGTATACATACTTCCTTTTGTCCGTGCACCTGGCCGTCTTCCCTTTCCGGGTTCTTATTTCGATATATTTACCGAGATAAAACTTTCTGCAAAGATGCATTTGTGGATGACGGTGCGTAACACACTTAAATAAAATCATTGCGACATACTTCGCAGGGTGTTTTTAAGAATGCTCAAGAAGTGGCCCAAGTGGGCCAGATACAGCTCACCTGACTAACATAACTAACCGGTGAACGTTTCACTATTTCAGGCTTATGTAGTGTTGTACGAACACAACCGCGTGTGAACTATCTCCCAAACTTTATATCATGTCGATTTGACTTATTATACTATAGTGTGATAAAAATTAATTCCAAAGTTACAGGAATAATTAACATGTGTCTCTTGCTCATAATCAAACTCATCCAAGATTTGATGATACAAACCTATTTACCAAGTTTTATCGATATTGCATGTAAATACAGTCTTTAAATCTAGAGAGGTAACAAGCTCAGCCAGCCAGATGCAAGATTACCTAATTATGTGTAGATCTTGCTCATGATGATGGTCAAACTCATTCAACATCTTGATGATATAAGACCATTTAACAAGTTTGATCCAAATCTGATCAGAAGTATAATTGCTAGAGTCTTAGAGTGTCGAAAAGCTCAGCCAATCAGATGAAAGATAACATAATTAATATGCGTGAATCTCGCTCATAATCACAATAATCTGAGACCTTGATAAGATAAGCATATTTCCCAAAGTTGATAAAAATCGTATATAAAAAAATGTCTCTAAAGTGGTAGATGCCTCAGCCAATCAGATGCAAGATCACATCATTCATATGCATAGATCTCGCTTATAATAAAACTCATTCGATATCTTGATGATATAAGCCTACTTACCAAATCTGATAAAAAATCTTACTGTAAACAGACTCACTAAAGTGCTGACAAGATCAGCCAATCAGTTGCAGATCCTCTCATTAATATGCTTGGATCTCATTCATAATTATACCCATCTGTATATTTACCAAGTCTGATCAAAAGTTGATCAGAAATACAGTCTATAGAGTGATAACAAGCTCAGCCAATCAGATGCAAGATCAACTTTTTAACCATAAAAGCCTATGTTCGAAGTTTGATCAAAATCGGTTCTGAAATATGGTTTCCAGAGTGGTAACAAGTTCAGTCAATCAGATACAATATCATCCCAATAGTATGCGTGATTCCCGCTCAATATCGAAATTGTCAACGGTCTTGAAAATAAAAGACAATATCAACTGATCGATTACAACTGGATGAGAAACATAGCCTTCAGATTTGTAGCATGCTAAGTCAATCAGATGTAAATTCAGCTCATTAATATGCATGGATCGTGCTCATTATTGAACTCGTCACTTATCTTGATATAAGCCCATATTCCAAGTCTGATCAAACTTAGATAAGAAATATGGCTTCCATCGTAATAACAAGCTCCGTCAATCAGACGCAAGACCACCTCATTAATATGCACGGATTTTGCTCATTATCGAAACTGTCCGAGATCTTGACGATATAAGCCCATATTCCAAGACTGATCAAAATCGGATCAGAAATATGGCCTCCAGAGTGGTATGAAGAAATTATTGACCGACGGATGGTATATAACGTACGACATGACGCACGTTGGATGCAGGACCATACCATAAGCTCACTATGCCTTATGGCAAGATGAGCTAATAAAAATTCTCTCTGGGCTCTAATTGTAATGCATGACAAGCTACTGCCACCAAGTTGTCGCATGGCTCCTGCTTGGGTCGAACGTTTATCATGCACCAAAATTGGGCAACTGTGGTCTATTTTATGGTTTATTAAAGACTGCCTAATATACGAACTCATACCAAGAAGTTTGGGTTTCCTGTGAGGTCATTCTCATTAATACTTAGATTTCATTCTACTTCCATTAAATAAAAAAAAATACAACTTACAAATCGTTGTGATGATAAAAATACCCTTCGTTTTACATGGATCTGAAAAATAAGCGCCAGTAAAAGTTAAACATGTTCTGATTTTTAAAAATATATTTCCAATTCGAGAGCTGCATGACTAACTTAATGAATTTCTTGTTTCCTTGAGCATGCTCCCAGTTTCTTAGGTACGTATTTCCTGAAAATGTTTTATGGCTTATATGCATTTTGCATATATCAGTTTTATGAATTCTCAAAAGCAAGAAATTTAATTCTTAATGTTTATATTACAAATATACACCAACAGAGCAGAAAGTGCTATCCCTTCTACAGGTGGATGCATGATCATATAAAGTGAACAAAGAATATTAACATGTTAATTCGTCCCTAACTAAGAATCGAACCCGGGTCAGCGAGTTACAGCACCCATCGCCTTGCCTGCACGCACCAAACACATACTCTCTTTACTAAGTGCACATCTCAAAAAAGAATGGAACCTAGGCATTCGTGGGTAGTAGACACACTCGCATGGCGACCCAGTAATTAACACTCATCTAAATGCACAGTTACCCCCGATTCCTCTGACAGAATATAAAAAGTTATAAATATAACACAGACATAGAGGAAAGTGCTATCCCTGGATCATACAGCTGGTTGCATGACAACATGAAGTGAAAGTACTTTTTTTAAAATATTAAAATATGTGTCTCCAAGAATAACTCTCGAACCCAGCTTGAGAGGTTATATCCTCCTTTCCAACCTTAACCAGAAGAAAAAGACGCTGTTGTGACCAACGTCTCTTCTCCGTGCGTTTGAAGTAATGCTTTAGAACACGGACTGGGTTTGCTGCCCCTCGTGATGTGTCGACGAAGGAGATAGAGAGCAGATGACCGACAGGTGGAAAGAGGTTTTTAGATATGAAACCATATCATCTGAGATGATTCGCGTCCACTGAAAGGGCGTTCAGCTCACTCACTCTGCATGCCGAGGCTAGCACTATCACACATCAGCTTCAACGAGGTTCGAACATATCTGAGTTGAGCCAAGTAAAAATCCATGAAAGATTCCACTTAGGATACAAGGTACTTGAGTTAGGCCTATTCGGGTAAAACTTGTTGGTTGGTTGGTTGTTATGGGTTGATACATGGCGGCCAGTATATTTGGTGGAGGAAGAACCCGAGAAAACCCCGGGAAGAACCACCGACCCACGGGAAGATACTGGCAAGCTTTCTCACATACCCACGTTGGCCAAGCCCGAGACTCGAACCCACGAGGAGAGAGGTGAGATGTCAGTGATCTGTAAATGCGAGCGCCTTAGACCACTCGGCCACCCGGGGCCCCGGTAAAAGTTGTCCAGCAAGTCTGATAGGTCCTTGTCGTTGCCTATATTCGCTCTACCACGATGCATGAATGTGTCGGAAATCATGGAACGATCTCTCCTGATAGTAACAGGAGCTAACGTCTTCTTGAAAAGCCTGAGAAAAAAAGTTAGCTGAAAGTTCGAAGCATTCAAATGCCGATGTTGTTGTTTCTGCAAACACCGTACTTTCCCTCGTAAACCTTCAAAGCGAAGAGCCTTCTTGCTCGTGAGATTCTCTCCAAGGTTAAAGGCTAAAACTCCTTTCTACGTACGGCTCTTCTGACAAAATCCAAGCGTAAAGAAGAAGGCTGTCCGGGTAGGGATGAACACCCGTGAACGGGGTTATTTGAGCAGGTTGAATTTCGCCTGGATTTTCTAGGGACGTCTATCGTTAAGTCGAGCAGATCGTTCAGTCAGAACTTTGCAAGTCTGGTTCCTGATTTTCTGAATGATTCTCGGGATCAGTACAGTTGGAAGGTAGGCGTAGTCCCAAATCACATCCGAACTGGCTGCCAGCGCGTCCACGGTCCAAGCCTCTGGTTCCGAAACCGACGAGACGAAGATGGCCAGCTGGCGATTCCATCTTCTTGCAAAGAGATCCATCATCGGACACCCCCAAAGTGCGCAAATCCGCTGAAAGATCGACGGTTGTAGGGACTACTCGGCGTGCACAGTCTGGCCCTTTCTTGACAGAGAATCGGCCAAAACATTGTGTCTGATCTGGACTGTTAACTTGTGCCGGAAACACCAGCGTAGAAACTCCCAGGCCAGGAAGAATGTCGTGTGATATGGATTCCCTGACCCTCCCACCTCCGTTTGAGGAGGCAAGCGACCACAACAGAATTGTCCGATATTACTAGGATCAATTTCCCGCACAAATGATCTCTCCATATACGAAACGCGTTCATTACAGCCTTCATTTCTAAAAGGTTTATACGAAGTGCTTTATTGTCTAGGCTCCAGCTGCAGCTTACTGTAGTGAAGGGAGGCAACAGTTGAGCCCCCTCCCCCCTCATCCCCGAACGAATTGGTGTACGTAGTCCGTATAAACCGTAACGTCCGGTTCGGGCGTCTCTACAGGAAAACCAATGCTTGTTTTGCCACTGTTGGAGGCCAGGAAACATATAAGGAAGGAAGGCTGTAAGAAAGGTCATAAGTAAGGCTAGAAGGTCAACTCGGCGGTTGGATGGATCGGTTTCTTTGCTGGACCCCGTATGGTTGCATGTACAATTGAACGAGTGACCAGTATGCGATATGGCCCATCGAAAGGACTGATCTCCGATCGCTATCTGATATACATGGACCGCCAAAGGCTGGACTGGAATGTCGACAAATGGAACAGAGAGACTACGACTGCTGGCAAGAAAAATCGGCCAGATCAGTTCTTACGCCATGCGCCCTGCCTTACAGGGAATATGGCCATGCTTGGGTATGCGGGGCAGTGTGGGGTACTTGCGCCCATTGGGCTGCCATACAAACTCCCAGCAAATCCAAATAAGTATGAGAAGGGCCCTAGGAACGGAGGTGCAGAAGCCCCCCTGATGAAAGTAAGTGCACTCTCATCTCCTGAATCAACCTCTTCATATGCGACTCCAGGAATAAGTCCGACTGGTGTAACACGGACGCATCTGGCGCCACGAAGTTGTCCATCTCTAACTGCTCAGATGTGACAACAGCTGACGGCCCTCTCTAAGGAATCTTTTGGAGCATTTCGTGCACTTGCGTTTTGAAAAGACAATAAATGACAAACAAGAGTACCTTGAAGGGACTGACGCTCTACTGAGTGACATGAATTTAAAAAAAAAGACAATTTTTTTCCTTTAACCGCTAAGTGTTTAAATCATCTCTGGTATTCTTAAGCGATAACAAGAGTTTCAAATTTGCTGCTGTGGTGGATATACTGGATGTCAAATTGGCACCATTTTCATTTAGGATCAAGTGGACATCATTATAAGTCTTTTGGTGAAAACCCTCATATCAACATGCCCATCTATTCAGGGAAGTACTGACAGCAAGATTTTCAAGATGCCTGTCGTGGCAGCCATATTGGATGTACGACAGGCACCATTTTCATTCAGGACCAACTAGGTATCATAAGAAGTCTATTGGTGATAACTCAATGTTGATATACCATCCATTTGGGAGGAATAAAGATAACAATATTTTCAAGATGGTCATCACAGTGGCCATATTAATGGTCAGTTTGCATCTTTTTCATTTCAGACTAACTAGACATCATAAACACTCTTCTGATGAAAAACCCTATTAAGAGTAGCGATAACAAGATTTTCAAGATTGCCACCATGGTGGCCAAATTTGACGTCATATCAGCACCATTTTAATTTAGGACCAACAAGACATTATAAGAAGCATTTGGTGAAAAACCCATGTTGATATAACTTTCCGTCTTGGAGGACTAACAATAAGATGACTGCCATGATGGCAATATCGGATATCAGATTCGCACCATTTCCATACAGGATCAACTAGACATCACAAGAAGTCTTCTGGTGAAAGCACAATGTCAGTATGACCTGCCATCTAGGAGAAGTAGCCATAACAAAATTTTCAAGCTGGCCATTGTGGCGGCCGTATTGGAGGTCAGACTGGCATCATTTGGATTTATGAGCAACTAGACATCACAAGAAGTCTATCATTGACAACCCCATGCTGATATGACCATTCATTCAGGTGAAGTAGTGATAACGAGTTTTTCATGATAGCCACTGTGGCGGCCATATTAGATGCCTGTGCAACACCATTTTCATTTGGAACCAACTAGACATCATAATAAGTATTTTAGTAAAAACCACAGCTTCATACAACCATCCATTCAGGAGGAGTAGTGATAACAAGATTCTCAAGATGGCCGTTGTGGCAGTCATATTCGATGTGTGAGCAGCACCATTTTCATTCAGGACCCATTAGACATCATAAGTCTGGTGAAAACCACATGTCAATATGCCTTTCTGTTCAGAAGTAGCAATAAATATTTTCAATATGGCTGCCATGGCAGCCATATTTGACATAAGATCGGCACCATTTTCATTTAGGACCAACTAGACATCATAAGAAGTCTTTTAGTGAAAACCATCCATTCATCAGGAGTAGTGATAATAAGATTTTCAAGATGGTCACAGTGGTGGCCATATTGGATGTTCGAGGCCCAACTAGAACATGGGATGAATGTGTGTTAAAATTTTCATGGCAATCCTTCAAATAGTTTAGGAGTAGTGACAACAATCTTGTGCTAATGAATGGATGGACAATGGACAACAGACCATTCCATAAACTCTTCTGGTCAATGACCAGTAGAGCTGAAAATTTGAAACAACAACCCTAAAACTTTGGCAAATAAACAACAGCACCTGTAATTACACAAATGAGAAAATTCAACCTGTGTTTGGAGTACAAAAAAATACGCCTGTATGTATGGAACGATACTGCATGCGACTTACCAGGTCAGAAAAACAAAGTCCACAAACTATGAAAATAAGGAAATTGAACAAAAATCACAAAAGAGGTTATGTCTTTTGTGGAAACCTCAAAACACAATATTATACCACACATTTTGATGGATGGATCCAAATGATGATCTTGTAGGATTCTGAAAGGCAATGTGGGAAGATATTGATTGTACTGCAAGGAAAGCTTAATCTGGTAAACAGCTGGTTGATTGGTAGCTACCAAGCTTCACTATGGTAAGGGGAGGTAACAGGCATGAGTTTCTTCCCTTTGTCTTTATCATATACATACACGCAAAAGGTGAATTTTCGTCTTTCTGTGATTGCTTGATTTATGAGATAGCGGAACTTATTTCCTAACATTAATGTGATCATGGAATGTACTCAACAGAGAAATTATATATGGAGAAAGAATAATATGACACAAGTTAGAGAATCTGTATTTCTTTCCCTACTGAGAATCAAACCCAGATTGGCTGGTTACAGTATCCATGGCCTTGTCTTGATTTCTGTCAGAGGAATCCAGAGTGAATGTGTATTTAGATGAGAGTTAATTATTGGGTTACCATGTAAGTGTGTCTGCTACACTTGAATGACTATAACCATGACTGGGTTCCTCCATCCTTTTTGGGATGAGTGCTTAGGGTACATGGGTTGGTGCATGCAGGCAAGGTGATGGATGCCATAACCTGCCAAATGAAATATATTCTCTAACCTGTATGATAACTCTCTCTCTCTCTCTCTCTCTCTCTATATATATATATATATATTAACAAGATATTGAAAAAAGCTGATACTGCCAGTGGTGATAAAACTGATATATTGCCACTGTAGCAAGATGACCTATGGAACAACTTTCTTTTCCCATTTAGGAAATATATCTGCGCTTAGATATGATTAATTAATTAATTTTTCTTCTTCTTCTCCCCCATTTTCTCTCTCCATCAGAATGAACAGATCTTAAATAAAATATGCCAACAATGTACATTTAGGTGGTGCCATCAAACAATGCCTAATAACAAACCCCATACAAGAACAAGCAAGTTTCAAGTATTAGCTTATTTACACTAGTTTTCCATTGAATCTAGCAAATTGTCATTGACTGAACTTACAAGACTTCTTTCTATTCAATATTCAATGTCACCCATACCTACTACACTCTACAACAAATAGTAAAAGTTTTAGGGCAAAATTCAAGATTAAATATAAAACAAAAAAATTGGTTAATTCGCTAGTTACCTATTATCACCCTCTTTACTATATTTGGAAACAATGGATAAATCAGGAATGGGTGAATGTTGATGCAAACTGAAATGAATTCACCTTAGAAACATGTGTCATAAAAAGAAAAATACAATGTTTCCACTTCTGCCATGAAATATTTCCCTATTTCTGTTGATATATAATATATCATACACATATATACACACACACACACACACATACATACATACCCACATACATTCCATTTTCTTGGAAAGGTGATATACCCCTCCCCCCCCCCAGATTTTTAAAGAGAGGAAGAGAGAGAGAGAGAGAGACACAGAGAGAGAGAGAAAGAGAGAGAGAGAGAGAGACACAGAGAGAGAGAGAGACACACAGAGAGAGAGAGAGAGAGAGAGAGAGAGAGAGAGAGAGATGTCTATAATCTGGAACAAATTTGCATCAGAGGGTTAGGGGTATTTTAGGATATATCTGTAGTACATTCAATAGATTATGTGAGAGAGTGAATCTGGATAGGATTTGTGTCAGAGGGATTTTAGGATATATCTATAGGGCACGTGAAAAATGTATAACAAAGCTAATTTCAATGTGACAGTGGTAAGAAGAAAAACAAAATGTATTTGGTAATATTACTGTTGTATTGTCTACAGGCAGATATATCAATGAACATTCATCAGGCTTTAAACACATTCAATTCATCTAACAAAACAACTATTATACATGAAGTAACAGCTAAAATAATATGATGAAAAGTAGGCATAAAATAATGATGTAAAATTCCAATGTTAGATACTTCCAAACTATTTTCTTAAATTAGTTAATCATGTAGTGAAAAAAAGTTGCTACATTTTATTATAAAAGTGTTCAAAGCCTCGAAAAACAAGAGGAATGGTGAGAAATTCGCTCACATAAGCATACCCCTGCTACCCCCACATCCCATCCCAAACCCATGATGGAGATGAATCCACAGTATAAAAACAACAGCATTCTCAAAATAGCGCGAGTACAATGATTTGTCAACATATGTATCTTCTGACAATGAAATACCGTATATACATGAATATAATCCAGGTCCAAATGCAAACAACATAGACCTGATCTGCCATCACATAATACGTGGCAGATCAGGGTCTATGTTGTTTGTTCTACCGATTAGTCCTTACAAACTGCATAGACCCAGATCTGCCAACACATTATGCAACGGCAGATCTGGGTCTATGCAGTTTGCAGTTGGTATGGGACTATATGTGAGTATATACAGTATATACTCAGTTACACAGCAATCCAACAAAACCTCATAGAGTAGTTGCATTCACAAAATTCTGTCATACATTGCATACAGCTGTATGCAACAATGGGCAATAACTCATACAAAAATCATGTGAGCATGAAAATTTGTCAATATATGCATCATTAGGTGATGACCAAAATATGTATTAAGTTTCACAACAATCCGTAAAATTCTAAGAAAAACTGTGGAACTAGTTGCGCTAATGAGACTGTGCCATACACTGCATTCAGCAACAAAATAAAAAGGGCAATAACTTTAACTAGAATTGTGGGAGGAAGGTGATTTGTACATGTACACATTTTCTGGTCATGATAATATTTACAAAGTTTTATCGCAATCTATCAAAAACTGCAGGACTAGCTGCACTAACAACATTGTGTCATACACAGCATTAAGATACAAGACAAAAAGGGCAATAACTCTAACAATTTTGTTTTTAAACCAAGTTACAAGGCAATCCAGCAAACATTGTGGGACTAGTTGCATTACTGAGTGCCAGATGGAAGGATGGATGGATATGAGGATTACTTATTACCTCTGCCTAGATAGAGGCAGGTGTATGCAAAATATATATCCGTTAGTAAAGTTTTGTAAATAGCATTACTTAATATACTATATTTCTTAATGCTCAAAATTTATCATTTACATCCAGTACTTAGCAGTTGCTTAAAATCATAAGTAATACAGGGTCAACCCTGATCAACCAGCACATTATACAAGAGTAGATTTGGCTCCACACTATGTGGAGTTGTGTGTGCAGTAGATACATTTTCCATGACTGGTCCTATGTGTGATGTCTTCTACTTCGAGTATCTTCAGCTGAACTAGATGGTGCATTGGCATCATTTGCATGAATGTGAAAGGTGTTCATGCTAGGACTCTACCTATCACATCTGGTCTAATATGGTATGACAGTTTTGGATAGAAAGTCATTGTATGAAATAAGTATCATTTGTAGGTTTTCCCCCTATTTGCTATCAAAAGCCATACCATTATTAGTGGAGCTACCCTAGACACAATTTTCATAGCACATGTCCTAAGAAACATTCATACCTACTTTGATAAAAATTGGCCAAGTCATTCTGAGGGAAACGTCAAAAATAGGTTATCCATACATTTGCTATGGGAGCCACAACATTGCTATGGAAGCCATGCTGGACATAATTTTGATAGTATGTGTTAAGAAACATTCCTATCAAGTTTGATCAAAATTGGCTAAGCTGTTCGAGAGAAGTAAAAAAAATGGGTTTTTCTACTTTGTTGCTATGGAAACAAAATTTTTGTCTATGAGAGCCACCCAGAACAACATTTTTTTTAAAGAGAATGCCTTTAGAAACATTTCTGCTAAGTTTCATTAAAGTTCTATGAAACACTCCTACTGAATTTGATCGAGATTGGCTCAGCCGTTCTCGAAAAGAAAGTTGAAAACAGAGTTTCCATTTTGTTGTAAAAGAAGCAACTCCATTGCTAGGGGAGTCATGCAGAACAAAATTCTGATAGCACATGTCCTAACAAACATTCCCACAAAATGTGATCAAAATTGCTAAGCTGTTCTGGATAAAAAGTTAAAAAAAAAAGTTTCCCATTTTAGTTGGTATGGAAACCACATCGTTAATAGGGAAGCCACTCTGAAAAAAAAAATTTGGTAGAGCATGTCCTGAGGAACATTTCTTCCAAGTTTGATTGAAACTGGCCCAGCATTCCTTCCAAGTTTGAATGAAACTGGCCCAGTATTCCTTCCAAGTTTGATTGAAACTGGTCCAGCATTCCTTCCAAGTTTGGCTGAAACTGGCCCAGCAGATTTTGAGAAGATGTTGAAAATAGAAATGCCAATGGATTACACATGCCAGATGATGTATACCATATGCAAGACCATACCATATGCTCACTTGGTCTTATGGGCAGGTGAGCTAAAAACTGAATCTTAAAACCTTTAAATTTACATCAGGACTATAAATAGGAATTTAGTTTAATGTGGAGTGAAGTTGAGGAGCAATGTGAACCTGTTCAACAAAACTGAGGCATCTGATACATCCACAAAATATAATCTCTGGATAATCTGACACAGCTGCAAAATGTTTATAGCTGAGGTACTGGGAGAGAAGTCAATCATAATCCTACTTGGAAAAGATGAATACCAAATAGGTCAGATGAACATCAATTTATCTGGTCACTATCTACTGGAACAGATTAACACCTGATGGGTCAAATAAACCTCCGAGTACTGTTTAACTGAGCAGATGAACACATGCTTAGTCAACTAAACATCAATGTCTGTTTCTTGTCTACAGATGAACACCTTATAACTCAGATGAACATCAAAAGCTGATAGCTCAGATGAACATCAAGCTCAGATTTCTGTCTCAGTGGAATAGATATAGATCCACAATAATACTTGCACTGGTTGGAACTTCCCGTATACAAGTTACTGGAATTTCTTATAGGTTAGGTTAAAAGGAAGCCACTACTTTTGCACTGTTCTGTTCTGCCAATTCTGATCTTCTCCCTTTCTTTCTGAGTGAGTAACCTGAAAAACAGAAAAAGATACGTTACGATTCCTCATCTAAGTCATGTGTAAACCAGATTTGTTTTGTATAACACATTTGACCCCACACACTAAAAGTCTAAAAATAAACTGCTGTAATTGCATACAAATCCAGCCAGGTCATGTACATATGTATACAAACATACCTACCAGTATACAAAACATACCTACCAGTATACAAACATACCTACCAAATTTCATTTGTCTAGCTCAAATGTTTTGTTTAATTGTGCAAACAAGATTTTCATCTAAAAAAAAAATAAAGTCCTGGCCCAAAAGAGATACAAAATATATAACATTGACAATTTTTATAATGGCCTGAAAATCTAATCAGCTCATCTACATATGAATAAAAGTAAGCCCACCAAATTACATATGTCTGTCTCAAGTGGTTTTTTAATAATTGTGCCAACAATGTTTATGTCAAAAATGTCTAAGTGCAACAAGTTAAAAAATGTGTAAAAAAAATAAAAAAAATGTTTTAATGGCTTGAAAGTCTATTTAGGTCATCTACATATAAATAGCAATATATGTACCAAATTTCATGCTAACAAGGTTTTAGTTGAAAAGGTCAAGGTCCAAAAAGTTAAAAAAGGTGCAACAAAATTGAAAAATTACTCTAATGGCCTCAAAATCTAATCAGGTTATCTACATATCAATACAAATATGCTATCAAAATTTAATTTGTCTACATCTAGAATTTTGTTTAATCAATTTTGCAAGCAAGCTTCTCAGGACAGACAGATGGACATAACAAAATTAAGATGCCTCCGCTGCAAGCAGTGGGGGTGTATTAAAAAGAATGTAAACAAATCTCCTCCCTTCACTGCATCAGAAAACATAATATGACAATTTTAAATTAATGAAGAGTCAATTATTGATCAAAGTGATCAATTTTTATAATAAAAGCCAGTACAAGGTGGAAATTTGCTTATATAATAGAATGGTTACAGTAGCCTACATGTAACTAACTGGGCAGGTCTCTGGAGCTCGAAAAACAGAGCAGTTATTTTGGCCTGGTTGTCGGGTAATTCTCAATGTATTTAAACATACAGTTCTATCATTCTTTAGTGTCCATGATGCCAAACTGCCAAGTGTAACAGAAATCAATTAACTGTGACAAGGAAAGCCAGAGTAAAGTAACTGAACAGAGAAAATAATGTTGTACTCCCCAAATTTGGGAACGTAAAGTAAGTGTCAGACTAGCCACCATCAATCCAATCCAAAACAAATGTAATCAAACTTCAGGAAACAGCCAAAGTATACTCAGACTTTATCAAAATTCTTTAGACTCGTACATAATTCTTGGAGAACAGGCCATACTCCACACAGTAATGTGCTCTGATTTGTTTAACATTATTTGGATATGTCGACTATTTATCATTGTTTTCATGAAAGAAAATTCTAAATTCTTAGGAAACAGGAAAGAAATATTTGGCTTTGTTTGGTAATTTATGTTTCTTATTTTTTATGTGTATCGTGATGCACAGTATTTTATGAATTGCATTGATGCACCATCTCAGTTCCAATGTATTGCACTGTGATGTATCAGAAATTACTGACTTAAGACAATGCATGCAATGGTAGTAAGAATACTGCAATACTGATGTGTATTGATGAATTGTTACACGTCTACAACATACCATATTTATCCATGTAAAACATGTATTTAACTTCAAACAGTGTAGTCTCATTCAATCAGTGTAAACAGTGTAGTCTCATTCAATCAGTGTAAACAGTGTAGTCTCATTCAATCAGTGTAAACAGTGTAAACTCAGTCAGACTATCACATGGCACTGTGAGATCTTAGCCATACGAGGCTTTGGTAAATTGTTTCATTGATCATTGTTACCGATAGAAGGCGCATTGGTCAAAATTTGAAGAAGTGAAACAACAGAGATATTTCTCATTATCTCAAAATTCATCTAGACATACTTTCTGCAATTATTTAAGCCAAAATTATATTGTAAGTTTGAGAGGATATGATTGAACATCACTCTGTAAACAGATGTTGATGCAGGAGGTGTGTCTCAATCAGCCAATGAAACTGTCCATTTTTACATGAAACATGTCATCTAATCATCATAATGATGCATTATCTCATCTC
The DNA here is from genome assembly GCA_029931535.1 of Margaritifera margaritifera. Lineage (NCBI taxonomy): Eukaryota > Metazoa > Mollusca > Bivalvia > Unionida > Margaritiferidae > Margaritifera > Margaritifera margaritifera. The sequence continues at coordinate 9,549,552 of JAQPZY010001684.1, forward strand.
ACCTCATCAGACTATCACAACACTATTCCAAATTTCTAGAAAGCCTTGTTCTGGCATTACAAAGAAAACTGTTTTTACCAGACCCTCATTTGGCAAATATCTTTTGGAGCCATGTGAGAGGTCTGGTTGAGCAAGACTATGAAAAGTGTAGGACCTGAAGACCATCCATTCCATAATACTCAAGCAGATTAGGGTCAAAGGCGATTCCTAGAAATCATAACTAAAACAAACTATTTAGAGCAGGGGTCTCCAAACTTTATAAGTTGAGGGCCATGTTAGATTTTTGAAGGTGGTTTGTGGGCCAAAGCAACTGTGAAAAATTGAAATATATGCAAAATCGTTTTAAAAAAGTACAACACTTTGTGGGCCAGACAAATCGAAGCCGCGGGCCAGATCTGGCCCGCAGTTTGGAGACCCCTGATTTAGATCATGAACGCCTTCCATCCCATAATGCTCAAGCAGATTAGGGTCAAAGAACATGCCTAGAAATCATAACTAAAACAAATGATGTAGACCATGAAGGCCTTCCATCCCATAATGCTCAAGCATATTAGGATCAAAGCTGATGCCTAGAAATCATTACTGAAACAGTGTAGATCCAGTCATTTATATAGGATTTTCACACAGAGTGGGTATTCCTCCTCTGGCATTCTATTACAAGAGGTGGGGGGGGGGAGAGAGAGAGAGATGGGTATCATCATTATTACCACAGTGGCAATTATCATGTGTTATGAGATTGCCACAATGTTCTATGCATTAGAAGTGTACGTAATAGCAGAGACATTACCACCAAATATGAAAAACTGCTTGTCTACCACTGTACAATCTCGCCAAGTGGAGTTGGTAAAATGCCTTTAACAACTAGATAATCAATGAAAGCGTCTCATTGCTCAATTACAAAAAGCCACAGAAATCACTTGATTAGTGCGGTTGATCTAGAAGTCAAGCATTTTTATAATCAGACTGAGCTTTGATAATATTAATGAATGTTACAGGTACATTCATGTGAACCTCCTGCACTGGAGGGTTTTTCTCCCGAGTTAAGGGGTGTCGCCTGTCCCTCCCATCACTTACTGAAATCTCCCGCGTACGCAAAATTATTATTGAAAAAAAAAATTCATTTTTTTTTCCCATTCTGGCTCTAGTGTAGTATATTTATGGTACTACTGCCTGTGATCACATGACTGAACTGACTTAAGCATGGCATGTCATGTAGTTGCTAATTTTATCCTTTGATCCTGTCAGCATGGTCAACTGGCTTCATTTGAAGTTTGTCGAGGTGGATTATGCTATGTGTGAATAGAAGTAAATTGGCAAGGATTAAAGACATTAATTGATTATGGCTGGGTTACTGAAAAGCTTAATCGGCATGAAACAATAAACATTACTTGGATTCTGTCCGCAAGGTATGTTCTGCTTTGGTGCTTAAGTTGTCAAGATGAATTAGAGTCTATACTATGTATGATCAAAAGTAATATGGACAGGATTAACGATGTTAATTGATTATGGTTGGATTACTCCAGAGCTCAAGTGGCAAAAAAACAAGTCAGTTTGACTTCGGTGTTTAAAGTTTATCAAGATGTCTAAGCGTGCATTATCTCCCAATGCGAAAACACCAAAATCCAAGCAAGCAAAATATCACACGAAATTCAATGATGGATGTAAACGGGAATTTCAGTGGTTGCAGTAGAGTTCAAAGGGGCATGAATATGCCTTCTGCTCTTCCTGTAAAGCTGGTTTTAAAATCTGTTATGGTGGCAAGAATGACATCACGCGTCATGCAGCAACCCCATCGCATACAAGCATATTAACTGCGACAACCAATATGCTATCACTGAAATCCATGTTTGCGGAATCTGCATCAAATGTGGATAAAGTTGCAGGTGCTGAGACACTATTTGCCAACTTTATAGCCGAACATAATCTAGTAGATCATTTTTCAGATCTAGTCAAAATAATGTTCCCAGATTCAGAAATTTCACAAAAGTTCACATGCAAATGGACAAAAACTACTCATATTGTGACTCAAGCTTTGGGTCCTCATTGGGATGAGAAAATCACAGACATGTGCCGCAATGAAAAATTCGCCATCCTCATTGACGAGTCAAATGATCAAGGGGATAATAAAATGCTGATAGTCTTAGTTCGTGTTTTCGACAAGGATGTAAACAGGATATCAACAATGATTCCTTTTAATACCAACCTGTAACAGTGAATCAGCAGAACTCATATTTGCATGCGTGGATAAAATATTCACGTAAGTATTACTAAAGTTTAACTATTTTATTGTTCATAAGAAATCATAATCACAATTGTATAATACTACTACTACTACTGCCAATAATAATAATATAAATAATATGGATACAGTACAGGAATTAATCCATAATGCCTGGGATGAATGAGGTCTTTGTCTTCGTCTATAATACTAGTAAGTAATAATCATTTTCTAAATTTGATTGTTATTGTTAAATAATGATGATAGTGTTATTGTTAAATAATGATGATAGTGATTATCATGATGACAACAAAAGCGTCTGCAAATTAAGCTTAAAGTCACAAAGGGTGTGATAGTCTAATCATTAATGTATCCATCAGTGCTTCATGTGAACAATCTTAATGACATTAAAACAACACTAGATGCTTGGGAGTGCAATAAATACTCACTAATCCGATTAGGTAGGTTTTCTTATTTCCTATGATCAATACAGATAATTTATCAGCTATTGATGGGTGAACAATAAAACAATATTATAGGTCTGCACTAATAACTGGAAATTAAAAACAGTGATAGTGAATTTTTAAAGGAAAATTTCGCTAAACCTTATGTAACCGCTCTAACAGATTCTATAATATTTCAGAGACAGAAATCTTTCTTGGGCCAATTGCATTGGATATGCAAGTGACAACTGCAATGCAATGATTGGAAAACACAACAGTGTTCTGTCAAGAGTTAGAGATAGAAATCACAAGGTTTCTGACATTGGATGCGTGTGCCACCTTACTAACACCTGTGCCCTGAAGGGTATATTACTAACACCTGTGCCCTGAAGGGTATAAAGGCTTTGACTCTGCCTATTGAAGATCTCCTTATTGACATCTACTTCCACTTCTATCACAGGTATGATATTATAACTAGAATCATGACAATAAATTTAGGTAACTTTATTATTTGAGATCTTTTACTAATCAATGATTTCAGTGGTTTTGATTCACAGGCTGATACACACACACATGCACAAACCCACGCACCCACACACAAACATATATATACAGATTTTTTAAAATAGGAAATGTATTGCCATTAAAATCAGTAGTTGAAGAGAAAATCATGCAATTTATGATGTCTTTCAGCTCCAAAAGGAGCAGTTAAAAGGATTTCAGGATTTTGCTGATGTGGAACCAATGAAGCTGCTGAAACACTGTACTGCCAGGTGGTTGTCACTGGAGAGGTGTGTGAAAAAACGTCTGCTACAGCAATGGCCAGCCCTGAAAAGTTATTTCCAGAGCCATCCAGAGATGGAGAAACCTGGTAGAGTCAAGAGATGCTGTGACATGCTCACCAATGATGAGATGTGGCTGTACTTTGCATTCATGGAATTTGTTCTTCCCATCCTGAATTACTTTAACACACAGTGTTGACCCTGAAGACCTTCAATTCCATAATGCTCTAACAAATCAGGATATATGCTGTTCCACATAAATCAAAACTAAAACAAACTGTAGACCATGAAGACCTTCCATCTCATAATGCTCTAACAGATTAGATAGTATGCTGTTCCACAATAATCAAAACTAAAATAGCGTAGACCATGAAGACCTTCCATCCCATAATGCTCTAACAGATTAGAATGTATGCTGTTCCACATTTAAATCAAAACTAAAATAGTGTAGACCCTGAAAACCTTCCATCCCATAATGCTCTTGCAGATTTGGGTGTATGCTGTTCCACATTAGTCGTAACTAAAGCAGTGACATTGATTTGTCATTGCATTATTTGACAGTAGATCTGGATCTATGCTGTTTGCAACTACTGGGTACATGCTGTACATGAGTATATTCAGTAGATTTATTAAGACATTAAAAAACATTAGAAACAATGAAAGGAAAATTAACTGGAATAGTGCACAACTAAGCCATCCAAAGCAAAGAGCTAGTATCAAGCTGATGATGTAATCAACTAGATCCTGACATAAAATGTGACATTATGAATTTAATTTTTATTAAAAGCTTTCAGAAAATTAAAGTAGTGAGAGAATTAAAATAGAATTGAAGAAAAAAAATTGCTTTAAAAATCATAACTAGAGCTACTAAGTTTTAGTCTGTATTATAATGATAAAAAAATAAAAATTGACATTTTCATCAATAAGGACTTTAAAGGTTTGGACAGCTAAATTAATTTGGTCAATATGTACTGTTCATAGCGAGTCATAAAAAATAACTTGTACAATAAAACCTCTTCTTTCTACAACAGTAAACTTGTCCTCTTAAAATATTATAACCTTTGTGTTCAGACTATTTCTGTCCACTCTTTTCAGTAGGTGTTTTTATACTGTACAAAATACTTCTTGCTATATTATTTGAGACACTTTGATTGTATTCCAGTATAAAAAAACCTTTTTGGGGTGACTTTTCTCTTGAAGGTGATTTCTTGAAATCTTCACCACCTGCCAGATTCTGAAAAATAAAATTCAAATATAGTATGAGTGACCTGGGACCAAAGATGTAACATACTGCCATCTCTAGAATATACCAATAAGCAAGATGTAACATACTGCCATCTCTAGAATATACCAATAAGCAAGATGTAACATACTGCCATCTCTAGAATATACCAATAAGCAAGATGTAACATACTGCCATCTCTAGAATATACCAATAAGCAAGATGTAACATACTAACATCTCCAGAATATAGCAATATGCAAGATGTAACATACTGCCATCTCTAGAATATACCAATATACAAGATGTAACATTGCCATCTCAAGAATATACCAATTTGCAAGATGTAACATACTGCCATCTCTAGAATATATTAATATGCAAGATGTAACATACTGCCATCTCTAGAATACACCAATATACAACGTTTTATAAATAGGTTCCAAATTCACCCACCTTGGAAACATGCTTAGTCGTTTTAGACATGTTAGATTTACAAAAATTTCATTCCATCATACTGCTTGCTTGTATCCAGAGTTTGAGTAAAGACTAACTTTTGTTCCTGAAATCCAACTCTCAAACACAATACTAATCATTATTTAACAACAGAAGAGACAACTAGTTGTCTTTTTATCATCAATAAAATGTACAAGTAATGACTTTAGTAAGTTGGTCTTTTTATCATCAAGAAAATGTACAAGTACTGACTTTAGTAAGTTGGTCCTTTTATCTTGAAGAAAATGTACAAGTACTGACTCTAGTAAGTTGGTCCTTTTATCTTGAAGAAAATGTACAAGTACTGACTTTAGTAAGTTGGTCTTTTTATCATCAAGAAAATGTACAAGTACAGACTCTTGTAAGTTGGTCCTTTTATCTTGAAGAAAATGTACAAGTAATGACTTTAGTAAGTGTGTCTTCCTAACATCAAGAAAATGTACAAGTACTGACTTTAGTAAGTTGGTATTTTCTTATCATCAATAAAATGTACAAGTACTGACTTTAGTAAGTTGGTCTTTTCTTATCATCAAGAAAATGTACAAGTACTGACTTTAGTAAGTTGGTCTTCCTAACATCAAGAAAATGTACAAGTAATGACTTTAGTAGTTGGTCTTTTTATCATCAAGAAAATATACAAGTACTGACTTTAGTAACAAAATACAGTACTATTCTGAGTACATGGATGGACATGACAATAACATCAATCGTGTTGAGCTGGCTTGTCAATTGATACTTAATTCTTACAAATTACTGTGTGTGCAAGTTTCTCTCTTGATCATTTTCCCATACAGAATACAGATAAGGTTATACTGTAGTCAAACTTTTTGCACATACTGTTGCCATTCACGTGATGTAGGACAACCTTTGTTTACTGAAAACATGGCATCCAGAAACGCTGATCCCAGGGTATTCAAAATCATGATATTTTAGACTTTAGACGACATTTTTCAATGCGGTACAAATGATGGCGATTTAGCAGCCAATGCAGATAGCAGTGGAGACAGCAGTTATTAATTAAGTGACCATCTTGTTTCAATTTAATCGAAAAAAAAATGAAATAAAAAAAAAAAAACAAAAAAAAAAAACCCACAGCAGAACTGCCACTTTCAAGGATAGAGACCAGAGTTGTCTCCAGGTCAATAAACTATATCAATTCTGCTACATCTTCATGTCAGGTTACAGGTTGCCAATACAGCTTCCTAGGCTTGCTATATCATCCTAATTGGCCTTGACACAGCTTATAAGTCCTGCTACACCTTCCTAATTAGCACAATACAGCTTCCAAGTTGTGCTGCACCTTCCTAATTGACCCCAATGCAGTTTCCAAGTCCTGATGGGCCCAATACAAAAACCTAGTTCTGTTACACCTTCCTAATTAACATGGGCTGTGTTCTCTGTAAGCTAATAAGCTACATCAGTCTTGTTACAACTTCATGTCAACTCAGAGGCTGCCAATACAGCTTCCTAGCCCTGCTACACCTTTCCAGTAGGCCCCAGTACTGCTTCACAGCCCTGCAACACCATCCTAACAAGCCCCAATACAGCTTTCTAGCCCTGGAAAACCTTCCTATTGGGCCCCAATACAGCTTTCTAGTCCCACTACACCTTTCCTAATTGGCTACATTACAATTTCCTAGCCCAGCAACACCTAATTGGCCACAATACAGCTTCCAAGCCCAGCAACACCTTCCGAAAGAGCTCTGATCAGCTTCCTAACTCTGCAACACCTTCTTACTGAGCCCCAATACAGCCTCCTAGACCCACAACACCTTCCAAATGGGCCATGATACTGCTTCCTAATCGAAGAAAACCTTCCTAATGGGCCCCCGATACAAATTTCTAGTCCAGCATCACCTTCCAAATGGGCCCCAAATACAGCTTTCTAATCAAAGAAAACCTTCCTAATGGGCCCCCCCGATACAAATTTCTAGTCCAGCAACACCATCCAAATGGGCCCCAATACAGCTTCCTAGTCCCACTACATCCTCCAAATGGGCCCCAAAACAGTGTCAAAACATCAAAACAACCATTTCCTTTCCATTGATTAACAAGATTATTATTTACAGTGCCCTGTTACTGGTTTATACACAGTGTGCTGATTGTACCAGGTATCTATACTATTCATAGCCCATTTACTACCCTGTACAGTAAACTGACTGTACCAGGTATATACCATACACAGCCCAGTTACTGCTTTGTACACAGTGTGTAGACTGTATCAGATATATAATATACACGGCTCAGTTACTACTTCGTACACAGTGTACTGACTGTACCAAGTATCTCATACACTGCCCAGTTATTACTTTGTACACTTAGTACTTACCTTTTATGTGGCTGGTGTGTTTTGGATTATGATTGTTTTACTCACAGATACACTTAGTACTTACCTTCCGTATGGCAGGTTTGCGGCTGAAAAGAATTTCAGGATCGTCATCATCTGGCTGAATAGCATCTGAATCCACCTCTTTTTCCACAAGACTTCTTTCACCCCTCCCTCTCCTGGAGGTCAATGATCGGGTGGATATTTTGGAACTGGTGGAGGACTCCGAAGTAGTCTTTCTTCTTGACCTTAATAAAGAAGCAGGTACTGTTTTCCCTGGACTTCCCTCCAATGTTTCTGACCGAGAGGCCAATCTTTTCTTGTTTGCAGGTGTATGAACATCCACAATGTTGGATCTCTGAGATCCAAAAGTTGGTTTTGGAGTCCCAGATGAGTCCTTTTCAATATTCAGACTCGGCTCTGAAGATTCCACTATTCTTTTCTGGTGATCATGTACGATGGACTTTGTCCCTGAATCTAATGAGAGACCTTTCACATTTAAGCCTTCACTGTTCATGTCCTTGTCTTTTAACCCTTGTCTCAAGCTCATTCTCCTCATATGACTTAATGTTGGCCTCTCCTTCACGGGAAAACAACTTGCATCATCAGAAGAGAATGTGTAGACATCTATGTCTTGAAGAGAACTGCCATGTGTCTCTTGTTCTCTAAGTCGGGTAAATCTACCTGGCGAGTTCTTATTTTCATTTAGTAAGATGGTGGATGATGGGGCAGCCAGCTTTTGATTTGAAATCCCTCTAATCTCCTTGTCCTCTTCCTCCCTCTCCTCCTTATCTCCCCTACTACTGCCCATACTTAAAGAGGTTGCTGAAGGGGACTGTTTTGTGGTGCAGGTTGTTAACAATGAAACTCTCCTTCTACCAGACCTAGCTTTAGAGGCAGGTGTCATATTTTCATGAAGTTTCTCCGAGTTCTTTGATTGTGAAGTAGATCTATTCCTTGCTTTAGTTGTACTTGTGTCTACCTCACATGATACACCAGCTTTTGATTCAAGTGTCAGAGCTTTGCTTGGAGACGTTTTATTTGATCTAATTCCTGATTCCTTGTTATTAAGAGTATCATGTCTAACATTCTTATGTGATTGCACCACATTTACTTGCAAGTCTGACTCACTTTCAGGTTCTGAAACAATGATTACACTATCAGGGGATAACTCATTGTTATTCTTCTCTTGATATACCTGCCTTGAGCTCTGCATCTCTTTACCATCTCTCGGACTCATTCTGCTTGAGGAACATAATGAAGACTTGAGGAAGACACTTAAATCAGGAACTAGAAGAATACTCTCCTTACTGGCTCTAAAAGAATCTGTACCAGCAGTTACATACTCCATGGTAATATTGTTCTCACTCTCCTTGTTAGCTTCAGTCAATAATTCTGACTTGGTATCATGAGCCACAATTTGTTGCTCATCCTTTCCAGTCTTTTTCTTCTTCAGTGATGTTGGCTTATTTTCAATACTTCCAGCTTCATTATCCATAATTTGATGTAGATCACTCTCTCCAACTCTCTTCTTTTTTGGTGACTTTGACTTAACTGGTGAAGGAATATTAGTGTGTTTTTCAGATTTGTGTCCATCATCAAGTACCTGAGAAAAAATTCATAGGTAAGGCTATGTACAGATTGAAATTATTATATGGTAGTATTCTGGAGCATATTTACAATGTAAGTTTGTATAAGTTTTGAAATTTCAACTGCCTTTATCTACGCAAGAAATCTGCTAATCGGTTGCTTTCTTTTTCAGAAGGATAGAAAAATACTGAGTAAATGTGAAACAAATTGCAAAACAAACCCAACAACTTTATTTGTAAATGTATTATTTATTTATTTTTTGAACAGAATCAAGTATAAATTTTCAGTGGAACAGTGTTTGAGGGACACTGTTAGTAGTGAAATCTAACCAAAGCAAACTGCCACCCTTATGAATTTAAAAACAAGAGTCCCTTGAAGGAACTAATGCTCTACTGATCAAAAATAATTTCCAGGAGTTCAAGATAAGACCGTTTCTTCTTTCTTAACTTCTGAGTGTTGAAACCATCTCTTATATTTTTTAGCAATAACAAAATTGTCAAATTAGCCACTGTGGTGGGCATATTGGATGTAAGATCAGCACCATTTTTATTTAGGACCAACTAGACATCATTATAAGTCAGCAGCAGTAGCACTAACAAGATTTTAAAGATGGCACATTGGCATCATTTTCATTTAGGCCCAACTAGAGACCATAATCATTCTTCTGGTGAAAACCCCATGTCAATAAGACTTTCTATTTAGGATGAGAAGCTATAGCAATATTTTCAAGATGACTGCCATGGTGGCCATATTGGCTCACAAATCATCACCATTTTCCGGACATCATAAGAAGTCTTCTCATAAAAAACCCTTACGACAATACGACTTTCTGTTTAGGAGGTGTAGCAATAACAATATTATCAAGATAACATCCACTACTGCTGTATTGGATGTCAGATCAGCACCATTTTCATTTAGGACCAACTAGACATCACAAGAAGTCTTTTGGTGAAAATCCAATGCTGATATGACCATCCATCTAGGAGGAGTAGCAATAACAAGATTTTCAAGACAGTCACTGTGGTGGTCAAACTGGAGGGTCAGACTGGCACCATTTTCATTTTAGATCAACTAGACATCATAAGAAATCTATCACTGAAAACCCCATGTTGATATGACTTTCCATTTAGGAGGAGTAGCCATAACAAGAGTTTAAGATGACTGCCATAGTGGCCATGTTGGATGTAAGATCAGTACTGTTTTCATTTAGGACCAAATAAATGCATAAGAAATCTTTTAGTGAAAACCTCATGTTGATATGACTTTCCAATCAGGAAGAGCAGCAAAACCAAGATTTTCAAGACAGTCACTGAGGCGGTCATATTGGATGTCTGAATAGCACCATTTTCATTCTAGACCAGCCAGAGATCATAAACAGTCTTCTGGTGAAAACCCTATGTCAATATGACTTTCCATTCATGTGGAGTAGCGACAAGCAGATTTTCAAGATGGTTGTCATAGCGGCCATATATGGAGTCAGATCAGCACCATTTTCATTTAAGACCAACTAGATATAATAATTAAGTCTTCAGGTGTCTTTCCATGTAGGAGGAGTAGAAATAACAAGATTTTCAAGATGGCTGCCATGGTGTCCATACTGGATGTCAAAATGGCACCATTTTAATATAGGACCAACTAGCGTTCTAGTGTACACCCCATGTCAATACAACTTTCCATCTAGGAGGAGTAGCAATAGGATTTTCAAGATGGACACTGTAGTGGCCATATTGGAGGTAAGAATGGCACAATTGTTACTGAAGACCAAATAGACATAATAAGAAGTCTTCTGGTGAAAACCCCATGTTGATCTGACTTTCCATTAAGAACGAGTAGCAACAGCAAGATTTTCAAGATTGCTGCTGTAGTGGCCATATTGGATGTCAGATCAGCACCATTTTCACTTAGGATCAACTAGACATCATAAAAAATCTTTTAGTGAAAACCCCATGTTAATATTACTATCCATTCAGGTGGGATACAGATAACAAGATTTTCAGGAAAGCCACTGTGGCAGCCATACTGGATGTCTAAGCAGAACCATTTTCATTTAGGTCCAACTAGACATCATAAGAAGTATTCTGGTGAAAACTCAATGCTGATATCACTTCCGTTCTGGAGGAGTAGCAACAGAACAAGATTTTCAAATTGGCTGTTGTATTGGCCATATTGGACATCAGATCAGCACCATTTTAGGACCAAGTAGACATCATAAGAAGTCTTTTAGTTAAAACCCCATGTTGATGTGACCATCCATTCAGAAGTAGTGATAGTAAGATTTTCAAGCTGGCTGCAGCCATACTCGGGGCTCAGGAAAACCACTCATCCTAACTTGGTAAAAAATGCACTCAGATTTATTCTCAAGGTGTGAATCTGCAGAGATAAGTATGTAGTAAAGTTTTACTTGGCCAAGTAAAACTTTACGTACATGTCCCTGCAGATTCTCACATTGAGAATAAATCTGAGTGCATTTTCTACCCAAGTTCAACATCGCTTAACATTTGGCGTGCGTCAATTATAAATAACCTTTGCCTAATTTGCCTACTTATTGTCAGTCTATAACATGTCGCAAAGGTTCGACTGCTTCTAGTTTTTCACAATTACCCAATGTAAGTTTCATACTAAAATGGGTAAATATTATGAACATATTATGATGCAGTTTCACACCTAGCCCTCAGCTTCTTAACTGTGTTCGAATTTTACAGTAACACTTTTCCGTAATTTAGGCATCATTTTGATGTGAAGAAAGTTTCCCTTTCAATGAGCTATCACACACTCGGAGAATTTAAGAGACAGTGAATTTCAAAATGTTTGTAATTTTTTCATCTTGTTGGGCAATCTTGTGGCTGCCCCAGGTAACCGGTATTTTCAAGACAAAAGCTTTATTGATACACTGTCATGCCAAAGGAAAGATGCCAGCAGATATTGCTAGAAGTATTTGATTACTTTTCACAAGAAAAATGTTGCCAACTTACACTTTCAACACATTCATTCAAATTAAGTATGTAAAGTGTCTCAGCCGATTCCCACCAACTTTCACACAATGCATGCTGGTATAATCTATTTATAAAGCAGATATTGTCAAGACAACAGCTGATTGGTCGAAATCTAGTTGTGGTAATGTCCTAGAAATCCTCCAGTTCTTTTGTCTAATCAGCAATCTTCCTTTTTACGGCATCCATCTGTAGCTCTCTAGTATGGAGGTTTGACCAAAATGGATCTTTATTTCCAAAGTTGGTGGAAATTGAGATGGTTGGAATTCTTTCAAATACAAATTACTGATAAATTTCTTGTGAAAATTACATATTTATATCAATATTTGCTGGCATCTTTACTTTGGCATGACAATATATTAAAGATGCTACACAGTCTTGAAAATACTAGTGACCTGACAACAATGAAAATACTGGCTACCTGGGACAGCTAAAAGATTGCCTGACCAGAAAAAAAATTATTTTTTTTTTGACATTCTCTATTAACTTATACCATATCTAACTTGTAAAAATGTGTGATAGCTCAATGAAAAGGAAAACTATGACACCTAGATCACTGAGAGGTTTGACTGGAAATGCAAATACCACTAAGAAAGGGCTATGTGTGAAGCTGTAATTTCTAGAGCTACAAATACTGTACTTATCTAAGGAACCATGTATTAAAACATATTATTTTATGCTAGGTAGTGAATTACTGGATTTTCCGAGTGAAATAATTGTGATATTTCACTGCAGTGAAAAAATATCATATATTCTTTTTTACTGGCTGTCCGTAGATAACATTATAACTAAGAAATCTCAACCTTTTTCTATGATGCTTGCGTAGTATAAAGGTTAAGATGGCTACTTCTCATCCAGGCGAACAGGGTTCAAATTGAGCAATGAGAATTTTTGTTTCTTTTTATCTGCTGTTTTACCTTGAATTGGAAAGGAGCATTATGTAACTACTGATATTTTATGTGCAAATATACTCAAAACAGAGCAGAACATAAACGGTAAACTGCTGACATTATCGGGTGGAATGCAGTAAGAAATCAGCTACTTCAGTGTGTTATACAAATTGTTAGACAATACGCTTGAGCATAAAATAAAAAGAATATTTGCTTGCTCCGAGTGAATAACGGATATATTTCATCTCGTGGGTGAAAAACTTGATTATTTCATCTCGTGGGTGAAAAACTTGGCTTCGCCGCTCGTGAAAATACCGAGTTTTTCACCCACTCGATGAAATATATCCGTTATTCACTCGGAGCAAACAAATATCCTCACTATATTTTCATAGGTTTTATCCATTTTAGTATCAAGCTTGAATTAGGTAGGTACCTGTAGTTCTTTAGTAAAAGCATAAGCAGTGTAGTGAAGTGCACTGTGTTGAATATAATTAGGACAGGGACAAATGCTTGGGGAATTTGTTCTTGAGCCATGCATACTGGACGTCCGGCATAACCATTTTCATTTAGGATCAACTAGAGATTATAATAAGTCTTCTGGTGAAAAGCCCATGTAGATAGAACTTTCCATTCAATAGGCATAGCAATAACAAGATTTTCAAGATGGCTCCCATGGCACCATTACAATATTATTAAAAAACATATCCATGACATGAAATCAAATAAAAATTTTACCAGACCTGGATGCATCACAAAGGGCTCCTACTAACTACAATTAGCAATGTTACACAGGGCCTTAAACAGAGGAAATGTATTTGGAAACCAAAGTTAGGAAAAGATGGACTTTCAGAGGTCATGACTCCTCTAAATGATGATGTGGAATGCTTTGAAATGCAAAGTCTCATCAATGCAAGCAACATCCCATGTAAAGATATGAACTTGATAGACAAGGGCCATAACTCTGTCCAAAATGGAGCAGACGAGACAAAAACCCCAAAAGGCACATCTAGGTCTATAAAACATTGTTCATATCAAATTGCATCAGAGTATGTTGAATGGTTCTTGAGCTATGCTGATTACAAGCAAAATCCCATGTAAAAATCACTTGAATGGCAAGAGCTATTACTCTTTCCAAAATGGAGTAGATGAGATAAAACTCATAAAAGGTATATTTAGGTCTAACCAAATGCCATCAGAATATCTTGAATGATTCTTAAGCTATGCTGACTGCAAGCAAAATTCCAAGTTTCCACATCAACAAAAGAATTTGCTTGACAAGGGCCACAACTCTATTCAAAATGGAGCTGATAAGACTAAACTCATAAACGACACATGTAAGTCTGAGACAATGTTCATATCAAATTGCATTTGAATATGTTGAATGTTTCTTCAGCCATGCCTGTTACAAGCAACATCCCATGTGCAGATATCAACATACATAGTTATTGCTTTTTTTGTGTGTGTGGGTTTAACGCCATTTTTCAGCATATGATACATGGCAGCCAGTGTACCTGGTGAAAGAAAACCCCAGGAAGAACCACTAACTCATGGGAAACTTCTGGCAAGCCTGAGACAGAGGTGAGATGTGAGTGATCTGTAAAGGCGAGTGCCTTAGACCACTTGGCCTCCCGGGACCCCACATATATATATTAATTGCTATGGGTCATAAACTGTCCAAAATGGAGTTGATGAGACAAAACCCATAAAAGGGTTAAGTTAAATCTATGAGACAATGTACACACCATATTCCATCAGAACGTTGAATGATTCCTTAGGTATGTTGGTTACAAGAATCTGCAGTAGCGATTTAAAACTGATAGAAAAAGGACAAAAACTCTGTCCAACTTGGCCCTGAAAAGACTACACCTTTAAAATGCAAATTTACATGTAATAGGCAATTCATATACCAAATGGCTTCCAATAATTTCCAAAGGTTGCAGAGCTACAATGGTTGCAAGAAGTATGAACAGACAGACAGACAGATAGATGAACAGATGGAAGGATGAAAAAGGTGAGGACTATAGGGCTCCTGCATCTTGATGTGGGAACCTAATGAAACACTAATTCTGAATTGGCATAACCGTCAACTTTGAGACTCAGAATTCAAGACATAAAGTCAAAATGACTGTGACCAAATGGTTGCCTGACATTGATTTTACCTTTAGAGCCACCATCCTGTAGTGTGTCTCTGGCAAAGGCACTTAACTCTCCTTGCATTGACACTATATGGTTTTGCTTTACAGTTTCGTACTTTGCACAGGGTATGATTTTTAAAGAAAAAGAATTTCCCAGGTTTTCCTCACTAGTTATCCTGGTTATTTAAAAAAGACCTTTTATATGTTAGGCATTGTTAAAATACTTTTAATTCCCTTATTTTGGTGTATGATTGTTCGGTGTAATTTGGTGTATAGAGTATACAGCTTGGCCTTACTTCATATGTGCATTTCTCAAGACTACTAGCTCTGCTTGGTCATTTTCATTTCCTGGACTTCAAAGGTAAATTTGAAGAAAAAAAAAACTAGCTGATAACTTATTTTTAATAGTTTTTTTTATACTTATTTGTTAATTAATTGCACTTTCAGAAGTTAGTATTGTCTACTCTGGCAAAATTCATTTTCCCTATTTTATTTACTGCTAAAGTTAGTGTATTTTGGACTATTTTAAGTTCAATCTCAAACACATGGGAGCAGCCTTTTTGATCAGCCTAAAGGCAGCGTGTTGTTTCCCTAATACCACATATAAAAAAAATTCCCTGTTAACATTCTCTCCACTGTGCTTGTTGCAAATACACACAACTTCACCTTATACCAGTACCTGTTTCAGAAGTATGTAATAAATGTAGAGCGAACCTATAGCCTTTTTTGTGTCAATGAGCTGCTAAACAACAAACAATCCTCTGCCATCATAAATACTCATTCAGATCAACCACTCTGCATATTACTTGCAATAAAAAAGATTTTTTTTAAAGCCCAGTGGTCACAGAAGGAAAAAGAATCCACAGAAAATTGTGTAATACTTACCATCTGCACTTGCATATAAGTCGATACCAACTGCAAACTGCATAGACCCAGATCTGTCATCGCATAATGCGCCAGCAGATCAAGGTCTATGTTGTTTGCATTAGGCCCCAGCTTATATGCAAGTACATATGGTACTTCAAAAACTGTAACTAGCATTGTGTAGAAATATGACAAGATGCTGATAATACTGGAGTAAAGTAAACATAGTGCTTACTTGGGTGTACTAACTGAATCCTACCTTTGTATTTCCCTTTGTGTCCAAGAAGAAAATATCAGTGCCTTTTGGAGGTTGGTCAGATCCCTCCTCCATTTTTTCCTCCTCATCCTTTTTATTCTCTTTGCAGTTCATATCCTCCTCCTCCATTAAGGTGTGTATCTCATCATATTCCTGATTGTCATCCCCTGACTGGACTTTTGTATCCCTTATTAGAGCCTGCAAAGGTACAAGCAAGGGTCCAAGCACATGGGTCAAAAGTGCCAGATATGGAATTTTAAACAAATCAGACAGAGAGACCTATGATTACCTATGTACAAGAATCATTTTGTACAACAATATCAAAGAATGTAAGCAGTACATGTAATTTGGAAATGCATCCTTCAAATCAGACATGAATTTTCTTTTTAATTTCCTGATTAAAAGTTTTAGAAAGTCATTGCTTCTACTAACCCTGTCCTGTTTTCCAGTTAATATTTATGTTACTTGGTCTAATAGTTACATGTATATCCATGCAATCCATACAAAATACCTTTGTAAAGCCCTTAGTATCAAGGAAAAAAAGATCTGCATTGGCTTTCCCCTGTAGTTCAGTTTCCTCCTCTTCATCTTTGTGTTTTGAATTCCAGGTTTCTTCCTCCTGAATCCCTTCCTCTGGTTCTGTTGAGATTAGGGTGTCCCCTGTCAGGGCCTGGAATGACACATTAGATACTAATTCTCCACATGTGTCAGTGTGTGTGTGTGACTCCAACCTGAGACTTTGAAGTATCAAAAGTGATATTTGTGTTTGCAAAGACACATATGCCTCCAGTGCATACCAAAAAGTCAAAGTAACAAAAAAGTTCAGATATGTTTATAAAAATTTGAAAATACTAAATTGGCTTCAAAATCTAAACAAGTCATCTATATATATATACATCTATATATATATATATATATATATATCCATATCCAAATATGCCTACCAAATTTAATTTGTCTATCTTGAGTGGTTTTTGATTAAGTCAGCCAAGAAGGTTTTCATCAAAAGAAGTTGTCCCAATAAAGTTCAACTATGTGTAAAAAAAATAGAAAAATTGCTGCAATGGCATGAAAATCTAATCATGTTGTCTAAATATGCATACAAATATACCTGCCAAATTTCATCTGTTTATGTTGAGTGGTTATTGTGCAATTGTGCTAACTATCTTCCCTGAAAGAATGGATGGAAACAGGAACAAATTAAGATACCCCCCCCCACACACACTGCAACCTGTAGGGCATACAGGATGGATAGACAGGACTATATCAGGATACCCCCACTGCAAGCTGTGGGGGCATACAGGATGGAAAGACATACCTAAATCAAGATACCCTAGCAGCAAGCAGTGGATCATTTCATGATTGAAAAACAGGACCAAAATCAAGATACCACAGCTGCAAACAGTGGGGCATACAGGATTGAAAGACAGGACCATATCAACATACCCCCATAGCAAGCTGTGTGACATTCAGGATGGAAAGACTGGGCCAAATCAAGATATCCCAGCTGCAAGCTGTGGAGCATACAGGATGGAAAGACTGGACCATATCTTGATACCCCAGCTGCAAGCTGTAAAGCATACAGGATGGAAAGACTGGACCAAATCTTGATACCCCAGCTGCAAGCTGTGGGCATACAGGATGGAAAGACTGGACCAAATCTAGATACCCCAGCTGCAAGCTGTGGGGCATACAGGATGGAAAGACTGGAGCAAATCAAGATACCCATTCTACAAGCTGTGGGGCATACAAAATGGTATCCACTAAAACGATAGGTCATTGCTTGTATTTTATGACTTGTTTCATACTAAGTGAGGCTCTCTAAACAACATTAATCAATATAGTGAATTTTTTATATTTTTTTTTACTGGCATAAATATTTGTTATATCCTGAGCCAGGGCTTGAAAATCTCCTAGAAAAACCCAAACATCATTATCATCTACCAATAATGAGACAGCTCACCCTGAGTGGAAGTTGGTAATGATTTGTTGACATTTCTTAAATAAAACATACAAAAGTTATACTCACACTAAAGAATTATGTCTTGCATAATTACAAGGATTTTTTAATCAAATTATTAAGAATACTTATGGCCTCGAGAGTTGAAGTGATTCTAATTTACATAAGATCAGATTGAAGAACATTAGCTCCAGCTATACTGCTATTTGTTGTCCTGTTTACTATTGTAAACATACTGCTCAAAATAATCTATATACTATCTTCAAAATTTTCTTTTCTTTATAAGTCACAAGAGAATTTATATTAACATCTGAAACATTATTTGAGTAATTACTGATTTACTGTGGTGATTTCCATTTAAAAGCATTTTCCACTATTGTTTCAAATACGACGAATATTCAAGGGAGATTACTATCACAGCTAATCATTTACCTAAGTTTCAGTTGCCTCCCTTGACACAAAACTTGACCTGAAGGGCCATTGTATAACTTTGCTACTAATTTTAATAAGACCACAAAGTTTGTTACTATTATCAGTAATACAAAGTATATTTGAAAAAGGAATAGACTCAAATCCCAACAAGCCAAACATTTCTGAAGTCATGTTCAGGAGATCATTTCGCAGCCCAAAGTATAAAATTCATTGATGCTACAATTTTGTAATTAACAGTCCTTGGCAATCTGCTGTATAAAAGAACACAAGATTTGCTATCCATATGACTGAATCCATAATGAACAAGCAAGGAAGTTAAGCTTGTTTCTAAAAGCTTACATCCAGCAGTTTAGAGAATGTGTCCTCATCAGCTTCATCCAGGAGAAACTCAGTGATTTGTTTCCCCTTGAATTTCTTGTCATTGACTGGCATCTCCTCCAGAACTTCGGGACATCTCTCCTGTAACCAGTCCAGGAATCCATCACCTGCTGATTGTCCTTTAGTTACCTGGTGAAAAAAATTTGGTTACATTTGATTTTACTAATTAATTTTTTGTCAACAGCACAATCTAACAACTTATAATCATACACCTGATGGCTCATAAGCTGGTGTGAGAATGAAGCACAATCTAACAACTTATAATCATACACCTGATGGCTCATAAGCTGGTGTGAGAATGAATAATGCATCCAGTAGCTTTGCAGTGAAGAGTACTCACTATTATTTACAGTTTGATCAGATGAACTGGATAACAAGATATGTAGTGCATTACAAGCAATATACAAGCAATATGAAGATCAGTCTCAGGAAAGGACAGAAAAGCTTTAATTATTGTTTTTGAAAGGGTGACAGCAATGAAAGATACTGAAGGTAATCTCTCAGTTGAGGAAGCTAAAGTGTCAGTTTCAACTAAACCTGGAGCCTCTATTACTGATGATGACTGCTGATGATGATGATGATTACTGATGATGACTGCTGATGATGATGATGATTACTGATGATGACTGCAATGTGACTCCTAGCCTGCAGAATCAAAGCCATAAAGATTTCAGATTTACATGTTCCCATCGACCCAGAAAATTAGAAAATGGACCCACCCATTTTTCCTGAAATAGAGATTTAATGTGTCCAAAACTTTTCTGATGGACACAGGCTTTAAAGTTTTTAGTGCCTCCGTTATCCCTGAATGTATATGCTAAAACTGGGCATCAGTTCTAAGGCCAGGGATGTGAAAAACATCCCATCACTATCATGAACTCATTGGTTGTATAATTAAGTAATTACTTCTTGCATATTCATATGTTTGTGGACTGTGTCTCTATTTTTCATTGTATCAGCTGCAAATTTACAATATTTCAAATCAAGAAACCATTCTAAATCAATAGTGTTAATGAGATAACTTTTCTTTCGGTGGAAAATTAATACAAATATAATCCCATACAAGTTAAAGTTAGTTAAGCAAAGCTATTATTGCTTACAAGATAGAGTATTTTGGAATATCAGTGAATTTGTTTCTGACTTTATTACTTATCAATTAAACATGTATCCAAATGACACTGATGTTGCTGCTAAACATAACCATCAGAGGAATGGTTAATCCTCCTGACTGACCGAAAGTATTATAAATTCAAATTTTTTTCACATCCAGCCCTTGCTATCCTGGACAACTAAAAATCATTGATGGGCAATTGAAATTTCAAGTAAGTAGCCCAATTGTTACACAGAAAAAACTACAACATGTTTTAATTGTAGACCTATTTCCCTGTATCATCCTTGCTGGGCTAGAAGGTTGAAATTGGAATTGCTGCCCCTTGCTCTTAAATGTAATGCAACAATGAATTCAATAAAAACTGTGTGCAGGAAAGTTTATAAAAGCAGACTTATCATGTGGAACCCAAAATTACAATTTTAGCTGCTGTGACCTTGACCTTTGACCTCAGGGTTTGTGCATTAATAGGGAGTTATCTCTACCCAAGGGTAGATTATCTATGAACTTTGATGAAAACTGGATCCACAAAATTATCCAGTGGAAACCAACAAAAAATTACAACGTTGTCTCCAGTGACCTTGACCTTTAACATCTCGGCTTCAGAATCAATAGTGAGCTGCCCCCACCCAGGTGTAGTCTACCTAAGAAGTTTAAAGAAGATGTTGCCATACAAAAAGAAAAATAATATTTTCAGATCCTGTGACCATGACTATGAACCTAACAGTCCCAAAATCATTAGGCTAATGCCTATACCCATGTGTAAATCACATACCAGGTTTGAGAAAAAAAAAGAACAGGGCAAACTAAAGTTATATTGTGGAAACCATCTTGTCAATGGATGGATAGACAGACAGACATCACTATATCCCAATGCACTTTTGGTCTGGGTGATATAAAGGTGTAACTGAAGAAACTTTGGTTCAAAATGCAAGTGCAAATTTCAAAGTCAAACAGGCATAACTCAATTAAAGTTTGGTTGAAAATTGTGAAAATCAAACCCGATTTAGGTCTTCTTGATATTCAGCCCCATACCAAATGTAATTTTATTGCATGCAGTCCTTCAAAAGTTATCCACTGGAAGCAAACTTCATGATGCAAAAACAAACTTCCAAGTCAAACAGGATATATAACTCGCCAAATTTGTAAAGAAGCTACAGTCAAACTGTGACCTAAGTCTTCTTGATATTAGGTCTCGTACCAACTCTGATTTCAATCCATGCAGTTCTTGAATGTTATTGAACAGATATCTAGTTTTTGGAGGGGTAAAACTAATTTTAATTATGTAATACTTAATTGCTACTATTGCATTGCTATCCTTTTCTGGGACTCATAGTCCCACGTCCAAGCTAACTATTTCCTTCTCCAATTAGTATTGGAAGGTTTTAGAACAGAAAGAACAAGATCCCAGTCTGACTCCTGTGTCACAGCCCACATATATGGAATATCTTCCTCTTTTGGTTTGGATCTCGATTACAGGATATCAGAGTGGGGTGGGAGGAGGGAATCTCTAGTAGCAGGTAAGTATTACATAATTAAAATTAATTTACCCCCCCCAAAAAAAAACCCATCTACTGTTGCATTGCTGAATTTACCAGTGAGGAAGGCTGATAGCCTCAACAATTCTGGTATAAACATTTTGCATTTACCCGTATGGTAGGAGTGATCTCAACTGTAAGCTGGTAAAAGGTAGGACCACTTTTTGTGCCATTACTATCAGGCCCCCCCCAAAATATGCCTTCACTCTGCTGCATCAAAGATTGAAGATAAAATGATGAGAAGGTAGTGTGAGACCACCAGAAAGCAGCTCTCATAACACCCTCCAAAGAGGAGTGATTCAAACAGGCCCAAAATGAAGCAACAGCCCTAACTTCATGGGCCTCAATTCTCTTGAAAGAAAGGTCCCTCTCAGTTAGGGACTTATAAGCTCTCTTTATAGTGAGGACAATCCACCTAGAAAAAGTGATGCCAAAATATCAGAGGAATCCCTCATAGAGAGGAAGATATGCTGCCGACCTTTCCTTCTCCCTTTAGAGGAAGCCAATAAAACCACAAGGCCTTAATTGGGCAAAGAAGTATATCCTGACCATTTCCAGCACAGATACGACTGAGATTGGGAATCTCAAAAGAAATGGGACTTTTGAAGGTAGCTGATTCTTAGCCAGAAACCCAGGTTGGCAAAGAAGAAACACAGACTCATAATTACCACTGAACCATAAACAACCCTTTTCCACAGACAAGACATGTAGCTTGCTCCTTCTCCACACAGATGCCAAGGAGAGCAGAAAATGGTCTAAAGGTCAAGGTTCTTAAAAAAAAGCTTCACTCAACAGTTCATAATGGGGCTTTAGACAATGCCCAAAGAATGCACAAAAGACTACATCAAGGCATTAGTGAGTGAGATACCAGGCTCTGAAGCCCAAAATACTGGATAAGATCAGAAAGATGAGGTTCCTACCTAATGGCAGGGCACTTACAGAACTTCAGTGTTGGAAAGGGCAGTCCTATAGCCCTTAATAGTGGATACCGAACATCTCTTGTCGAAAAGTGAGAGAAAAGAAAATCAGCAACTGTGCTCAAAGGGGGACAGCTTGGATCAACACATTTCCTACTGCACCGATCACAGAAGATCTCTGCTCTGCATCATAGACCTTGAAAGTGGACTGCCTCCTAGCCTGGACGATACAGTTGGTAACCATGCACAAAAACCGGTCCTAATGGATTGATTGCTCGAGATGAGTCAAGTGAAGGTGGAATCTCTGGGCTGTTGTGGAGTAGAGACCATATGTGCTGCGACAGCAGTTCTCTCCTTTGTGGTAATCTCCTGGGTTCATCTACAAACTGGTCGAGTAGATCATTGAACCATGACTGTTGGGGCCACAGGGGGGCTACCAGAATGAGCAGAGCAATGGAGATCTTGACTCAGTGGAGCACCTGCAGAATAATTCTGAATTGTGGGAACGTGTACGCAAAAAGGCGATCCCACTTCAGACTGAAGGCATCCACTGCCCAGGCCCTCTGATCTGGGACTGAGGAGACATAAAAGGGAAGCTTGTTGTTCAGTCTCATCACGAACAAGTCCACAAAGGGTCTCCTCCACAGTTGGAAAAGTGACTCTGCAACTGACTGGTGCAGAGACCATTCCATGAGGACTGCACAACCCCCTCTGGACAGACTCTCTGCCAGGATATTCTTCTTGCCAGAATATGGCGGACCTGATGCATGATCTCCGAGGAGACTGCCCACTGGAGGTGGTTCCAGACTTCCATGTAAAGAGAAGAAGCATGTGTACCTCCTTGCCACCTGAGGTAATCTACTACTGATGTCTGAAGCAACCATCACACATTGGCACCTTATGAGGTATATGCACCCCTGTAGGGCTAGAAACACTGCCTGCATTTCCAAGTTGTTTATGTGAAGGGTTTCATCTTTCTGAGAATAAGATCTCTGAAGAACTAAGCCCTATGGGTCTAGATGAGCTCCCCAACCTGAATCTGATGCACTATACTAAATTTCTTAACAAACTACACATAGTTTTTAAAAAGTTATGATTGGGAATTTTTTTACATAGTCACGTGAGATTCTTTGACTGATAGATACGTTTCAAGAAAAGAATAAAAATAGTATTTGTAGAAATTAGTAATAAATTTGTTGCTGAATTTTTATCTCAATACTCAAATATGTGAAAAGAAAAAGGAACATGTATATTTAATAAATGGCTATTCAGGGATTCATTTTCGTGTGCAGAGAAATACAATGTAGCCAGGTAACTAAGTCATGAGCTCACTGAATGTCTATTTTTAGCTCATGTACTATACATTTATATAGTGACTGTTATTTTCTGCCAGCTGCACTTAAAATGCCTGTATTTTTTTAAAAAATTATTTTTGTCATGTGATTGACCATTCAAGCACTATTGGGCACAATTTTCATTTTCAAGCACTTTCAAGGCCTTGATATTAACATAGTAAAAATTCAAGCACTTTCAAGGCCTTGATATTAACATAGTAAAATTCAAACACTTTCAAGGCCTTGATATTAACATAGTAAAATTCAAGCACTTTCAAGATCTTGATATTAACATAGTAAAATTCAAGCACTTTCAAGGCCTTGATATTAACATAGTAAAATTCAAACACTTTCAAGGCCTTGATATTAACATAGTAAAATTCAAACACTTTCAAGGCCTTGATTTTAACATAGTAAAATTCAAGCACTTTCAAGGCCTTGATATTAACATAGTAAAATTCAAGCACTTTCAAGGCCTTGATATTAACATAGTAAAATTCAAA
Organism: Margaritifera margaritifera; assembly: GCA_029931535.1. NCBI lineage: Eukaryota > Metazoa > Mollusca > Bivalvia > Unionida > Margaritiferidae > Margaritifera > Margaritifera margaritifera. Next base: position 9,573,932 of record JAQPZY010001684.1, read on the forward strand.
CACTTTCAAGGCCTTGATATTAACATAGTAAAATTCAAGCACTTTCAAGGCCTTGATATTAACATAGTAAAATTCAAACACTTTTTCAATCTTCTGTGTGAACCCTGTATAAATATGTCAGCAAACTTTCATTTGTCTACGTAAAGTGGTTTTTGCATAATCTTGCTAACAAGCTTGTCAGGAGGACAGATGTATGGACATACACAACCAATCAATATATTTTAGGCAGCTGCTGAATGTAACATAGCATTCTATGAGCATTGTTTGTGGAAATCTAGCACATCTCTAGCCAATTATTTCTTATTGGTATTCTAAGGTTTAGTTCAAAATTTATGAGAGAAAAAGACTTTACCACAACAATGTCTGCCATTTCTTGCTGAAACTTCTCTGACAGGAACTTGACAGCTAGGACATGTTTAAGGTATGTCTCATAACTACTGCCACTGTCTTGCTTGAGAGAATGTGACAACACTGACCTGGAAAAAAATATGTAAATGTTCATTATTTCTCAAGATGAGGGAATTGACTTTAACTTTTCTAAATAAGGATGACTGTCTCGAAAACTAATTGTTCTGAGTAAAAAATGTTTCTCAATAATACTTACCTGTTCATAATATATTAGAAGTACATCCACTACCTTGAAAATCCAGTCTTCCCAAGCTAAAAGGACATTAGTCAAGTCTTTTGGTTTGTTTCAGTACAAGATTGCTACAAGGTTATCAGCTTGCCAAGGCAGAAGTCATAGGACACTGGTCTCCCCTTGGATAGAGGGATTGGTGCCCAAATCAGGCCAATCATCAGTAACTACTGGAGCAAATGTGCACGTTCTTCCATGGATGTAACTGCAGGAAGGGCTTGGGAGAGTGTGCCTGTATTATGATTGTGTAAGTATTACTGAAGAAACACATTTTACTAAAAACTTGGTTTCTTCCTCAAATACATTATCTGATCATAATATGTAAGGAGAGTTAGGTAAGAGAAGGGAGTTATATCCCCTTTTTCCAGAGTCAGCTCTGTCTCTGGTCTCCTAACATATGTGAAGTAGTGTCCAGTTGTGTGAAATATGGGTTAGTGTATGGTTTATTCATGGATTCAGATGAAGAAAATTATTTTCGTTCCTGCAAATCCAGTGGAAGATAAGAAACCAGCATCAATGTTGTGCTGCTGAATGACCTGGGAAGATAGAAAGTTGTGCTGTTGATATAGGTCCCACAAGATCAAACTGAGCCCTTGGGGACGAAAGGTCTCTGAGGTAAAAGCCAGAGAAAGTGGTCTCTGACCCCTATCCCACAGCTTGAATGATGTCAGTTAGGGAGCAGCTGTGCTCACATACTTTGTCAGTGGTGACCATCTTAACCTCATGAGCTGATATGCACAAAAACTTAATATGGTCATAGGTTGGTTCATTGTAGGCTGTGCAGATAACCCAATGTATCCAAGATGACACTGAGCCTAAACAGAAATATCTTCCCTTCCTCCTTTGAGTGGTAAGAACAAGCAAGATCTCCCTTGTTTAATTGGCCTAGTACGATTTAGGTACCACTTCAGAGCCCTGATGGGTCATGTAGATGTCCCTGGGATGAAAGGTCCAAAAAGGACACAGGGCTGATTCCCCATGACAATGAAAGCTCGGGCAGTCATGAGCAAAACTGAACAATAGTGGTGGAGCTGCAGCTTGAATGACTAGGAAGCAGGTTTTGTATGAGAGGTGAGTCATGGAAGCTCTAGACAGCTGTTCAAAAGGTGTCGCATTCAACCTTGTCAGAATCCAAGGAAGTTTCTATTTTGGACAACAAGCCACAGCCTTTGGCTGAGACATGTCAAAGTTTGCCATAAGGTTGGAGAGGTCTTTGTTCTGGCCTATATCGTCCCTTCCATGATGTCAGAATGTGTCTGAAATTGTGGAACTGTGGCCAGTGATTGAGAAGGGAACTAACTTTTTCTCCTTGAAGTGCCCAAAGAGGAAATTAGCTATCTGTGGTACTAAGGCTCTTAAGGGAGAGATGTGTTTCTGCTTGCACCTCTGAGAGAAAACTCTTCAATGCCACTCAGAGCCTTTCCAATTCTTCTGAGAAGTATTTCATTTTGAGGGCTTGCTTGATATGAGCCAGGTATGCTGGTTCAACATCTCTAGATCTGGATGGAAAACTTGCATTTGTGGTTGTTTGAGCAGGTGGGGAGAAGGCACAATCTTCCAAGGAATCTCTGTTGCTAAGTTCAAAAGGTTGTCGATCCATGATATTTCCCACTTGAGGGGAACAATCAGGATTGGACAGCACTCCAACTCCCATGCTTTTTTGCAAGACTTTGGGGATTAGCGAGGCTGGTGTAAACGCATATGCATTGAGACCATTCCAATTCAGGGAAAGAGCAGCAACTGCCCAGGATCCTGGATCTGAGACAGGCAACAGTCAGGAGCTTTGCATTCCACTTTATTGCAAATAGATCCATGAAAAGTCAAACCTAATGGATACAGATCTGAATGAAGACTGAGGGGTGAATGGACTATCTGGTGGGAATTGACCGATTCCATCAGGACAGCAAGTCCACTAGGACACTGAGACAGCCTGGGATGTGGAGGACATGGATGTTAATTTGTTGATGATGACACCACCCAAGAAAATTGCAAATCAGAAGGCTGAGATCTGGAAAGTTGGTTCCATCCATCTTCTGATGTAATTGACAACAGCAGTGTTGTCAGATAGAATAAGAATCCTTTCCAGACAGTGTTTGCCATGACTGAAAGATATTCAGTATGGCCCCCTTATCTCCAGGAACAGATGTGTAACAAGCAAATTCAGTGATTTATTGTTGACCACTGACAATGGTGAGATCATCGTGCCTTAATCTCAAAAGGCTATACAATTGCAGTGTGGAAGTAAAAGTAGGACATACAACTTTAGGATTTGGTTTTGTGGGGTTTAACAACATTTTTCAGCACACGATAGGCTATACATAGTGGCCAGTATATTTGGTGCAAGAAGAACTCTGGAATACCCATGGGAAGAACGACCGACCCACAGAAAGCTACTGGCAAGCTTTCTCACATACCCACATTTATCGAGCTGAGACTCAAACTGACACAGATAGAGGTGAGATGTGTGAGTGATCTGTAAAGGTGAGCCCCTTAGACCACTCAACTACCTGGGGCCAGTGCTGGATTAGCCAATAGCAGGGGCATACAAAAAAAGAAGAGAAATTACAGTTTAGTATCGTTTTTTTTTTTAATTAAATGGGGGGGGGGGGGGGGCCCCCAAATATTTTCAGTGCTTAGGGCTTCTCAAGGTCTTAATCCAGCCCTGCCTGGGGCGTACAACAAACTTTCAATCTTGATCTGTAACCTTGACCTAGAAGATAGAATACCCAATATGGTATATGAAACACCCTGTAGTGATGATCTATAAGTATTCTAAGTTTCTTTCCTTAATCTCAAATTACTTTAAAGTTTTGGAGCAGAACGGAAATTGTGATGGAAAGCATAAAACACTGAGTTTTGGTCTTGGAGATAGCACCCTTAATGTGGTATGTAACACACCTTCTAGTGATGATGTACAAGTATACAAAATTTCGTCCCTTGATCTAAAAGGGCTCTAAGGTTATGGAGCGAAAGGGAAAGTGTAAAAAACATGAAAACATAAAATATTGAGCCATGACATCCTATCTTGAAGATAGGACCTGCAATGTGGTACATGGCATACCTTGTAGTGATGGAGATACCAAGTTTCATCACTTAATCTCAAATGCTTTAAAGTTATAGAGTATGATGAAAATGTAAAATATTGAGGTGTGGCCTTGACCTTGAAGATAGGACCCACAATGTGGTATGTGACACACTTTCTGATGATGATGTATAAGTATACCAAGTTTCATCCCTTATGACTTTAATATTATACAGAAGGGAAAGGGTGATGGAAAACTTAAAATACTGAGCCATGACCTTGACTCTGAAGACAGGTATGCATGTTGTAACGTTTAACGGCACCTTAGCACAACAGTGGATATATGGTGCAAACTATATGTAAAGTTCGAAAAATGTAAATATGAAGAATTGCACAATTTGTCTGTAAATGTAAATCTGCAGTACAACAAGGTGCTGTGTGAGAAGCTCATGATGGTTTAGATTGCTGAGTTTCTTTTGAATGGGCCACCTTCAGGCATTCAGACAAAAGGAAGATGTTGACAAAGGCAGCATCGGCAGCAATGCTGACAGCATCTGCATCTTTGATTGTGTGCCTCTTAGCTCTCTAAGCACACACTGTATGTATGGGCTGAAATGAACACCATACAATTTATACAAGCAGGATGATTGTTTTCAGCCAGCTTGAACTGTTTGCACCACCTGCACTTAATCCTGCCCATTGTATTGACACCGGTAAATATGGAAAGCAGAAAAGTGGCATACACAGGTGAAATCTGTCAATGCTACGAACTTACTGTGATGGGAATGCTGTGAATAAAGAAAGATACCCAGTAAAATTACATGCATGATCTTACACATGTAACAACAGAACAATTACATGCAAGGTCAAGTACCGAGCTGAACTAAAAGTACTATAGACCATAAGGCAGGCAATTAAGATGGTAACAAGTTTATTGTATGAAAAAGTCAGACAAATGAAGAGCAAAAAACTTTATTTGTCTATGCTGAAGAAAAAAGAAGAAATAGCAAAAGAACTGGAATATACTTTCCTGATGTGAAAATAACTGGAGTATTCTTCCCTGATGTGAGAAAAATCCCAAGAAACATGAAACTGATAAAAAGGCACAAGTCAATTTGGTACTTGTGAGGCCTTCAAAATGAGCATGCTTTCAAGCACAAGCATAAGTAGAAACTAGCGATTGACATCATTTGGCTCCAATTCCTCTATCCAAGGTAAGACCACTCTTGTGTAACTTGCACCTTGCCAAGCAGATGATGTTTTAGCACTTCTTTGCTAAAATAAGCCTAAAGACGTGGCTAACTTTTATTAGCTTGGGTGAGCTTGATTTGCAATTTAGTTGACATACCTTACATATTATGATTGGGTAACTTATTTCAAGAATTGGTAGTCAGCTTAGACAAGAGCAAAGTAGGGGTTCTAAACTCCCGATTTGTCAGGTCTGGAAATGCTTGATGGTGTCAAAGGTTCACTATGCAACAGATTATAATATTTTTACATCATATCTTTATGACACCATTCTGATGTTGCAACACTACTATTATTAAATGATGATAATATTTTGTTATCAAATTAAAATATTGTAATAATAATACAGCCTCATGTGATAATAACCAAATCAATGAAAACACAAGGGCTGTTCCAGTAATACATATGTGGGACCCAGAGAAGGCACTTTCAATGTGGAGCAACCACCCACAGATGCAATTTAGAATTCTGCATCATTTTCATACAAACTCTTTGAGTAATCAAATTATCCTGGAATATATTTTTAATATTTCCCTGAGTGTATGTACATTTAAGTGGAACATACCTAAAAGAATTTATTACGAAGTTTTACCTAGAATACATCATTTCAACAAAGTATTTGCTTCATATTATTCTCACAATCTTTTAAAAAGTGGCATTTTGGAAACATGAACTTGACAAACTACAACTATTTGGCAGACTGTCACAGGAATATATATATATATATATATATATATATATATATATATATATATATATATACACACACACACACACTGTAAACCACTTCAAATTCATGGATATTAAATTTCATGCTTAAGTAAATAAATTACATATTCATGGTTACTAAATTTGGCAGATTTATTATTTTAAAAAAAACCCAAAAGATAAAATAGCAAGCACACATGTACAAGTCACTATAAAAGATTATATTGACATTCGAATCGACACATTTGCGAGCAAACAGGCTTATTCCCTACTCCAGTAATTAAGTTAATAATTAAGTTATTTATTGCTAACACTTAGCATAAATGCAGAGATCTTAATAAAAAAAATTCCGACTTTTTTTCCACACATATACAAGCCAACAAGCTAAATTCCACTGCTGTAATCTATAGTAATTACCATATATTTTCGTGTATAATCCGGGTCGAAATGCAAACAACATAGACCCTGATCTGCCATCACATAATGCGCCAGCAGATCAGGGTATATGTTGTTTGTTCTACTGATTAATCCTTACAAACTACATAGACCCAGATCTGCCAGCGCATTATGTGATGGCAGATCTGGGTCTATGCAGTTTGCAGTTGGTATTGGCTTACACACGAGTATACACGGTAGGTTTTCCAGTATTATTAAAGACCTAAAAACCACTATCAAAACATAAAGCTCGTGACAATTAGCGATTAGACACTAACAGAAAGCCAATGGCAGTAAACCGCTTTTCTCAAGACAATCTTTGCCACAGATAAACAGTTATGTCAAAATTAAGTTTCACTATCTCATATACTACAATGTTACTGACACAGTGCTTAAAGAGTGGAAAACTTTAAGTAAAATCTCCAAACAGTGTGTGCCTGCCTGATCCTATGGAGTCCTCTAATGGGAGAGAATCTCCTTCTCTGGAAACCGCACATGATACTGTTGAAACTCATTAAATCCTAAGTTTATGATAAGTGCAATTGAGGCGAGTACAGCTCATATGATAACCAAACTAGGGCTTAGACTATGAGATATTTTATCAAAAATGGAATTGCCAAAGCAGCAAGAACATTTAGCACTGAACTCGGGAGGAAAGTAAGCGAAACAACAGTCTGCAGTATGTGTTATTAGTAATGTCAAGAAAGCTCGAAAGATAAGACAAGCCTGCCTAAATTGCCATGTGGGAACTCCTTGTTGCTACATGACCTTAACCTTGTCATCCAAAATTGGCTCTGTAAAGCCTGTCAGAAAGGTGGAGTTACAAATATGCATAATGTGATGGCAGATGCTTAAGGAATTGTTATGAATACACTAAACATAAACTGGAAAGATACATGGTGCAAACTGTTCTTGACATTTTATTTTCTTGAACTTAAATGCTTTCACATTTCTGAAATGTTTCAAATTTCACTGGATTGCATACAATTCAAGTATTCATTATTATAAATGGATATACTAGGTGCTTTGGAAAGCAGAGACGGACACAAATCATGAGTAAATAGCATGTATTACAATTGCATCAGAAAGAGTCATTCACTGGTACACTGGTACAGAGCTTTCATGTTGATGGTGGTGAGGAGGAATGTTGGCTCTTCGTTCATATTTTTTTGTGATTTTAAATTTGTGGTCTACATAAACCATGAAAATTGGTACTCCACAAAATTAAAGTGATTCGCTGTATTCTTAAGACTGACAAATCTGATGAATTTCTGAATGCTTTGATTGTGTTTTCAGGATATGTTATGAAATGATATCCTCTCCACAGGCATCATCTACTATGAACATTTAATAATTCATATGAACGTACAGTTGTTTGTACTATATTTATTACATGTCTCTGATGATAATATCAGGGAGTTGTTTGTACTATATTTATTAAATTTTTCTGATGATAATACCAGGGAGTTGTTTGTACTATATTTACTGCATTTCTCTGATGATAATACCAGGGCCCCAGCATCTACATTTTTCAAAAAGTGAAGAGTGGGCTTGTCATCAGAGAAATATGGTCCAGTGAATCGTGTGTACCCAACCACGAATTGTTTAAACATTAAGCATTGTTATTTCTAGGTCTACCAAGTTTGTTCAAAATCTCAAGTAGAACAAACAACATTGACCCTGATACGCTGGTGCATTATGTGATGATAGATATGCTTCTATGCTGGTCACAATTATGCAAGTGATACACACAAGCAGTAACAGTAATACAAAGTCACCACTGTACTTTACAGTATAGGGATGTAAGGAAAGTAACAGTTATAAGTTAGAGATGAATGCCATCACAAATATCTGCACTATGTATACATAACCTTTCAACTTTTTACCCTTTGATCCCTTATTCCCCCCGCCCCCCTCGGTTACTAGTGTGTGTGCATTCAGAATCTGAAAACCTGATGGCCATATACTCATCCTAATGAAACAATACATCATAGATGATCACTTTTCTCAATTGACGTAGACAGAGTTCAGCTTACAAGGAGAACCGTTTGAAAGATGGATGGACAGATGCACCAACATACAGACAGACAAACTTGACAACATATTCCCATAATGGAGGATAGAGTTACCTGACTAGAGGCATGAGAATTTGACTGTCTTCCTCATCTAGGACATTAATCTGTAACAATACATCCAGTCTGGAATGTGGCCAGGGTGAAAGAAGATAGTTTGTGAAACCACAAATGTATTTGCCAATCCTCTTTCTACTTTCTTCTTTCCTGCAATCACAAAGTAAAGAAGTTAATTAATGCTATCTTGCATTATTTTGATGAAACAATAAAACTGCCCATGACAGTATGTCCAAAATGCAAGTTTAGTTTTGTCTAATGGTGTCGTAGTCCTTATGATGCACCAATGTATCATACAATGTTACCCTGCATGTAGTACTGTTGAAGAAACTGAGCTAAATGTAAAGATTAATGCAGGTCACTGGCATAAAAATACAAGTCACAGTGTCCAGTTTTGATTGAAGATTGTAGTACTCCTTATGATGCATTCATTTACCAAATCCCACAACCCTGCTGGAAATTGTCAGAGAAACTGGGCTGAATGCAAACCCTAGCGTAGGTGTTGATGTCATATAGTTGGACAGATGTCATCATCAATCTAATGGCTGGAATTGCTTTGCAATCTGGGCAAAAACCTACTCCAAATTAAATGTGACTTCTAGTATATTATAATGAGACCATACAATTATGTGACCCCCTTTTGTTCTCTTTGAGCTAAATTTGAATAAAAACAAATTGTCTTGCTCTTAACACAAACTTCAAAAAGACATTGACATGAAAAGACAGGCCAAATGACGTCAAACCAGAGACTCATATTATATTATATTTTGTGTCAGCACCCTCCACCCCCACCCCCGGTTAATCTGTTAATTTTTCCAAGTTGAATCTGACAAATTAAAATTTCTCACTATTTTGAATTCCTATCCTTTGCAAGATTTCAAAATGCAACAAAATTTACCAACAGGCAACGAGAGGTCCATGTGGGCCTGATATCACTCACCTGACTTACATAGCTCAACAGTTGACCATTTCAGTAAACAGGCTTATGCAGTACTGTAAGAACACAGCCCATGTAAAATATCATACAAACTTTATATTTATCTATTTTACTATACACTGAAAAAAAAAATCTTTCTAAAGATAAAGGCTTAATCGATATGAATAGTCTCTTGCTCAAACTGATGTCATTCCAGATCTTTAAAAATTAAGTTACAGATGAAGCTTTAATGTGTGGACTACAGAATCAAATGGTTTTACCTGAATTGAAATCATAATTTCCAGATGTTTTTTTTAAAGGCCATTGCTTTCTTTACTCTTGTTAATTAAATCTGAAATTGTTTCAGGAGAAAAGCATATTGGGGTATTCTTTTTTAATTAAAAGCTAAAGATACAAAATACACATTTCAAATAATTTGAGAGTCATGGCATTGACTATATGAAATGCTATAAAATAATACACAATGCATGTGATAACATATGCTTCAGAACTCTAACATGGCAATACCAGCAACTGTCAGACTATTTCAGCACACATATAAAACTTGCTTCCTGGGAGACATGGTAGAGAACTCGTCTGAGATTTTGATGATATAAGCCCATATTCCAAGTTCGATCAAAATCAGATCAGAAATATGGCCTTTAGAGTGGTAACAAGCAATTGTTGACAGAGGAATGCCATGCAATAACCAGGTGAGCTAAAATCTAAACACTAGAAAGCAAGAGTTTTACAGAAATCAATATATAGTTGAGTAAGAAAACTGATCCATTACAAGCATACACGAATTTGTGAGCCAATTCATCACTAAGGTGTTAATGATAATCCACTTACAATTTCTACAGGCCTATAGACATTTGTTGTGGTAAAGGTTTTATTTAATTTATCCGATCAATACTTCTGGTGTTTGCACCAATGTAAGTATTATGTTATTTTGACCCGTGACTGTAGACATACCAGCATACATTTGTGTTGTAGGTTGCAGGTGAAATGGGGTTGAAGATATTGCAGGTTCAACAAATGGATAAGTGCAAATACATAAGCAAGAAAATTAACTCGGAGTGACCTACCCTAGGCATGTTGGAGTGACCTAGGTGGCACTCTCCATTAGATTTTTAAAGAAAAAGAATTGCCCATGTTTTCCTCACTGTTTGTCCTGGATATTTAAAAAAAGACCTTGTATATCTTAGGTATTGTTAAAAGAACTTTGAATTCCCTTTATTTTGGTCTATGATTGATGGGTGCCATTTGGGTTACAGAGTATACAGCTTGGTCTTACTTAAGATGTGCACCTCTCAAAAAAGTGCTAGCTCCACTTGGTAATTTTCAATTCCTGGAAATCAAAGATAAATTTAAAACAAAAAAAAAGCCGATAACTTTTTTTACTTTTTATATATTTTGTAATTCATTCATTGTACTTTCAGAGGCTGGTATTGCCTACTCTGGCAAAATTTGTTTCCCTATTTTAATAACTGCTGAAAATATTGTACTTTTTACTAATTCAGGCTGATTTTTCGAGTACTTTGGAGCAGCCATTTCTGTCTGCTGTGTGCTTAGATCATATCCAATTTCCAGAAGTACAATATGTAAAGAAATTTCAGCCACAGTAAATGAAAGTAGCATACAGGTATGTAAACATTCTCTCCATTGTTCATGGTGCAAATTTAAACAACTTCATCTTACACCTGTCACTTTCTCAGAAGCACGTATTATCCAGAGTGCCCCGCCCCCTACCCTAAGCATGTCGGAGTGACCTATCCTAGGCATGTTGGAGTTACTCTCATTGAGATGCATCCACATACCAATTTTCAGGAATGTAGGTGAAATAGTGTCCAAGATATTGAGGATGTAATGAATGAATAGCTCAAAAGACAAGTCACTCCAGCATAAAAATTCAGTCACAATGACCTAATAATTTTGGTATCATTGAGTTACTCACACTGTGATGCATCCACATACACATTTTCAGAAGTGTAGGTGAAATAGGGTCAAAGATATTGAGGGTGTAATTAATGCATAGCTGAAAATACATGCATCACTCTATTGAGAAAATTAGGTCACAGTGACCTACCTTTGGCATGGTTGAGTTACACTGAGATGCATTCACATACCAATTTTTGAGTGTAGATGAAATAGTGTCCAGGTGTAATGAATGAATAGATGAAGAAAAAAAACCCCTACAAAATCACTCAAGTGTGAAAATTAGGTTACAGTGACATACTTTTGGTATGGCTTGGTTACTCTCCCTGAAATGTATCTACATGACAATTTTAATATGCATAGGTGAAGTATGGTTCAAGATAATGAGGGCAAAATGAATAAACAAATAAATACATGTAGGAACAAACTGGCAAAACGCTATATCCCTCTCAACTTCTTTGGTAAGGGGATAACAATTTTTCACAAATTTCTGACAGACATTCTGATGGACTTTGACAGTTTCATTTCATCAATCTTGAAAGAAAACAATACCCTTGCAAATCTTTATGAATGCGGTAGAAGCTTATAAAGAATACCTGCTGTTCAGCACAGTCATATCAATGAAAATTGACAGCAAGGACGACATCAAGTTCGCATAAGCCTGTTCAAGCTCTGAGCTCTGAAAAAAATGCACAGATACTGAGGTAACACATTTACATAATATGGAAAGAGAGCTATAATGACGGATGGACACATTGGTGAATGGCTTCATACTGGACTCTGATTCAGCAAATGACAAATAAAAGCAAGTATAGCAGAATATTATAGAAAAAATGTTAGAAATTCATGTTAATTTTGAAAATTACTTTTTGAAATATTACCATCTACTTTGTTCAAATTTTAAATTTATTTTAATGTTTCCAACATTTGACAAACGAATCTGGTTTGCACATGCTTTTGAGAATGTTGAAGTTTATCCTGATAATTTGTTGTGTGGAATTCAATAAGCCCCTTTAATTACCTCAAATATAGTATGATTTTTGCAAGTAGAGACAAAGATAGATAGACTGATATACACTGTACGTACTCATTTATAAGTCGAGTCCAACTACAAACTACACAGACCCAGATCTGCTATCACATAATTCACAAATTATGCCTTGCCTTAAAATCAAAGTATTGAGAATATCAATATCTTTGAGGGTTGAAGTAATACTAATTTACATAAGATCAAATGGAAGACTATTACTCCAGAGAAATTGCTATTCATAGTCCTGTTTACTATCATAAACATACTGCTTTAAATGATCCTTAAAATATTGTTCAAAATTTTCTTTTCTGTACACGTCACTAGAGAATTTACATTAACATTTGAAACATTAATGTAGGAATTACTGTGGGGATTTCTGTTTAGAAGCATTTTCTACTATCAGCAGAACAATATCCAAGGGAGATAACTACTATCAGGCATAACCATTTACATAATTTGAGATGTAAAATTGACATGGTCCAATTGATATATACTTTGTTACCAGTTTAAGTAAGACCATAAAGTTTTTTTTACTACTTATAGTAATACAAACTATATTTGGTAAAACAAAGTGGACACTATGCCATAAGAATGAGGGGATTGAAAAAAAGAATCAAACCAAGTGTAAAATGTACAGACTTTGTGCAGAACCTGTTACCGAGTTGAACATGTTTAATTTTTGTCCTGTCAGAGGTGAGTACCCATAACCATGTCATTGACAGAGTCTTGATCTAAAAGCAATATCTCTGAATAAAGCTGTGGTGAGTTTGTCCTGTCACATGTGAGTGACCATAACCATGTCAGTTAGGGGCATGATTTAAAAGGAATATCTCTGAATAAGGTTTGGTGAGTTTGTCCTGTCACATATGAGTGCCCATAACCATGTCAGTTTGGGGATCGATTTAAAAGGAGTATCTCTGAATAAGGTTGTGGTGAGTTTGTCCTGTCACATGTGAGTGCATAACCATGTCAGTTTGGGGATTGATTTAAAAGGAGTATCTCTGAATAAGGTTGTGGTGAGTTTGTCCTGTCACATATGAGTGCCCATAACCATGTCAGTTAGGGGATTGATTTAAAAGAAGTATCTCTGAATAAGGTTGGGTGAGTTTGTCCTATCACATTTGAGTGCCCATAACCATGTCAGCTTGGGGATCGATTTAAAAGGAGTATCTCTGAATAAGGTTGTGGTGAGTTTGTCCTGTCACATGTGAGTGCCCATAACCATGTCAGTTAGGGGATTGATTTAAAAGGAGTATCTCTGAATAAGGTTGTGGTGAGTTTGTCCTGTCGTGTGTGAGTGCTCATAACTATATCAGTTGAGGACTGATCTATAAGGAATATCTTTAAATAAAGCTGTGGTGAGTTTGTCCTGTCCAAATGTGAGTGCCCATAACCATGTCAGTTAGGGGATTAAACTAAAAGCAATATCTCTGAATAAGGCTGTGGTGAGTTTGTCCTGTCAAAATGTGAGTGTCCATAACCTTGCCAGTTAGAGGATTGATTTAAAAGGCATATCTCTGAATAAGGCTGTGGTGAATTACAGCCAACATGGATTTTTGAAACATTAAGTTCTAATATAAACTATATATTTAAAAAATCCCAACAAAACAACAACAAAAAACTGTATGACAAAGGTAAAAATTTAAATCAAAAGACTGAATAAGAGATTCAGATCACAGCCTGAACTCCAAATGAATCATAAGTATTTACCTTGGACTGAGAGGTTTTTTTCTTCAAGTGGAACACAATTAAGAACTTCTTAAGCCTTTCTGCAAGTTCAGGAGCACTAAAAATACACAATAAAATAATGACATCAGTGTTATTAGTTTTTCACAATATATCTGATGTGTAATCTTTGAAAACAAAACTACACACTGCACCAGAAAGTAAAGCTAGACAGTACCAGAAAACACAACTACAGACAGTACCAGAAAGCACAGCTACAGACAGTACCAGAATGTAAAGCTACAGACATCACCAGAAAGTAATGCTACAGACATCACCAGAAAGTAAAGCTGCTGACAGCACCAAAAAAACAAAGCTACAGACATCAGCAACACGCAAAGCTACAGACATCACCAAAACCAAAGCTAGACAGTACCAATATGCAAAGCTACAAACATCGTCAAAATGTAAAGCTATAGACAGTACCAAAATGTAAAGCTACAGACAGTACTAGCATGCAAAGCTACAGACAGTACCAGCATACAAAGCTAAAGATAGTACCAGCATGCAAAGCTACAGATAGTACCAGAAAGCACAGCTACAGACAGTACCAGCATGTAAAGCTACAGACAGCACCAGCATGCAAAGCTACATTCTGGACCAGAATGTAAAGCTACAGACAGCACCAGCATGCAAAGCTACAGCCAGCAACAGAATGTAAAGCTACAGACAGCACCAGCATGTAAAGCTACAGACAGTACCAGCATGTAAAGCTACAGACAGCACCAGCATGCAAAGCTACAGACAGCACCAGAATGTAAAGCTACAGACAGTACCAGCATGCAAAGCTACAGACAGCACCAGAATGTAAAGCTAGAGAGCACCAGCATGCAAAGCTACAGACAGTACCAGCATGCAAAGCTACAGACAGCACCATAATGTAAAGCTACAGACAGCACCAGAATGTAAAGCTATACACAGAACCAGAATGTAAAGCTGCTCAAAGCAGCAGAAAGTAAAGCTGCAGTCAACAGCAAAAACCAAAGCTACAGACAGCACCAGCATGCAAAGCTACAGACAGCACCAGCATGCAAAGCTACATACAGTACCAGCATGCAAAGCTACAGACAGTACCAGCATGCAAAGCTACAGACAGTACCAGCACGCAAAGCTACAGACAGTACCAGCATGCAAAGCTAGACATCACTTCACAGTGGCAGACCTACTAGCTGTTGAGATCCTCTCCATGATTGAAGTGCAGAAATCCTTTTTATGTAAGGCGTCCTTGACAAGATTTAGGCGTGAAGGAGGTGTTTCTCTAGAGACGGATGGAATACCAATGAATTTGGCTACTTAAGCAGCTTGGGGCTTGCTACGATTTTCCAGGGTACATCTGTCAAGAGATCGAGAAGATCATTGACCCAGGTTCTGTCCCATTGGAAAGAAGCAATCAGAACTATTCCGCAAGCCTTGCTCCATGTCTTCTGGATTGGTTTCGGTATTAAAACTGCTGCGGGGAAGCCATAAGCCTATATCCACTCCCAGCTGATAGATAGGGCATCAATGGCCCATGATTCTAGATCCAGGAATGTAGAGACAAAGGTGGGCAGTTTGTTGTTCAACCTCATTGCAAATGGGTCTAGCACTGGTCAGCTCCATAGAGCCCTAACTTGATGAAAGACGGATGGATGGAGAGACCTCTCTGTATGAAGGAGTTGGCCTCTCCTTGATAATGAATCAGTCAGGATGTTAAGCCTGCCTGGAATGTGTTGGACTTGTAAGCATATATGCTATTGGACACACCAACAGAGGAACTGCCATACCATAATGCAGAGCTCCAGTGATTTAGTCCCCCCTTGCTTGAAGAGGTAGTTCTCCATGACTGAGTCGTTTGACTTTATCAGAATAGTCTTCTCTTGGATGTGCTCCCTCCACGTGCAAAAGGCATGGAGAATGGCCTTTATTTCCAGGAAACTGATGTGAAAAGCCTAATCTTCCACTTGCCACTGACCATCCAGAAGCACGGTAGCAAGTGTGCCCCCAACCGGACAAACTGGCATCTGTACACATTGTGACTTCCAGTTGGGGGGCTTCTAAAGGTATTCCCGTTGCTAGCCACTCCATCTTGCCACTGAAGCGGGAAGTGTTTGATTTCAGTGGAGTTCATAATCTGGTGATCTAAATGATTTGAGATCAGGGGCCACTGTGCTAGGAGGGACATTTGCAGAGGGTGCATGTCAAGGTAGCCAAGACAGAGCAAAAGTATGCTGCCACATTAGGCAGGTCGAGGAGTTGAAGAAACTCCCTTGACTTAATGTACATCCATGCAGACAATGTCCGCGATGCATAGACAATATAGTTAGTGTGTTGAAAGGAAGATGAACCAGGTTGAGATGAGTTAGAAACTATATACCTAGATGAATAAAATGATGAGAAGGACAAAAACCCTAAATTATGAAGGATGGAGAGAAGGTTGTTCATATCCTGAACTTAACTGAACTTAATGAGTGTTTTTGAAAATCATCATCCAGGTACACTGCCATCACCGTGAAGGAGGGCATTTTGATGTGGGGTATGGGCACCATCCAACATCTTGGTGAAGGCTCAAGGGCTGAAATTGAGGCTCAATGGAACGGTGCAAAATTGGTACAATGCCAAGCTGTAAATGAAGCGAAGGAACTTGTTACATACCCTGTGAATAGGTATATGGAAATATGCATCAGACAAATTGAGACTGACTGTAAATTTGCCGTAGCACACCAACAGTTGAATGAACCTTGCCGTCTTAATTTTGAATTTCAGGGCAGCAATAAATTGATTGAGCTGGCTCCTATGATTGGTCTCAATTTCCATTTTGGCTTTCATCTGTCCACTTTTCAGACTAACTTCACTGTGGGATCGCTTGGGATCCTCCGTCATGATGGGGGCTGATGCAACAGGCAGGGGATGGATAAATGACATCTGTAGTTCCTCCAAAATGACTTGGATCACCCAATTGTTTGTCGGAAAGAGGTTGATCCAAGTCAGGCAAAACAGAAGAAGTCTGGTGCACACAGGATGGTCACCGCCGGGTAGGAGGGATGACAAATCATTCTCGGTTGCAAGAGATTTGGGGGAGGAAAAACTTTGATTTCTCTCCCTTTTCCTAGCTGTTGCTGCTGAGAAGTACCCCTGCAGTCATTTTGATCAACCCTTTCCTGATATGACCTCTGACGAAGTCGAGATAAGGTAGGGGCTTTGAGAGAAGGAAATCACATTAGGTCTCTTCTTATCAAATTAAGATTGCAGGAAGAAGTTAGGGCATTCACCATTGTATGGTTAGCCACCCTGTTGACTACTCTCCCAATACAGCACACAGTTTCCCAAGTGTGATCGCTCCCTACCTTCTCAGCTAGACGAAAGATCGCTAGTGATGCCAAATAAAGTAGTCAACATTAGCTTCCTCACCAACTCTGATGCGGTGTGAAACACCTGGCAGTCCACCTTACAACACAAGGAGGCAGACATGTTTACGGCAGTTATGTCTTTATCAAAGCTAGGCATATCTGACTGGTATATATATATATGGATTTGAATTATATCAGCGAGGTATGAAAGTTGCCTGCAACTATGCAAAATAAAGGCCCCTGAATTACCAGGGTCACAAATCTTATCCAAGGACGACCCGTAATTTTGGCAATCTTCAATGATTGTGGCAAAATTGGGAAAGACAGGTGCTCAGCCTCTTCATCAAAGTCTACTGAGGGCCTTTACTTTGTATGTGGTATTCACTTCTGGAGAAGAAGGGCATACAGAAGGCAGCAAAATCCTATATATTTCTTCTACTGCTGTTCCAGAGTCGGATCGGAATGTACAGCGAAGTCTGTCATCCCCCTTGGTGATTGGAAGGGGGGGGGGTTGTTGTTGGTTGTCTTCTCCTCCTCTTGTTTGCCCTGCATCTAAGGATATAATATGCTGCATGCCATTCTCCAGGAGTAGTGTAGACCCTACCTGCCAGGTATACTAGCAGAGCTGATGGTGCCATATTAACCATGGAACATGTTCCAGGCTGGACTGTTGGTTGGGAGGCACAAATTGTAAGGCTGGTCTACTATATGGTGTCAGTATAATGTATCTGGTTATCTAGCCTACTGTTGCTGTTGGAACTGTTGACCAATGTGCTGTTTGCCAGTCTGGAATGAGATAGTCACGACCATCAAAACTGTGCATGGGTTGGCCAGATAGCTGGACCAGCTGGCTGGCAGCTGAGGTGACTTACAGCATATGGTATATGATATGCAGGCTGGCCATGTCACACCGTAATCTTGCATACCTGGCCATGCACCGGCTGAATGGGGACTTGTGCCCAGTGGGTGGCCAAAATGGGGGAAAATCCACCCCCATTTCATCCAATTCACTCATTGACATCCTCGAGGACAGAGCTTCTTGTACGAGATGTAGCATACATCGCGACTCAAACACAGCATGTGTAGAATTGCTTGCCACAGCTTCCATGGGTCAGAAGTGATCATCGCTGTTTGAGCAGTTCTGGGAATCTTCACCAGGGCTGCAGGTGACACCTCTACATCCCCCACAATAATCTTTTCTTGGCCCTTCAGCTGCTTCTTTAAAACGTTGGACTATACATCTTCAGCCCAAAATGCACACATACTGCATGGGTCTGATTTGGTTTTGTAGGCTGAAAATCTTTTTTCAGCACATGATAGGTTATACATGGCGGCAAGTATATCTGGTGTAGAAAGAACCCCGGAAAACCCTGGGAAGAACCACCGACCCATGGGAAGCTGCTGGCAGCTTTCTCATATAACCACGATGGCCGAGCCAAGATTCTAACCCACTTGGACAGAGGCGAGATGTCAGTGAGCTGTAAAGGCAAGCACCTTAGACCACTTGGACAATCGGGACCCCTCACTGCATGGGTGTGATGATAAACATTTAGTACATGCAAGGCATGCCTCATGATTATCTTTTGTGACTCTGAAGTGCTTTGCATTTCTTGCACTTGCTGGACAGCTCTGACATGATAGTGAGAAAGACAAATGCATACAAATGATAGACAAATTATCTTCAATTAGGCAAAAATCATTTTACCAAGACCACATATAAAAGAAATGTACAAAAATAAAGTTACATAGCACAAATTCAAAATATAATGGTGAAACTGACATGTAAATCTTACCAATCTTGTCTTATATCATGACATGACAATAACAAGCAACATGACCATAACACATGACAATAGCAAACAACAAAAATATGAATAAATTCACTAGAAAACAAAAGAGACCCCCCCCCAACAAATGTTGTATACACCAGGTATATAAACCTTTTGACTTACTAAACCACCGAGACATTTTGCTCGATGGTCTAAAGAATATGAAAAATTAGCCTGGATTTTGGAGGCACTGTGTGAATCTATAAGAATTACTTCCCTTCATCTATATGATATATTGACAGAAAAGCATTTTTTGTCTTCCAGGCAGGGCTAGATTTGGAGGTAGTGGAGGTTATTTCCTGATGTTAATGTGATAAGGTAATGTATTCGGCGGAGAAACACAGTTTCAGATAAGTGAGGGTCCAGGACTATTAAATGAGGGCTACATGATGCACAATCTTGGAACACTATGAATCCAAAACTTGCTAATAAAGGTCCAGGATATGCTGGAAGTGCTTACAGAGAGCTATGAAGAAACTCAAACTAAAGCTCAAAACTCCCATTATAGGTGTGATGCTGCTGATATGGACTGGTGTGATGCTGCTGATGGAAACTAGTGTGATGCTGCTGATAGGGGCTAGGTTGATGCTGATGGGACTGGTGTTATGCTGCCAATAGTGACTGGTGTGATGCTGCTCACAGGGATTGGTGTGATGCTGCTGATGGGGTCTGGTGTGATGCTGCCTGATAGAGACTGGTGTGATGCTGCTGATAAGGACTGGTGTGATGCTGCTGATGAGGACTTGTGTGATGCTGCTGATGAGGACTGGTGTGATGCTGCTGATGAGGACTGGTGTGATGCTGCTGATGAGGACTGGTGTGATGCTGCTGATAAGGACTGGTGTGATGCTGCTGATGAGGACTTGTGTGATGCTGCTGATGGGGACTAGTGTTGTATTTTCACCAGGTTATTATCTAATTTGTTTTACATGAATAACTAATTTTGTACATGAATAACATTTTTTTTCCCATGTCAAATTTGTCCACTTTTACACGCAAAAATTTCCAACAAAGCTGTAATTCTTCTATAATTACTAGACTGGGAAAGAACTTTTCATCTACAGCTATCATAAATGTATTGGATAAAAAATGCATAATTTTTTAAGAATCCTCAACTTTAAACAACTGTACACAACATCATATGCATGGTGTACAAAACAAGCAATATCCACTTCAGTTCAACCTATAACAACCTGGTGGCCCAGGCCTGGTCTCTAAGGGCGGTCTATACTTCAGCTCCACCTATAACAACCTGCTGGCCCAGGCCCTGTCTCTAAGAGCAGTCTATAGTTTAGCTCAAGCTATAGCAACCTGGTGACCCAGGATAATGCAGTCTTGATATTGACCTCTGCATAATTACTTAATTATTGCACTGAACAATGTTTTTTAAAACAAAACAACACATTTAGATCTTTTAACTTGATATATGGACTATTCCACATCATAATTTAGACCAACAACATGTTTCACAAATTAATTGTACCATGTTATCTCCTTTTAGTCAATAAAGCAAAGTTACAGCTACATCCAATATATGCAGTTATGTATGGGTAGTTTGGTCTGATTACCTTTTGTGTTTTTTCTTCTGGACTAAATGGTCCACCTCTTTTTCAGATTTGCTGAAAAAAGTAGAAATATACACCATGAGTAGTCACTAAAAAAACCCCAAAAACCAGAGTGTAATCAATAATTACATAGCTACCTGAGTGTAATCAATAATTACATAGCTACCAAAGTGTAATCAATAATTACATAGCTACCTGAGTGTAATCAATAATTACATAGCTACCTGAGTGTAATCAATAATTACATAGCTACCAGAGTGTAATCAATAATTACATAGCTACCAGAGTGTAATCAATAATTACATAGCTACCAGAGTGTAATCAATAATTACATAGCTCACCTCTACAAAGCTTTCAGTAGTCTTCAGTAGCTATTGTTACCAATAGCCACTGCAAAATTTATCTATCATGCAGACAATAAATTCAGACTAAAGTGTTGTTAAGAACAAAATCTTGGCCCCTGTAACAGGGCATAAATCAATAAAAAAGTATTCTTTTGCATGACATAAAAAAAATAGTGGTATTAGGAGTTTATAAAAACCACTGATTTTGTTTCGTCTTTTTTAAATAAAAATTCATTCTTCTTCAGGGCCCAGGAAAAATATAGCCAAGCACTCGTGCCTGTGACGAGCAAGTTGCAACAGATACTTGTCCATGTTATCACCATATTTGACACAGTATACTTATCGACTAGTACTTGCAACAAAACCACAGGCACCTGATGCAAGCTTGATAAAATGGGCCCAAACCATGAAAATATCATGTTCTGAGTGAAGACTGACAGCTTGAAACCCTTCTAATGCATGTACCCTTAGATGAATATATAGAAACAGACAAGGTTTGTAACTTCAGAAATTGTAGTTTTACACCTAGCCCATGAATTCTTAATCGTTTTTTTAAAACACCTTTTAGTAATCTAGGTGTCATCTTAATGGGCATAAGTTTTGCTTTTCAACAAGCTCTCATGCACGTTATACGTTACATATGTGGGGAGTCAAGAACTGTTTTGTTCTACCCAAGTCACCATTATTTTCAAGACTGCACAGCTTTATTGATACATTATCACACCAAAGTGAAGATACCAGCAGATATTTCTGAAAGTATTTAATTACTTTTCACACAGAAAATGTTGCTAACTTGCATACTAAATAATTCCAAGTGCCTCTACAAATTTCATTAACTTTTGTACTCAGTTATCAATTTCAGTCAAACTTCCATATCTTGATAACAACTGAAAGGCACCTATCAAACTCAAGATTTCTGACTGGCCAAAAGTGTTGGAAGGTTATTACATCATGGCCCCACTTAAATTAAGACCAACCAGCTTTTGTCTCAAAGTTATGTGCTTTCTAAATAGATTACAATGGCATGCATTGTGTAAAACTTGGGAATCAGCAGTGGCACTAAAAATGATTCTTTCGAATGTAAGCTAGTACCATTTTTCTTGTGAAAAGTAATTACATACTTACAGAAATATCTGCTAGTGTCTTTAGTTTGCTGTGACAATGTATCAATAAAGCAGTAGTCTTGAAAATTATTGTGACCTGGTGCAGAGATCCTGCCAGGATTTTATCTAAAAGGCGGAGCTCCCCCCTTGTCACCAAAAAAAGGGGAGAGTAGGAAAAGAAAGGGGACGGATGAAATGGCCATAGTTAAATATTTACCTAACACTTAAATAGCCGTCTCTTTGTTTCTTCCTGCTCCACTCTGTTAGAGCTCTATTGAAATCAAAATCCTCAAAAAATGTCTCCTCTAGTTGTATAAGCATTACTCTGTTGAGTGTTTCTAAGCTTAATCTGTTCTTTATCTGTGTATGAATATTTAAAGGCAGCCAAATAAAAATGCAAAGCCCTAACTGGATATAAAAGTCTATCTTTATCATCCCCAGCATAGATGCAGCTGAGACTGGGGATCTCAATCGGTAATGGAGCAACTGATGGAAGCTGTTTTTGTGTGCTAAAAGTACCTGGTTGGTAAAAGAGAGAAACCGACTCATAATTCCCATTGAACCTGATACAGCCCTGCTCTACTGATAGGGCATGAAGCTTGCTCCTTCGTCTCACAGATGCTAAGGAGAGCTAGAAAACTGTCTTGAGGTTAAGGTTCTCGAAGGAAGCTTCACCCAAAGGTTCATAGGAGTGTTTATTAAGAGACCACAAGACACAAGAAAGATTCTATTTAAGCATTAGACAGTGGTCTTGCAGCTTGAAATACCTGATTAGGTCTGCTAAGTGAGAATCTGTCATGATGGCTGGGCATTTCAACAATTTTAGTGTTGGAAAGGGCTGCTCAAAAACCCTTAATAACACAGAGACTGAACACTGTTTCTCTTCGAAAAGGAAGAGAAGAAAATCAGCCACTGCGCTCATAGATGGACAGCTAGGATTGACATGTTTTCTACTGCACCAATCAATAAAGATTCTCCATTTGGCATTATACACCTCAGATGTCAATCTTCTCCTGGACTGAATGATGGACTTTGCAACTTTGATCAAAAACTTTTTTTTGTGGAGAGATCATTTGAGATGAACCAAGCATGAAGGTAGAGAATCTGTGGGCTGTTGTGTATGAAAGAGCCCCTGTGCTGCGACAGGAGGTCCCTCCTCTGAGGCAAGGTCCTGGGATGGTCCACCAGCAGATAAAGAAGATCGTTGAACCACGATTGTTAGGACCATAGAGAGGCAATCAAAATGAGTTGAGTAGTTGAGTGCCTGACTTTGTGTAGAACCTGTGGGATCATCCTAAAAGGAAGGTGTAAGCAAACAGATGATCCCACTTCAGGCTGAAAGCGTCCACTGCCCATACCCTCTGGTCGGGGACTGTGAAATGTAAAAGTTGAGCTTGTTGTTTAACTTGGTAGCACCAAAGGAGTCACCCAAAGTTGGAACAGGGAGTCTGCTACTGATTGGTGGAGTGACCATTCTGTGAGGACTATCTTCCCTTTCCATGACAGATTGTCCGCCAAAATATTAACTTGGAGCGTAGTTCCTTTTTAAGTTGCCTGTGAAGAAGGTTCCAAATCTCCACACAAAAAGAAGGTGCATGTTTGTATCTTTGTCTCCTGAGCTACACCACCACCGATGTGTTGTCACAGGAGACCATCACACAGCAACCTCTTATTTGGTGGATGCACCCCTGAAGGGCTAAGAACACTGAACTCATTTCCAATTGTTGATGTTGAGGGTAGATTCTTTCCGGGACCATGAACATTAAAGAAGAATCAGTCCTTCTGGCTCTAAACAAACGCCCCACCCTAAATCTGACTTGTCTGCAACAGGTAGGAGTGGGGTTCAGGGTGTTGAGGGTGTGTCAGATGTTTATGGTGGGTGCATGGGGACTCCAGCCAGAAACTGGCCCCAATTTGTCCATCAAATCAGATGATGGTGGAAATTCCGACCTAGAGAAATCGGAACATTCACAGGGTCCTTATGTGGTTTCCACACTGCCAAAAGGAGAAACTGGAGAGGACACAAATGCAGTCTGCCTAGGAGAACCAGATCCTCTGTGGAGTTCAAGGTCCCCAGCAGAGGGAGAAGAGCTGACAACATGGCCTTTACTCTCAGTACCTCCAACAGGGACAGGATCTTGTCTACTGAGTCCCGAGGGACATGGACAAATCCTCTGTGAGGAAATTCATCCCCATGTAGAAAATATCTTGAGATGGAGTGAGCTCTGATTTCTCTGGGTTTGGCAGAAGGCCCAGCCTGGTGGTGACTATTGACCAACAGCAAGACAGATCTAGTCTGAGGGACTCTAGCCAGCCATTGTGGATCAACCAATCATCAAAAATATTGGAGGATTCGGATACCTAGTGACCTTAAATGGGTTGCAACTACTCCCATGACCCTGGTAAAAGCTCTGGGTGCTGAGGTTAGGCCGAACGGCAGAGCTCAAAATTGGAAGACCTCCCCATCCAAGCAAAACCAGAGGTACTTCCTGTGTGGAGGAAAGATAGGGATGTGAAGGTAAGCACCCTGAATATTGATGGTGACTGCCCAATCACCATGTCTTACTGCATTCCTGACTGAGGCTGTGGTCCCTATCTTGAATGGTTCCAGCAGAAATCTGTTTAATGAGCAAAGGTCAATAATTAGATGGGACTTTCCCCCTTTCTTTGGAACCAAGAAAATCCGGGAGTAGAAGGCTGGAGATTGGTCGTTTAACACCTTCTTTACTGCACCCTTATGAAGAAGGGAGTGAACCTCTTTAAGTGCACCAGATTTTAACTGGAGGAAGAAAATAGGGGACCTTACTGGAGAAGATCCTGAAACTAAAGCCAGTAGATAGCTTTTATGATAGAATGGACTCAGCCATTGACCGTTACGCCTGACCAAGCCTCTGAACAGAGGTTTAGCCTGGCACCAACAGGAAACAATGGCAGAGGTACACACTGCAGAAGAGGAAGTGAGTCCTTATGGCTGTCCACCCATGTACTTATGAAAGTGGGAAGGACTCGCGAACTTCCTGCATGGGCCTTTGGTGCTCCCTTTTAGGGCCTGACTGTTGAGGGGAAGATCAGAAAAGGGGTTGCTACTTTGATTGTGGCTGCCCAGCTTTAAAGAATTTAGCTGATGGACCTTAAGGCTAGTCAGGATGATTTCACTTCTTGGTCGGTTTTGAAGAGCCAGGAGTGGATGCATGGGACCGGTGTTGATGGTCTTTCAAGTCTTGATTAGCCACAGAGGGGATGAGCCATCCGAAGAGAGTCTCCACTTCCAGGGGGGCAGCCCTCTGAAGGTTCTTACTGTGCTCTAGTAAGACTTTAGAAGTGTCCAGAATAACATCCCTACAAAGGTGGAAAAGCTCCGCTGACAAGGCCATGGACAAGGACAACGCATGCCTAGAAGATATTGCCACTGCTTCCAGCAAACAATGAGGAGCCATTGGCGACAGAGATTCCTCTTTTAGCAGGCTGAATGAGGCTGCTGAAAGAGGTCGGCATGCAAAGCTATGGTTACTAGTGAGGATTTCAGAGTTTTCACTGGAAGATGAACCCAGGTCCCAGTAGAAATGCCCACTTCAGCTGCTTCAGCATCCAATGTGGGTGGTTTAGTGGGCCAGGAAGGGTCATTAACCTTATAGCTAGAAGCAGCTACCTAGGGTCACAACATAAAGGGGGGAACATCCACCCCCTGCATTGTCTAGCAAAGTCTTGACCCTTGCTAAACTTCTGAGAGAGCTGCTTAATCATTTTTGTCCCCTTCTCTCTCCTGGGATATAGGACTATGTAACCCAAAGTCTCTGTTGCGGGAGAGATTTTGGGGGGAATGATGAACTTGAACCAGTAACTCCTCCTACGGAGCTAACAGACTGTCCTTTGCAGTGGACTCAGCAGGTGGGTTAGATAATGTAGGTCCACGGCCTGCAGCAAAAACATCACTACCAAGTGACCAAGGTCCAGAAGTCCACGACTGTATGTTGGGAAAGGGACAATCGCTTCCCTGTGGCAGAAGGCCCTGCATCCCATTTGGAGGGATAATAGGGAAGTGTGTGTGGGGGGATGCTGATCCAATCCCCTTCCCTAATCTGGTGTCTGTAGACCGATTCCCAGTCCCCTGTGGGATGAACGGCAGTCTTGACAGGGGGGATTCTGCCCAATCCTAATCCCGTACGATATGGGCTCCAATGACCAGTGCCTGGTCACCTGGCAAAGACCAGTCAGGCAACTCAGATCTGTAGGAAGACCCTTCCCCAGATCTGATAGATCTGAGCTTTCCCTGGGTAGCTCAATCCTGTTGCCAACAACAGGCCACAGGGACCGAAAGGGTGCTGCTCCCCCTTATGGGGGTGGGGGATTCACTTTCAGCTCATGCCGAACTGTAGGCGAGGTAGAGTGTGCCTTATGGGCAAAAGAGGATGCTGCTCCTCCCTGAGAGGGGGGCATGACTCGCACTGTCCTAGTGGAAAAGAGAGGGTGCTGCTCTTCCCTTGTGGCAGAGTGCAACTTGCTCTCTGCCCTCACAGAATGGTGAGGGTGCTAATTCTCCCTAATGGGAGGGGGCCCACTAACCTTAAGAGACTCTGAAGAGACTTGGGTAATCCTTCTCGGAGACCCAAATTGGTAAAATTATTGTACAATTTCAGCAGCCACACCATGCTATATCTGAATTTGTGTGATAACAAAGCATATTATAGTGTGGTTTCACTGTAGTCATCTCAACTTCTGATACTAAATGTAGCACTGCACCAACAACATGACTGCATGCCTGACCATATTTCTTTTAAAATCACTTGTTGGACAAAGGACTTAAATGGCTTCCCACAGCAATAAATAAATGTACAGAGGTATATCATAATGTGGTTTGTGGACAGCCATAAGTATGATGTATTATAGATTATATCACTTTGATATGTTACAATGCTGTCAGAATGTACAGTGGTGTATCTTAATGTGGTTCATGGGAACCCATAAGTGTACTGTGTTATAGATTAAGTCACTTTACACTTTGGGATGTTACATGTAAGGCTGTGTCATAATGTACAGTGTAATACTATAATGTGGTTCATGGGAGGCCACAAGTGTACTGTGTTATAGATTACTATATTTTCCAGCCTATAAGTCGATACTTAATGACCTGGAAGTCTGTGCTTTGTCATATACTCCAAATCAACTTACATATGGATTGTCATTCAAATTATTTCAAGTAATGGTAATACCTTTATTTTGAGATGTAATTGTCAAAATCGAAAACAGGTCACATAGTTGTACCAATTCTTGTTTAATTACCATGTCAATAAATTGTTATAATTAATATGACTGCTTTTATATTATAATTCTTATCATTATTTTGTATGCATTTATATGTGTTTGTATTTTCTGATTTCTCCAACATGAAATAAAAGAAAACAATTAAAGAGTTCACAATTCACGGGCCGCATAAGTACTTATAGTGTACTCTATAGTGTACTGTACTTATGCAAAACATATTGTTTTTGATGCACTGGCAGATGTGGATCTATGCAGGTTGTTAGAAGTAATCAGTAGAACAAACAGCATTGACCCTGATCTGCTGGTGTATTATGCAATGGGAGAGCAGGGTCTATATTGTTCACAGTTGGACTTATAGGTGAGTATATATGGTACTTTAGAATAGGATCTACGTAATAACTTTAAATTCCTTAAATTTATTTTTCTTTCTTTGTCCTACATAATCATTCATACTGTACACCCATGTATGAAGTCTCTTGCTGTCTGGATTGCCAAAGTGTGATTTGTATATTCCATCCTTTCCCTCCACAACTATGATTTATAATAACTATTTTTTTTCATTCATTTTTCCATTCTATTTGCTGATATCTTATTTTAAATTTTGTATTCAGTGTTTAATAATTAAATAGGTCTCCAGTTTTTAAATCAAATATCTCCTTTCCTTTTATATAACAGTGCATTTACCCTTTCTTTTATTTTTGTGTAATTTCCCTGTCAGAATATATTATTTATATAATAATTCTAATATTTATATGAGTATGGTTTGGAAATTTTTTTGATAGAAATCCACAGAGACTCCATCCGATTCATTTGCTTTTTCCTTTATTTAATTTTCTAATGGCTTGTATGATTTGCTCTTATGTTCTGATACTTTCACAGTTTATTTGTGCCTATTTTTTTTATAAAGTTAATTTATTTATGGTAGTCATCTACGGATTTCAATTTATTCATTTTATATATATACCATATCTTATTCTTCCTGATCACATTTTAGCCATAGGTCCATTGATATTTGATTTAACAATATTTTATTTAATGCACTCAAGCGATTACCAGTACATCTTTTTCGCTTATATAATTGATCATTCAAAGGGAAGTAATCCATAGTAACGACTCGAATATTCGATGAATATTTATAAAATACCATAGATTAAGCATATAACTATCATATATTCACAATACGTTCACATATTCACTAAAGAATGCCCATAATATAAGTTAAAATTCACAACAGTGAGATGGGCTACTCGTAGATCATCAAAAATCCATTTTTAATTGTGCATTTCAGCTTAAAGCAAAATGTTATGTCAACACATTAGCCATATTCATTCTTAACAAGATGTTTCGGAGTCTCTCTTTTGATTATACCAGTAATTGATGGATCGATCTCTGGTTTCTGACAACAATCTAAGCCAGTTACCATAACTGTTTAAACCCTGTTATTGGCATTGGGTACTGGTAATAGGCAATGCTGGTACCCCTTTGTTCTTAATCATTAATCCACATCAATTATAATACCAGTTTTACAATCTCAAGTGGATTGAGAACCACAAGAAATGATGTGCTCTCTCTTCTCTGGTTGTAAATAATGAACATTAGCCGAGGGTACTGGTTTGATTGTTGCAATATTAGTACATTTTAATGAGTTTTATTTATCCTTTTTACGTTACTTTTCTCTGTTTTTCTGTCTCTATCATTAATTTTCTTTACATTTCTCATTTCCCTATTGGTAGCCTCACTAATTTGATTTTGTCTGTCGAATCTTGCCCTCAAACAGATGTCAACTGGAATAACCTGGACAAAGCTCTAGGCATATTTAATTACCATGTAAATAACACTGCACAGCCATGTGGTTCTTGTGACAATGGATATCATAATTAAAACAAACTGTTTATTCATAAGTGTCAATTGTTAATGGAATACAGTAGTGCCCTTGTACACAAGGAAGATCACAATCATCATGTAAATGAACAATATAGATTACAATCACCCTGAAACCTCCCTCACTCTCTCTCTCCAAAACGAAATGGGGGTGGTGGTGGTGGTGGAGCATGTTAGCGTCGGTGACTGCAGATTCCCAATTAATCTGGTTTAGCATACAGTAATACCATTAATATTCAAGAAACTGGAAGTTACTAGTGAAATAGACAAAGCCAAGGTGTTGATTTGGCTTCGTTTTGTACTCCATATAAACTTATAGTCCAGAGATTATGGTAGATCACTTTACACTTTGGGATGTTACATGTAAGGCTGTGTCTTACTGTACAGTGATATATCATAATGTGGTTCATAAGTGTATTGTTATAGATTAGGTCACTTTACACTTTGGTTTGTTACACGTAAGGCTGTCACAATGTACTACTCGTATAAATATTACACAAAACTATAAAATATGGTACATTTTATGCAAAAACACATTATAATTAGTTCTCATCATCTAAGAGGCAAATTCAAGTAAAATAGTAATGATAAAACTAATGTACCCAATCTAATGAAATACCTGCTAGGGGATGCAGAATACGTCTGATGTGATTTCCTGCATGTCATAAGAGGCGACTAATGGAGGCAGGAACTGCTGTGGCTCAGTGGTAAGTGTGATGCACTTGCAACTGAAAGGGTGAGTTTGAATCCAACCATTTGATCAGCCTGGGTCGGCTACCATGGTGTGTCCTTGGGTAAGGTACTTTACTCCAATAGCTTTGGCACTAAATAAAGTACTTGTGTTGATGTGCAGTAAAACATCAAACCAAACTAACAAAATAATAATTATATTATATGAGGGGCCAAAGCAGTTTACTGTGGGAATTGACTGCGAGAACTCGCTGTATTGTACAGTTTACTGCTGGGCTTTATAGTGAGAACTCACTGTACTGTACAAGACACAAGATGCAGCAGTTTACTGCGGGACTTTACAATGAGAACTTACTGTATTGTACATGACATAAGAAAAACAGGCACCAAGGGCATTGAGTTGTGACTTTACTGTATATGGCTGGACCTTCTGGTGGCTATTTCCTCAAAGAACTCTACCTTGTTAAAATCTTCATTAATGTTATTACATTATTGCTGTTATTACACTATACAGTGTTTACTGTTATGACACTATTACTGCTATTACACATAACTTAATATTATCTTCATTACTGTTATTACACTATTCACTGTTTACTGTTATGACACTATTACTATTATAACACATACCTTAATAAAATCTTCATTACTGTTATTACACTATTGAAGTTGTTATCTCCTGACATAATTTGGATGAGGCTCTCAATGTCTTTCCCCCATGGCTTCCCAGAAAGACCGCTACCTTTTAATTCTTGCAGCCAGACCTGACAATTGATAAAAAAATGTCAATTACAGTCAATGAATAATAGATAAAGCATGTATGTTGTAGTCCAAGATAGTTTAAGTAAAAGCTTATTATTTGAACCTTGTGATATATGCCTTTCTTAATGTATCTTTTAAGATCATAGTAAAAACAGAATTTTAATTATAATTATAGACAGAAAACAAGAGTTCCATTATGAGACTGACACACAACCGCTTGAAACATCATGCACATCAACATCTAGTATGTGTGAAATTAATGTTAGGATAAACAATTTGCATAAAAAAATATGCTAATACAGTCTTGAGGGTTGTATTAGAGGTAACCAAGGATACCCCCCACCCTGACTAAGGCTGCAATGTTTACACATGTAAATGGCTTAGTTTAGTTTATTGACTGTAAATGTTTACAAAATGGGTAAATCTGTAAATGAACATGCATCTGATTGTCAGTGATACAGGAACTACTTGTTGCAATAAAATGATACATTTCCACATCTCTATTTAAGAGGACTGTTTAGTAGTGTTTTTCTGTTAATTCTATTCTTTAAGTATATATTATTTTCACATCAAATGTAGCATTGCTCGGAAAAAGTATAAGTTGATGAGAATTACCTGTAGCTCACTTTACACAACATGATGATTTACTGATAAAAATTTTCTTTAAACTACATTATATATCTTTGAGAAACATGTTCATTAGCAGACCCTTTCATTAGTAACACTGCTTATAGTTTGTAATCCACTGCATTGTTTCTTAGTCACTGTAGATCCTGTAAAAGCATCCATGCACCTGTCCAGACAGTTTGCCTGGTTGCATTATTGATTTTTTTTTTACCATGTACATATAAGTAGTTGGAAACAATATCACAGTGATCCAAGGGATGTTTTACTGAAATTATCAGATATATTCAACAAAGACATGTCTTACAAACTGAATCCCATCATAATAAGGGTAAATGATGTACAGCAAAATGAAACAATCGCAAGTTGCGCGAGGTATGGCATACACATTATAACAGCTGTCAGCTGTTAGTAAGCCTAATGGGTACATAGAAGGAAATGTTCAGTTTCTAGCCATCTTGATTAAACAGCATCGTTTTGGTTATAGTAAACTGTGAACACATTTAGAAATTTGTGTAAATGTTGCAGCCTTACTCCTGACAGCAAAAGCATGAAAAGCTTGTCATATTTTACTTGGAGTCATTCACTCATCATATGGAAAATATCAGTGAAAAGAAAAGACACAAAAACTACATTATGTTTTGTTCCGAGTCAGAGGAAATAAGAAATTTTATATGGGGTCCTTGATGGATTCATACACCATATCAAACAAGTTCTTTTTTCTGACTCTGAAACAAAAAATGAATGTGGTTTTGTATTTATTATATATCAGTGTTCCTACTACTTTCTCCAACTGAGAGTTTTGTATCCCTGGGTAGCTAATATTGGGGTAAAACAACAAATTCGGGGTGCAGATGGTCAAGAATGTTAAATAGTAATATTGCATTGGGGTATACAAAACAAATAAATAAAATATAAATAATCAAAAATTCCATAACTTCTTAATACTTGGTGCTTTAAAAAATTAGTTCTCATGTGCAGAATGATTCAATAGTATTTTATTTAACAGCTTCAGATATTTTGAAAGTTTCTGTATTTTTTGCCCTCTCTGTTAATAAAAATAACCCCCCCAAAAAATGAATACCAGTGCCTCCATTAAGTTGGGAATCACAAATAATGAATTGTCACTCCAGCATAAGACATGATCACAGGATTTTGTCGAGTGCCAGCACCAACGTAAGACTTGATTAAAGGATTTTGCTGAGTGCTAGCACCAACATAAGACTTGATTACAGGATTTTGTTGAGAGCTATGTTATGTTTATTGAATTATAATGTGTCCATGAGGTAAGTTCTACTTTAGTCATTTTGTAAACAACATATTTACTGCATTTGAGTTCAAGGTCAGTCTTGTTTGCATAGCATTTAACAATTAAATTGTTATTTTCCATATCTTGATGTGAGAAAAGTCACGTACGCAGTGGAATTTTCCATTAAAGTTACTCATATACTAGAACATTCTGTCACGTGACTTATGTTTATGTACAGAGATTTTAGTGGACAGTATTTCATTCTTGTTCAAATGGTCAGTCTATGAAGAATCATTTTAATAATCAGATGTTTATAGTTGTGTTGTGAAAATTCAGAGCAAATTCAGAGAGAGGAATTATTTATTTAAAATATTCATTGGAACTACCAAAAGTGCTCATTCTCATATTGGATTAATACTTGACTTTGGGATTTATGTCAATTTATTCAAAGATACTCTGGATTACATCATTCAGGCATATCAAAACATTCAATACTACTGACACATCAGGATATTCAAGGCTGCTGGAATTCATTTTGAACATTCTATATTTAGGACTTGTGATTAGGACACTTAGGATTACTTGGATTTTAATTCATGTTTGTAAGTGTCTTTTGAATTTTCACTTTAATTGTCAAGAAATAAATTGCTTCTTGATTTTACTTACATTGTTGGTTTCACTTTCTTTCTGTTACATTATTTTAAGACCTAGAGTTGTAACAGCCAGTACCAACATGAGACTTGATTACAGGATTTTGCTGAGTGCTAGCACCTTCATAAGACTTGATTACAGGATTTTGTTGAGAGCTAGTACCAACAGAAGACTTGATTACATATAAAAATGTCACAATACTGTGAAATCATTCATTTTCATGGGAATCAGATTGTGGTTTTCACAGAAAATGACATTTTTGTTGTACATAAATTCATGATATGCCTGTAAAGGGGAAGAGGGTCATATTGTTGTCACAATACTGTCTTCAAAGAGGGTCATATTGTCTTCACAGATGTCACATTGTCTTCACAGAGGGCATACTGTCTTTAAAGGTCATATTATCTTCACAGATGTCATTCTGTCTTCATAGAGGGTTATATTGTCTTCACACAAGGTCATATAGTCTTCACAAATGACATACTCTCTTCACAGAAGATCATACTGTCTGTAAAGGTCATATTTTCTTCACAGAGGATCCTACTGTCTTCACAGATGTAATATTGACTTTTCAGAATGTCATTGTCTTCATCATATTGTCTTCACAGAAGGTCATATTGTATTCAGAGGGTCATCTTCACAGAGGGTCATATTGTCTTGAAAGAAGGTCACATTGTCTTCAGAGGGTCATATTGTCTTCACATAGGGCCATATTGTCATCACAGATGCCATATTATCTTCAGATGTCACATTGTATTCACAGTGGGTCATATTGTTTTTAAAGTTCATATTGTCTTCAAGATGACATACTATATTCACATCGGGTCATACTGTCTTTAAAGATGTCACATCATAGTCTTCACATCCTAATCATCTAAGAGGGCCATACTGTCTTTACACAAGGTCATATCATCTTCATAGATGACATACCATCTTCACAGAGGGTCATACTGTCTGTGAAGAAGGTCATATTGCCTTCACAGATCTCACATTGTCTTCACAGAGGGTATTATTGTCTTTAAATGTCATCTTGTCTTCACAGATGTCATACTGTATTTACATAAGGTCCTATTGTCTATAAAGATGTCATATTGTTTTCATGGATGTAAAACTGTCTTCACAAAAGGTCATATTGTCTTTAAAGACAGTCCTATTGTCTTGTACACAGAGTGCCATACTGTCTTGTACACAGAGTGCCATACTGTCTTGTACACAGATGGGCATAATGTCTTGTTCACAGATAGATCATTGCTTATGGTGTCATTAAATTTGTTGTTTGAAGCAAACACTAAATCTGGGAAAACTGGTTCAGCACAAACAATGGCAAATTAAGAGTAATTACCTTGTGTGCCTCTGTTTCTTCCACAAATGTATACATGACACGTCTTTCTGTTGTGAATCTGAGCAAATTCTGAAGGTAGTGACCATCTGTAATAAATTTATTAAAATCTGTTTTACTTGTGTAGGATTAACTGATTTTCGTGGGTATTAATTTTTATGTTTTTCAATAAAAAAGAGTCTCTGCTGTGTTCATATGTTCATCAGTGTTTCTGACTTTCACAAACTCAAACACAAAGCTTTGACATTGTAAAAATACTTATTGTATGATGGCAGCTTTCTTGTCAGATATTTCCCATGTTCTAAATTCTGGTAACCATGGCAATGCCATGGGGTACAAGTAACTGGTATTCCACAGATCTGCATTGCCAAATGGAATATTGATTAATGACATCAGATGCTGTCAGCTGTATCCAGTTCAAAAGATCTATATCACAATGTGTGTGAGAGAGACCAAGACAGTTTTCTAAATTGAATAATTTAGCAAGTAACACATAGGGTAGACATTAACAACTGCTCATATTTATTGGTCCATCGTATATACAAGAACAAGGAAAGAAAACCTTAAATTGCTGAAACTTGTTTTTAATGTCAAATCATCTGAACAATAAAGATTAGATATTTATTGATACAAACAGGAAACTGTAAAATGAATAAGAATAGTCATTCTAATACAGAAATTGCATGTATTATATACACGGCATCATAAGTACATGTAAAAACACTAGAAATAAAGTACATAAACTGCCAGTAGTACTTAATAATTAAAAGTACAAAAGCTATATGACATAATTACAAATGATGCCCTTTCAGATTCTAGCTTAGACATTAGACAATTTAAAATGAAGAGAATTAAGAGGATGAAAAATGGGACAAGTAAAAACAGGAGTCCCTCGAAGGGAATGACACTCTACTGGTCAATTTTTTTCCCCCATGAATTCAAGATAAGACCATTGTTTTTAAAGGTGCCAAGTGATAAGCAATAACAAGATTTTAAAATTTGCTACTGTGGCAGTCATACTGGAGGCAATATTTACACCATTTTCATTATAGACCAACTAGACATCATCCTAAGTTTTTTGGTGAAAATCCCATGTGAATATGACCGTCCATTCCGAAGGAGTAGCAATAACAAGATTTCAAAAATGGCCACCATAGTCGCCATACTGTGAGTCAGATAGGCACCATTTTAATTTAGAACCAACAAGATATCATAAGGAGTCTTCTGGTGAATTCCCCATGTCAATATGACTTTCCATTGAGGAGTTGTGATAACAAGATTTTCAAGACTGCAGCTGTGGTGGCCATATTAAATGTCATATCGGCACCATTTTTATTCAAGATCAACTAGACATCATAAGAAGTCTTTAAGTGAAAACCCCATCTGGATGATTTGTCCATCCATTCAGGAGGAGTAATGATACCAAGATTTTCAAGATAGCCACTGTGTTGGCTTGTAAAAATGGCTTGTAAAACAAATGTGTACAACTCTGTCCCAAGGTTTGAGGTCTCCATTTTAAACGAGGTAGTAGGAGTTGTATGACATTATGACACATGAACAGGCACAATCACATCATGTAGAATATTTTTACCATCCAATAATTTTCATGAGATGCTAGCCCTCTTCTAAGGCCACTTCTGCATTGCAGAAAGGATGGCTACTAAAGATGTGAGACCACTTTGCTACATTCTTTAAGAACTTAAAATTTCCCCATAAAAAAACAACAGAAAACTGATTCCTGAACAGACTTGTCATGTTATCTGTTTAGACAGGAATCACTGGATTGCTCAGCTAAGATTGACTCATAACCTGCAACTGTTTTAATCCAGAAATGTTATATACAAGTAAAAAAAAACAAAAAAAAAAAACAAAAAAACAAACAGGATCAGGTTGGAAAAATTTGAAGAATTTGCCACCTTGCCCAGTGATGTTATGATCATAACATTTGCACAAATGCCAAAAGTTTTCCTTTCTATCATAAATTGTATTTGCCCAGCAAAATGTGTACCTTGTCCTTGTTCGCAGTACACAGAATATTTCAAACCCTGTGCAATTCTGAATTGTAAATTAACTTACAAGTGGCACCCTTCTGTTTTCCAGATAAGCAACTGAAGGCCTCAGGGTCTATCCTGTAAAGATCCTTTCTGAAAAAGTTGTATGGAAACTTCTTGGCTGACGGTGACTCTGCTCTTGATGAAGTTATGTCATTAGTTGACTTGTTTTCTGCAACCTTCCTTTTTCGCAACTTTCTGAAGGAAATAAATATGATTTATCAATTCTCTTCATATTTTTATTCAGGCTCAACATTCTTATCTGTTCACTTTCTACCATGAACAGTAAATGCACAAGATATGACTTTAAACTTTGCTAGACATTGAGAATGGAGCTTTCTTCATGTTAATCAAGCTCCTGTTTAATTATCTTACAATTAACTTTTTTTTGAAAATCATAAAATAAGTAGCAAAGCGGCAAATAATACTGCTTCCCCCTCAAAGTCCTCTCCTAGGTGTGAGTCAATATTCAAAACTGTAATGCACATCTGAAATGTATTCTTAGCACAGTGCTCCATGATGATGTGGTTAATATGAACCATTAAAACTGTACCACATTATAAGTGAGG
Source organism: Margaritifera margaritifera (assembly GCA_029931535.1). Classification (NCBI taxonomy): domain Eukaryota; kingdom Metazoa; phylum Mollusca; class Bivalvia; order Unionida; family Margaritiferidae; genus Margaritifera; species Margaritifera margaritifera. The sequence goes on from JAQPZY010001684.1 coordinate 9,610,965, forward strand.
CCAATGTATTTTTAGCACAGTGATCCCCCTCAATAATGTGGTTAATCGGAACCAACAAACTGTACAATACTCTAATGAGGCCAATGTATTCTTAGTACAGTGCTCCATAATGATAATGTGGTTAATAGGAACCATCAGATTGTACTACATTATAAGTGAGGGTAATGTATTCTTTGTACAGTGCTTTCCCTCAATGATTTGGTTCATAGGAACCATCAAATCGTACTACATAAAGTTGAATGTTACAAACAAAGGTCATGGTTTGTACTACCCTGAGAACTTCCAAATATTTTCAAGAAGTATTCTTTCTTATGAAAATTGAACTTTCTCCACATGTTACTTTGTTCTCCATATGTTTGTATAAAAAAAACCCACAATAACAACACATAATTAGCACACCACTATGGCAAAAGGACACTACTCCATCTGGTAACTACCTTTGTCATGCATCATTTGATATTTCCAAAATTTTATAACATTTTATTTATTATTTAATAATTTAGGAAAACATGTAAGCAACAAAAATTCAGAATGTAAAAAGTGATGTATATTATTCAATTTGTTTTGTATTCCCTTAGATAAATTCAAAGAGTTTTTAGAAAAATTCAAGGAGTTTTCACTGACAAAATCAACTTTTTCAAAATGCAAGTAGTTTTCAAGGTAACCCCTCAAATTTAAGATTTCAAGGCTGTGTCAAAGTGAGGTATACTGTACACAAAACCAAACTAGAGCAAGTGCAATGACTCACCATCATAAATCACCATGCTTTTTATTGCACATTTTGACCTCCTCACCCAGTAAACATCCTCACCACCCAGTGACCCAGGAATAAAAATGCTAAATCTTTCATATATATGATGCATCTTCCTACTTTGACTGCATATATAAAGTTTGATTCGAAATATTTGAAAATGTCAGTGCAATCGTCATTTTTGTGTATCTAACCTTTGAACCGATTCAAAGGCCTCAAGTGGCAAGAGCCAAGGCTGACTCCCCTTTTGCAGATGGTTACCCCAAGGGGAATATAATTAAGTTTTGTGAATTCCACCCAGCATTGGACACACAAAGGATATCACATTGTCTCTCGCTAAAGCATAGGGATACAAAGATAGTATTTATTGTTTTAAAACAATGCAATAATTAATTTGCATTGGCAAGAACTAAAATCAAGTAAAAATATGCGTAATTACTTTGCATCAGCCAAGAGTAAAAATTAAGCAATATGGGTAAAGTAACTATGATTAAATTGAAAAGAATCATTGATCATACCCACATTAAAGCAGAATCCGCAGTTTACTGAGGATCCTGATAGGGACCAATGTACAACTCTGTTTCAAATTTGTAATCCTGAAGGAGTAGATGCCCTCAATTACAGGCAGACACCTGCATGCACGTCCATGCTTGAATGGAAGAGATAACTTTACTCCAATTTTTTCTTTGAAAAGTGCAAGGGGTAGCTACTAATCCTCTTCACTAATGTGCCCACTTCTCCATCACTCTGGGATTGGAGCAAATAAGAATTGAGAAACAGTGGGAATGTCTACCGCTCATTTCATTTGTGTGTGTAGTGGTGGAGGTATGTAAAGCCACTTGCTAACTAGCCTGTATGGTTTAGAGAAATGTGCACCTGACTGAAAAACATGCAGACTAGGTTTCACTGGCAATGGTGACAGGTGTACTTTGAGTATCCACCTCCTGTTACAGAGGAATTTGATTTGCATCTGCAATAAACATTAGTGTGATTATATATCTTAAAAGTATGACAATAAAATGTCCACAATGTCTCACTCTGAAAGCTTTCAAGTGAAACCTGCCTTAAAGAACACCTCCAAAAATGAACACGTGTCCATAAAGTTAATGGAGGACCATAAATATATGGAAAACTCCTTCATGAACAGAACACCTTTGTATAAAGGTCACAATTTTAATGTCTGTCCTGTAGACACGTTTCATGTAGTACCATATATACTCGCTTGTAAGTTTATTCCAACTGCAAACTGCACATACCCAGATCTGAAGTCACAAAATGCACCAGCAGATCTGGGTCTATGCAGTTTGCTAAGACTAATCAACAGAACAAACAACACAGACCCTGATAAATCAGTGCATTATGCAACGGCAGATCAGGGTCAATATTGTTTGCGGTTGGACTCGACTTATAAGCAAGTATATATGGTATTATAAAGTGTCATGTATGTCTTACTTCAAAAGCTTTTCCCGATAGAGCTTTGTGTTATCTAACAGAGCACCCTTTAGATCCCCTTCTGGTAGAGAACTGATGGCATCGGTGAAAGCTTCGCCAATACTTGTCTGATCAGGGTCCTCAAAAATGCTATCAGCCAAACCTGCTGAGAGATATAGAATAATGGTTATTGTATTTGCTTTTGTATTTCACATACCCAACTATCAACAGTTGTGCCATAGCTAAATGTGCTGGTGGCACATCTGAGTGTATGCTGTTCATTCTACCTGTTATTTTAATTAGATTATCTATGTACTGTTCTCAACAACAGAATGAGACTATACTGGTTTTCATAAGGAATTCCTTATAAATTTATTCCAGCAAGATTTACTCCCCTTGGGTACCCTTCTCATAAAAGAAGAATAACTTTCTTTTTTAAAACCAGATCTCAGTCAAAACTTGTTTTATTGCCGTGAAAGGATTTTTTCTCACATTTGTTGTCCATGGCTATGATTTTCTCTATCTATTTACAGCTTGATGTATAACATATAGGTAAGCATCATGATGACACAAATAAAAGCATTTCTGCATGCATCCAAGCCGAGCAATAATTACATTGATATGTAATGGAAATACTGGGTTGCAGTACCAACTAGATTTGAAGTGAACAGTGTGCACTTTGATCTACAGGCACCAGCATACTTTTTTATGGCAGCTCTTGTTCTACTCTGTTTACCATTTGGTGCAGCTTATACACAGGGAAATAAGGTAATGTTTTCTGGGCAAAATTATAAAGTTAGTCTTTGTTGCTTAAAGTAGTGGTTGCAAAAAATAAAAATGTAATTATGTCAGTATGTCTGTATGGCTGAAGAACAAATAGAGAGCTGAATTTTCTTCTGATGCGTTCTAAGGACTCAATTTGGACTTTTCTCAATGAAAACTATTTAAAACACATGCAAATTACCAATTTACTCATGAAATTTTTGTTTCTAACGGCTTTTCTTTTTTCAAAAATCACGGGCCAAGGCCTTATTACACACAACCTTTTGAAAGATCCTTACATCAAGTAATACAGCGATGAGAATATGGTTTCTGTCTACATGTATCTGAATGCGTCAATACGAGGATATTAGGTGCCATCGTGGCAATGGTTAGCATGCTGGACTCATGATCGAAAGGATGTGGGTTCGAATCCTACCATCAGATAAACTTGGGTCAGCTACCTTCACGTATCCTTGGGTAAGGCAGTTTTGCACCAATTGCCTCTGCACTTAATAACCTACATGTGTTGCCTTTCATTAAAACACCAAACCAAACCAATCAATATGAGGATATTACATTTTCTAGGAATTATCGATTTATCCCCAGTTTATAAACCTGATAGTTATCTGAATTTCTTTTATCTGAATGAAAGGAGCAGAAAAAAGTGGATGGATTAACAGAGTTCCATTGTATTTCAAATATCAAAAGTTTTATGTTGTAGATGTAATATGATATAGAGGGTATGTACCGGTTGCCAAAAAGAACCACCAACCACACGGTCATTAACAGTTCTGTGCAGAATTTTTGTAAGCTGCAGATATAAAATAGTTCTTACTTTATGTGTGAATTTTTGTACTGTGCTCATTAAAAGAATCCTGCACAGAGTCAAGAAGCAACGATCATGCAGTAATTGGTTCCATGCAGCAACTGGTACAGACTGTTTACAAGTCAAGAGATGTTTGAATGGAATATAAGAATATGCATGATGCTGTTCGATTCCAAGGTCAAACATGTTTTCTCACTGTGACTGCACTCCCACACATCTGCGCTTAGTTTGCAAAAGGCCACACTTGTGTTAGCAATTCTGGCGTTGGTTTCATCATCGATGTGGACTGCACATGACAGTGTGCTGCCAAGATATGTGAACTTGTCCACTGCCATCAGGGTTTGGCCATTTACTGTGATGGTAGGGTCTATGTAAGGCTTTCCTGGTGCAGTTTGGTGCATCATCTCTGTCTTCTTGATACTGATTGTCAGACTGAAATTTTCACAAGCTGAAGAGAAATGGTCCATGCTGTGTTGCATGTCAGACTCAGATCTGGCAATCAGGGAACAGTCATCAGAAAATAGGAGATCACAAACAGTCACTTCCTGAAACTTCATCTGCGCCTGTAGTCACCTCAGATTGAAGAGCTTGCCATCAGTCCGGTGTCTGATGTCGATCCCAGTGTCAAAGTCAAGGAAAGCATCAGTAAGCATGGCTGAGAGGATCATACTGAAGAGGGATGGGGCCAACACACAGCCTTGCTTGATGCCATTGGTGACTGGGAATGGTTCAGATGACTAGCTGCTGTCGAGGACATGAGTGAGCATGCCATCATGGAATTGCCAAACCATCACTATGAATTCCTCTGGGCAATCAAATTTTGCCATGATCATCCAAAGGCCCTCACCCCCCTAGTTGACAGCGTCAAAGGCTTTTGTCAGGTCAATGCATGTCGTGTACAGGTTGCATTTCTCCTAGAGTTGATGAACTGGAAACACCATGTCTGCAGTCCCTTGTCCTTTCTGAAACAACACCGACCCTCAGGCAGGAGCCCTTGATCGAAGTATCATGATTTATGATATTCTTATGTTATATTACATGGCATTATTGAAGTTAACCACAATCACCGTAATCTTAAATTGTATGCCCCATGTCCAGAAACAACTTTTTATGAATCTGAAGGGATAGCAGGGTTCATTAACTTGCCTATATACTCTGGATTTAAGAACTCACACTGAAATGAAATTAATGAGTTTGACAATACACCCTTAATGGGCCCCCACATGTTGGATAACAATTTTTTATTGAATAGCTTAAGTCATGTGACCAATTCAGCTTGTATTGTTTAAATTGTGAAGCAGACGACTTGTTGACATTGTGCTCCTCATGATTTTATGAATGAAAAGTTTAAAGAAAGGGATTGGAACTGGATATGGTATGAATGGGATTTGATCACATACTTAAATATGTACATGTAAGGAGAATCTAAAATTTGTTTTTACCATGAATAGTTATTTTTCACATTTTTAATCTTCATGACTATGTGAACTTCTTGCCATTATGTTTACATACGAGTTATTCAGATGTGCAGCATGATGACAGTGCTCAAAAGAAATGCTCAAATGCTGTGGTAATAGGCATTCCATGGTAATAAGACGTGGCAGTTTACACACACACACACACACATATATATATATATGTATATACAGTCAAAGCTGTGTTCAGCGGTCACCCATGGGAAAGGGCCAATGTGGCCTTTGATGACAGGTGACCTCTGAAGGCAGGTTCAGCTCTCAAACTTGGTTCATGACAAATACATGTACTATATACAGAATAGCATTAGCATTAGTAGTAATAGTAGTAGTATGCTATCAAGATACAATGAAACCCCGCTATAACGCGATATTTGGGGTCCATAAAATTTGATCGCGGAAAAAGCGGGGTCGCGTTATTGCGGGGTTTTACTATATTTTACTTTTTTCAGAGAACAACGTATACACGTCTAATGTATAGCATGAATAGGGTATCAACACGGTTTACTATCTGATATCGATCCGTCTTTGTTTTCCCACATGACAACCCTTTGATTGAGCCACGAGTTTGATACAGCTGTACTTGTTCAGTGCTAAGTAACAGAGAGTGGTTATTTGAACTCCCTGTGATCTTGCCGCCCAAGCTCAGACTCTACATAAGCACCCACATATGACAATCTTTGATCTTGCCGCCCAAGGTCAGTCTCTACATAAGCACCCACATATGACAATCTTTGATCAACCACCGCATTGTCTGGTGCTTGGTTGTGTATGCAGTTAAAGAAGAAACATAAGTCGGCTATTGTTTGCGCAATGATTGTATACAGGATGAATTGAAGTCCAGCGCACGTGTTGGTGGCTTACGTTTTTTTATGTTTATTAAATCGTGAGAATCTTTTATCAACCACCACATTGCCTGATGCTCGGTTGTGTATGCAGTTAAAGAAGAAAAACATGTCGGCTATTGTTTGAGCAATGATTGTATACATAATGAATTGAAGACAAACACAGAGAAGACTTACTGGCTTTACTCATGGATCAGTAATAAGTAACATTTCCGAAAATGTTTATTTTGGCATAACACTTCAAGAAATTGGTGAAATTGTTAAATTTCAGAAGCCACACCACGATCGAATTCATACATGATTTCTTCCCCAAAATGATAATAAACTTTTTATACACTATTTCTCGTACTTAAAAAAAAATTTTTTTTTCTTCCGTTTACGAGAAAAATACATGTACATGTATATAAAATTTCAGGAACCACGCCACAAACGTATTATACTCGAATTCATACGCGATCTCTTGCCCAAAATGATACTGTAATATACACATTTTATACACTATTTCTCGTACTTTGCAAAAAAAAAAGGTTCATGTGCGAATGAATATATGAAATTTTCGGAGCCACGCCACGATCGCGTTATATCCAAATTCGCGTTATAGCGGGGCACATTATATCGGGGTTTCACTGTACATATATTTAGTTTAGCTAATTAGCAAAAAGAAAAATAACAAAATAATATAAGAAAAGTTTCACTTTAATCCATCATGTACATTAAATCATCAATTTTCAGTAGAAACTGTGTCTAAATAAAATTACTAATTGACAGCTAACCTGTGATTGTCAAACACAGGACTTTTTGTTTGGCCAGCTGGTATAATCAGGCATACAAACAGATGTTCACACTTCAAACAATTGATGGATTAAGCAGTTGCTCAAACTCATTGAGATCAAAAGACAGTTGGCTTTTGTGCGAGATCTTTGATGATTAGGAAATGACAAGATTCTTCCTGCGGCAATTTTTAGTAGCATATAAACCATAAGGGATATCACAAGTGCAGTGTACATGTATCTCTGCTTATTTGGTGTGATTGTACGTAATCTCTTACACTCCAGATTAACGTTGTTCTCTAAATCGGCCATAATATCTCGCTTACATTTAATAATCCCTTTGATCCGAGTTTGCCCGACTCCCATTTCTGCTGCAACTACACGCCTACTTTACCCACTATCCAGGAAATGAATTGCTTTGATTCTCTCATGTAAGGACAAAAACTGCTTTGCTTTTGAAGCTGACATGTTGACACCTTCGAGTTTGACCAACAGCGTAATTGGAGTATGGTAAATACAATCGAGATATGAAATGCTTAAACATCAATTCACATGATACACCTTTATCTAAACAATGCCTTGCTCATCAAACAAAAGAAGTGTTTACTTTGGATACTTGGAGCGGTCACTGCTGATACACTCCAGTGACCGCTTAAGGCAGGGTGAAACCATAGTTTGGTTAAGAAACAGCAAACTGATGTGTTTACAGTATAGTATTTAAATTAACACATCTAGAAGTCTTTCTTTAAAAATTGAGGATGCCTAAAAACATTGTCCTCAAAACTGGAACAATATTTAAGATGAGTCCAGTGTGGGCAGAAGTCACATTTTCCCAATATTACAAAAATAATTGGCTCACATCCCCTTATTTCCTCTGGATGCGGGTCATGACAAACAAAGCATTTTTCATCATCATTAACATCGTCAGAAAACTAACTTTCTTCTAATTGTAAATTAATGGGTGCTCCTTTTGTGTTGCTTTATTAAGTACTAGGAATAGATTCTTTGGGATTTTTAAAATTTGCCATTTCTATTTTTCTTCTGATCTGCAGTTTTACATTTTTAATGCCAGACATTTTTATCAACAAGTTTTATCTTTGCTGCAGATTTGAGACATCAACATTTGACTTCTTCAGTAGATTTCGAGATAAAAAGGGTGGAATAAATTTTCTGTTTGATTTCTAAACAATGGCATTTGTAATAATTCTGTCCAAACAAAACTGAAGACTGGACTGCAATGCTGTCAGAAATTTGCTCTTTGTTTTCTTGTAGCCTGGTTTCTTTCACAGATGGTGTCACTTCATATACAGTAGCTATTGTATTCTGTTCTGATGACACTTGTACTCTTGTACTGTGTTGAGAGCATTCTTCTGTTGATTTTTCTTTTTAAATATCTATTTAATCAATCTTGATTCTTGATGCTGTGTGTGTGTGTATATATATATATATATATATATATATATAGTTGTATTTGAAAATGCACATTACATTATTCAATCAATTCATAAAGTCATAATGCATATGAAATGGTTTTATTTTGAAACAAAAGTATACAAACTGATAAATATGTTTTAAATGCACATTTAATGCCCAAAGAAATAAAGTAAAACATGTTTTAAGGTAAACACCTCTCAATTGCAAAAGCCAATAGAACTTAAGAAAAACGACATTACAATATTTAACATTTGACTCTTATATACTACCATAGATTCAGTCTCTTTCTTCTTGACAAATATGGTAATCATGTGATCTTACTCTTGCATGACATCATTGGACATTATCAGACGACAAACTGGTTAACAGATTGTTTACAGTGATATTGATTTTAAGAAGATATAGACTTTATTTGAGAACTTGCTGTATTGCCATGTTTGGAAAGCAGTGATATTCATGGGTGCATTTTTAAAATAGTGTACTCACCAACAATCTCGATATTTTCCTGAAATCAAATGGTGATGCAGAACTTGTAACTTATTGTCATCCAATGTATATAAGATAAGTACACGATAGGTGGCAATATGCAGAAAAATACCGAAAACTTCGAATACCACGAGCCTATAGCAGCCACGATATAATTGGAAGCAAGGATACTTAATGTACAACGTGTAAGAAAACTTTCAATTTTTTTCTTATCCATGATCATACTAATTTCAGTATCTTGCATAATATCAGTATCTTCTGATGTATAATTCGATAACAGTAAACATGTATCTTATTTTGTTTGTATAACATGTTTTTTTTTAAAACTCTAGACTGTAGTATTCGCCTACCCTTCCGGGAGCTTGTACATTTCACTTGTAAGATTAGTGTTTGGGACCTCCTGGCGACAATCAGGTTAGAAATTAAAAACTGATGATTGAAACGACTAAGTTTTGTGCATTTTTTTTATATATATCCTTGATGCTTTTCGTTTTTACAATCGGTAGGGGATACAAGCTGAAGAGAGTGGGCGAATACTACAATGCTCATCGAGTACCGATATTTAATGTTATGAACCTCTTTACGTTGAGGTTGCGTCTTAGTTTTTACTCTGGGTCTAATGTGTCTGTTAAATATACTATGTACACTACCGTCTTGTGATTGCATGTTCTACGAGTTTATGCTTTCGACCGAGTCGGTACATTACTCATTAGAATCTACACATTTTTTCGACGGGACTTATTTAAATAAAATTGACTTAACATTACTAAGTCAAATGAAAAGGTATGGTTACCCTCTGAAAGTCTTTTAGAAAGACGTTTCACAAATGCTAAACATTTCTTTTCCATATTGTTTACAAATGTTTGTTTCCAATTAGACTTAAATGAGAGTTATTATAACATCTTTGCCCGAACTCTCTATCTCTCTTTATGGGACACGTGCGGTTGGATTTCAGCTCTACAAGTCTGGTTCCCTATACATGAACGCTCTGGAACCAGACTAAATAATGAAGACTTAAACCACAATAGCTAAAGCTATGCGGTTCATATAATTTTTAATTGCCAATATTTACCCATAATATCAATACTTTGTAAATAACTCTTTTTAAAAGTATGAATTAGATAGTAAGGGCTCCAATATGCTTAAATCAAGTTAGACTGATAATTACGAATATTTGTCTCATTTATGCTAGCATAGCTTTACCGATGATAGTAATGAATTGTGGGATAGCTAAGTACTATTTCTCTTTGGAGGGCTGCGTTGAAAATTCAACTTTCAGTCGCTCTCTAAGGAGGAAGACAGTCGTAATTTACTGTTTGATAAGAACACGTTAACCTTTAAAAATTGAATGATGAGATTCCAATAAAATTAGGTTACTTATGCCTAATTTACCATGGAGCTCGACAGAAAACACTATCGTGAGAAGCATTTCCTTTCCTACTCAACAGCTGGATTTGTTATTGTTTATACTATCGATGATTGTTTGTTATGTATAAAGATGTTAATAATCAAGCGTTTTACCTTTTCCTTTTCATTTTCTGCAGCAAATGGAATGCCGAGGGTGCCAGATGATGCCACGGACAAGAAGAAGCACAACTACAAACTTATAGTCGACCCTATGTTACACCGAGGGGCACAGAAGATTTATAGATTTGATGGTGTAGATCCTGCGGTAAGCATGAACTGTTGAGTAGACATTACGTCATCAGTGTACCAGATCTCCCTCCAGTGAAGCCTACATGACGATTGTTAGCAGAGTTTGTGTGAAGACAAGGAAACGAATCCCCATTCCAGCTACTAAGTGACAAATTCTGATCTTATCACTTTTGGTGCAATATTACAAAAAGGGAGTGACTATATACACGACCGTTGGGTATATAGACTTTTTGTCTCAAAATGACTATATACCCGATGGTCGTGTATATAGCCAATTTGAACAAATAGGTACACGACAGTCGGGTTGGGTTTGCCCTGAAATGACTATATACACGATCGTCGGTACATAGTCTTTTTCGTGTCAAAATGACTATATACCCAAGTGTTGTGAATGTAACAATTTATTTTTTGCTAGGCTGTGAATTACTGGATTTTCCAAGAGAAATAATTTTGATAATTTTTCACTGCTTCATCGATAACACTATGACCAAGAATTTTAAACTATTTTCAGATGCTTGTGTCATCTGTAGTTGAACATATAGCCATCGTGCATACAGATGAACCAAGTTCAAACATAATGATGTGCATATAATACTTTATTTTATGCTGGGTTGTGATTTACTGGATTTTCCAAGTAAAATAATCTTGATAATTTACTGGAGTGAAATGTGATCAATAATGTTTCACTGCCCATCAATATTTCAAGACACTTGTGTAGTCTAAAGGTAAGTATGGCTGCCTGTCATCTAGATGAACCGAGTTTAAATCCAACAGTATGCAAATTTGTTTTTCTTCATTTTTTTTTAAAGTGCTGTGTTACCTTGAATTGGGAAGGAGAATTATGTTACTACTGATATTTTCTGTGTGAATATACATAAAACACAGCAGAAGACAATCGGTAAACCATTGACATCGCACAGGATACAGTAATAAATCTGCTGCATCAGTCTGTTAAACATATGCAGGCCAATATGTTTGAGAATAAAATTAAAAGAAAATTTGATTGCTCCAAGTGAATGTATGTGTGTATTATGTCATTTTAATGTTTATAATGGATTTGTTGGATATATCTACATAAAAGACCCATTGAGATTCTTTGTAGCACGTCTACCATATATAACTTTTGTCGTGTATATAGTCATTTTGGAGCCCGACAGTCATGTATATAGCCTCGGCCTTACAATAACATCATCACACTGTCTTAAAAGATACAAATAATGGCAAGAAACAGAGGAGACATTTAGCAAAAAGTCATCAAACTTGGTTTTAATGCAGTTTGCTTAGCAATATTCCAGTGATCAAGTGATGATGGGGTGCAAAATGATTGTTTTTTCATAAACTGATATTTAGTTCATGTTTTATTTTGGGGATGACATGGAAATAGGTGACATTCCTTGACATAATGCTATCCAGTGAAAAAAAATAGCACCTATTAACCTGCTCTTGAGATGTGCCTCTTGGGTTTAGACAGCTTGCTGAATTACATATGAAGTTTTAACATATATTAATAAATTATTACTTCACAGATAATAACATCAAATCCTCGTAAGTAACAGGAAATGTATACCATTTTGTGTTTATAGTGAATGCCAGATGATACTAAATCCTTTTAAAGTTTCCATTTAAATATTGATTTAAAAATTTGCCTACATAATCAAATAGTGATGTTTTGTACATGAAAATTTTGCTATATCATGGCAAAATTATGAAAGTGATTATTCATTGATATACAAGTAGGGAGGAATGAGATTGGTCACCAGTCAGCTCATGTTTCTAAGGAGCTGTTGATAGTTGTTTTGATTATTTATTCTTATTATTTTCTTTCCTTATAAGATTATTGGGAAGACTGTGCAAAATCCACTTAATGTAGACAAATTACATTTCGTATTCATATGTAGATGACCTGATTAAATTTACAGGCCATTACAGCAATGTTTCAATTCTGTTCACATTTTCAACTTTTTGGTTTTAGACGTGTGTGACAATAGCCTTGTTAGCACAGTTAAGGAACATTCACTGGAGATGGATAAATTAAATTTGGTAACCATATATGGAAGCATATAAAGATGATCTGATTACATGCCACTGTAGCAGTTTTATAGCTTGTTTTAAATGTTTTAAATGTTTTGGACATATATGTTTGGGTCTGCACTGATGGTATACACATTTTGCAAACACAAATCTATTTTTTTCTGTCAGGACATATGTTCATAGTGCATCAAGGTCAAGATAAATTAGGTCAATCTATATATAGAGCACTACATATTTACCAGTATATAAAGACCACCTGTGCATCTGGTCCCCTGATTATCATTATATATAAATCTGATCGTGTATCTAATTGTCATGTGCTATGATTTTCACAAATAAAGACCCATTGGCCATAACGTAATTTGTCTATATGATATTATATTTTAGCGTCAGGTTTATGTGAGTAATTATATCTTCAGGATATTTTGGTACGTTTCCTCAGTTTATCTGTTTGTCATTTATTACATATTGTAAACTGCTGGATGGAAATTCAAGAAAACTTTGTAGTTTTGTTGCCCCAGTGTTAAACGTGAGGAAGAGAGTTCTTATCCTTGTCTAATGCCTCAGGTGTCCCAGGGAGGGTTTAAAGGTCAAATGTACAACAGTTTCATTTACAATGACATTTTCACATATTTTCACCAAACTTCATATATATAGAGTCATAGCAGGAATGCACATCATATATGTGATGGATATTGCATTATGACTGTCTGAGGGTGGGGTTGAGTAAAGTGGGTGTGTTGGTAAGTTGGTTGGGTTATGCAGAGTGGGGGGGGGGGGATTTGCCATGGTAAGCCATTGCAGCTGTTCTAGTAAATTAGTCTTTGCACACAGATGTTGAAGTGATCCGAGTCCTTTGTTATCAGTAGATTATGGGGGAAAGAAAGGTTGTCAAATATTGAAGTTGCGATATTGTAACCTTTTTTTTCTAGGATAATACTCTGGTTCATGTGAAAGATCCCAGGCCAAGGTACTTGAGATTTTGGAGCAAGAGAAATCCAGCTGATTTACCAGTTCCCAAATTCAAGGTAAAGATCTTTGTCATGTCTTTCATATATACCTGATTATCTTTTACCACAGGATTCATTCTATATTTGACTTTTGTACCTCCTGTACAGTGTATTTAGATTGATTGAATAAAGGTTGTACAGTAAAACCACTTTTCTTCTACCCAGACCCAGATCCAGATAATAAACCCCAGTCATCTCAGCTATTCTGAAATACAACTTATCTCTGCTACCTATCAGTTGATTTACAAAACCCGTCAAAGAAAACTGCTGACTCGCATGGCTTTTCCTACCTAGTCACCATGCCATGTAAACCTGGTTCAGACACAGATAAGGGTGTCACTGAGTCTAATGCGTTTTCCATTGATTTAGGCATATTTCAGCAAAGTGTCTTTATAAATTATGTTTATTTCCAGACAACCTATCTACTGTCTCTAGCACTAAAAAGTATCACTGCCAGCATCTTGATACAATGTTCGCTTTCATCACTATGGTATCTGCTGAGACTGGCACTGCTCAGCTTGCCTGAATAGCATTCATGTCCATGTAAAAGAACGTCATCAGTTTTGACAAGGAGTAGATCGCAGTTGTTCAAGGCCTTGTTGGTGATTGTGAGAAACTTACAAAACTGCAGAGACTTATGAACAGATAAAACAGAACTTAGAATGTTGTCATGAAACTAGAATGTATATTCAGAGCAATGAAGAATATATATGGTAACATTACTGATTTCCTGATTAATAAGGAACGTTATTAGGGTATGTTGTTTATGGTCTGGAATTGTACAACTCTTTAACTAATCAAAATGTATATTACAGCTCTCCCTCATTATAATGTGGTAGTTGGGATCCATAACTGCTGATCATATTGTGTTATAATGAGGGAGAACCGTATATCCTTTCGTATTTGTACATCAGTCAAGTGTTGTTCTAAATAGACTTTAATCACATGACGAGTTGCAATTTGTAAATGCTGTACTAATGAAGTTTTGTTTTGGTGTTCTGTTGAGGATTAAAAAAAATTCAAAAACTTTATCATGAACACTTTTTCTCTCTCTCTCTCTCTCTCTCTCTCTCTCTCTCTCTCTCTCTCTCTCTCTCTCTCTCTCACACACACACATATCAGAAGGTCAAAGGTTTTGACTGGCAAATGGACATCAGTCATAGGAGTTTTCAAATATCATTATATCTACTTGTCTTTGATTTATTTATCCATTATACTGCCAAATAAACACCTTAAAGAAGTAACATTCAGTGGTCACTAGGTCTAGTTTTCAGATTGTTTCTTTGTCAAACAATAAAGATGTTGTCTGCAAGGCTTAATTCAAAGTTGACTATGTTGTTTCTTTGTTGGACAATCAATAGATGCATTGCCGACTATGGGTGTTTTGGTCCTTATGTTTTCCCAATTGTTTAGACACTCAATATCCTCAAGACAAAAGAGGTGTGAAAACTTATCTCCTGGAATTATTAAAAGCTCTATAATTGGATGACTGTTCCAGGGTCTGTACTACAGACATTACACCAGTCCCTCACACCACATGGTTTGTGTCACAGAATGTCAGCACATGATAATTTTAGAACAAAATATGTGAAGCTTTTGCCCCAACTAAAAGAAAAAGATACTAGCAACAACAACTAACTTTTATTATCATCCTCCAATACTTTTTCTGGGACCTGATCAAATAAAACTTCACCATCCAAATTTACTGGAAATGCCAGTTAATTATGTGTTCCGTAGGTAGTATGTCAGCTTCTTGTCAATTAATAATTAATTTTTAAAAACAGTAGAGTGGAATATAATATTGTTGTTGGGTACAATTCTATAGTATAGTTTTCTGAAAGAAAAAATGATGTTTATTGAGTAAATTGTAGTAACTTGGGTCCATTGCAGTGCACACATTGCTAAAACACTAGCTCTAAATTTTTATGAAAGCTTTTGTGACATTGCTGTTTTTAACTTTGGTTAAGTGAGGCGAAATTGTATAAGGTTTGTTTATATATTTTTGCAATATTGTAAACACTTAGTATCTTTAATTTTTGTTAATAATAAGCTAATAATTGACTTTAGAGCATTATTTAGTACAAACTTTTCATCAGTATTGAATATTACTCTTCACTCTTTTATACTTCTTTTTACTACTGTCTTTTGACAGACACATCAGTATCACAGATACTTTGATTTATTTTATTTGGAAATAACCTGTTGCAGATAAAATATATTTGCTCGTTTTTTTTTTTTTGTAATGGAAACTTTTGACAATCATGATGTAGTCATTTCCAATAAATGAAAAAATTGGAACATCAAAATTATTTTATAAAGAGCAGTTTATAAAAACCCAAACAGCAAAAATATAAAAAATTATTAGTGTTTGAATTTGTACAAGTTTTAGCATATTTGCTCTGTGACTTTGTTGTCTGTATTTATTTATATTAATAACAACACATTTTTTGCTGTCTTCTATATTGGGATCTATCAGTTATGTGAAAACAAAAGCGATTTTTTAACATAGAATATATGGAGGAAATTATATTTTGCACACTTTGGATATAAGAAATAATATATGAATTATCCAGTTAATTATTTCAATAGTTTTGATGCTCTTCATTTTCATGCTTATCAATTTTTCTGTTAATATAGTGAAATATGTATATCTAATATTATCATTTAGCAGCATGAGGCAAAAAAGATTATGCCCTGTTGTCATGAAACAGTTGGATCATGATTAGGCCCCATTGTCATGAAACAGTCTGAGCAAGACTAGGTCCCATTCTCATGCAACAATCTGAGCATGATTAGGCCCTGTTGTCACCCAACAGTTTTAGCTAGATTTTGCCAAGGTGTCATGCAACAAT
Organism: Margaritifera margaritifera; assembly: GCA_029931535.1. NCBI lineage: Eukaryota > Metazoa > Mollusca > Bivalvia > Unionida > Margaritiferidae > Margaritifera > Margaritifera margaritifera. The sequence goes on from JAQPZY010001684.1 coordinate 9,627,291, forward strand.
TTGAGCATGATTAGGCCCCATTGTCATGAAACAGTCTGAGCAAGATTAGGCCCCATTGTCATGCAACAACTTGAGCATGATTAGGCCCTGTTGTCACCCAACAGTTTTAGCTCGATTTAGCCAAGGTGTCATGCAACAATTTGAGCATGATTAGGCCCCATTGTCATGAAACAGTCTGAGTATGATTAGGCCCCATTGTCATGCAACAACTTGAGCATGATTAGGCCCCATTGCCATGCAACAACTTGAGCATGATTAGGCCCCATTGTCTTGCAACAACTTGAGCATGATTAGGCCCCATTGTCATGAAACAGTCTGAGCAAGATTAGGCCCCATTGTCATGCAACAACTTGAGCATGATTAGGCCCCATTGCCAGGCAACAACTTGAGCATGATTAGGCCCCATTGTCATGAAACAGTCTGACAAAGATTGGGCCCCATTGTCATGCAACAACTTGAGCATGATTAGGCCCCATTGTCATGCAATGGCCTGAGCAAGATTTAGCCTCATTGTGATGAAACAGTCTGCGCAAGATTAGGCCCCATTGTCACACAACAATCTGAGCTCAATTAGGCCCTATAGTCTCAGCAAGATTAGTCCCCATTGTCACAAAACAGTCTGAGCTTGATAATTGAACTCTGCTAAAATCTCCACAATTAAAATCATACTTAGAGTTGCTCAATTTTTTGGAAACTTGGCAGGTACAAAGAAATAGAAATCCAGAAATTTTGTTGATTTTAACCTCTCTCAGACTGAAGCTATAGAAATCAAAATTTGTGTAGTTTGCTTATATAAAAATAAACCTGTTGTGCAAGGTTCCCTGGCAGGCTATGGTTTTCAAGCATGTGCCTATTATGAGCATAAAACCCAAAAAATCTAAGTAACCTTAAGATTTGCACATTTAATGTAGATCAGCTCTTTCACAATCATACTTAAAGCGACCTTTTCTTTGAGCCAAATCGTGCTTTGATAATGTTGTTGCTATTATTGGAGATTTTATAGATGTTCTCCTGGCTACAGTATGTAAATGTACATACATGGCAGAACTTGGACGAGCATTGAGATGACAAAGGCAAATTTTATGATACAACCAAAGTATTTTGTTGGGAATTAGTTTAAAATCAATGGTGACAGATGAGAAATCTAGGATAGTGTATGAGCTTATGTTGTCAACTTCTCTGTTAACATAGCTTGCCTGTCAAATGCTGCCAAAATGTACAGTACTCTTCAATGTTGCTGTGACCTTACAGTTAAACATATGCATATTCTCTTGATGAATTATAGTCATGTATAGAAAGGTAATTTCTGATCATAAATTAGACTGCTCAAGGTCTTTCTTCTTCTGAGATTTTGGGGACTATACATAAATACTGTATTAATTTGTAATTGAGATTGTTTCATATATTCTATTTTAGAGTGTAACGTTTTCACCGTTGTAAATATGACAGCCCTACTGCCATATCACTGATGAATGTCACATGGGCCTTTGATGTTTTTATACCAGATTAAATTATCCTGAAAAAATATCTGGTCGAGTCTGAGTAATGGAAATCATGATGTATATAGATTTACTCTTTTGCCTGCTTTGCTGATGTAAATCCGTACACTAACTGTATATGATTGGGATGTAAATTTGTGATGGTCTCTTTTTACATGCAAGAACAAGATATGTCTCAAAAACATTTACAAATCTTACAAAGGACTTTTTTAATTGAAATTTTGCTATGGTTTTGTCCTAACTTTTTCAGGTTGATCAGTATTATGTGGGCACCCCACCCCCTCTGGAAGTGACATTTACCAATCTGAATGATAACATCAACAATGACTTCCTGGAAAACATGTGCAAAGGGTTTGGAAAGATTGATGAAGTCAAGATTTACTTCAACCCTAAAACTAAAAAACACATGGGAATCGGAAAGGTAAACCATGTGTATTGTTTTGTTTTGGGTTACTTAAATTTCCCAGGCTGAAAGACCAATTGAACTGATGATATGGCCCTGCATCTAGCATTTATTTTTTGTTTGTTTGTTGTTTAATTTTGGTAACATAGTGCCACTTTTCTAATTCAAATACATTACCCGATCCCAATATGTTAAGAGTATATCCACTTCCATGCAAATCCAGCTCTCCCAATTGAACAAAAAGTTGTTTGACTTGTTTTAGCAATGAAAGGTCATTTGCTTGTCTACATGAAAGTCAGACTAGAGTGGTCTTCCCATGGATAGAGGAAACTGGCACCAATTCCTGTCAATGGCCAGTTACTAATTCCTGTTGAGCCACATCAACATGCTCTTATTGGGACCTTGCAGATACCAATCCACTTTGTGCCGTTACATCAGTTTAACAATTCCTATGAGTTTGTGCCGTTACATCAGTTTAACAATTCCTATGAGTTTTCTCACCTCTGGGAAATATGCTCCCTCTGTTTTTCGATCTAAATCTCTCTCTGTCTTCAGCATAGATGAATATATTGCAATTCATTTTTCTAACTTTGTTGTGTGATAAGGTAATTGGTGCCATCTTAATTGCCTGCCCAGTGGTCTATAGTACTTGCAGTTCAACTCAGAACTTGACCGTTTTTAAGTTATATCTAGTAAATGATCATTTACTCCATGTAATAAGATCATTTCTTCATTTTTCTCTGTTATTTATGATTATTCTTTGTGTCCACTTGACAGTAAGTTGAGTGCTATGCTTGAATGATTTCACCTGTATATACCATTGTTTTGCTGTTTCTAATTACAGGTATTAACAGCAATGGGCAGGATTAAATGTGAGGTGTGCTAGTGATTCAGGCTGTCTGAGCATAATCACCCTACATGTATTGTTAGGGGTATGGTTCAAACCATACTTGTGATGTTTGCTCTCGCTGGTCTGTAGAGAGGTGAGTGATTGTCAAAACCAAGTATTTGACCTTGTCTAATGAGAGAGCCAAAAATGCAAACACTAGGATGCGGATGCTATCAGTATTGTTGCCAGTGCTGCCTTAGATACCACCACAGTGCCACAACCAGAGTATTATTCCAATGCTGCATAGATGACTGGGCCAGTACTGACATGGTACGGCAGCCCTGCTGGACCAGTTCTGGACATTCCATCACCGCATACAGACCCTAGTACTATCACTAGTGATCATTCTGTCTGTAGCTGGTACTGGACATTCCCATACTATGACTCCAGGTCCAGAACCACCTTTACCTATGCCATTTACTACTGGAAATGGGTATGATGATCTGTCTTTCTGCTATGCCATGTCCTGGACCCAAAATACAGCATCTAGCACCGATCATGCCCTTTCCAGCCTTGGTTCTGTCACAGATGATCAGCATAATTGGAACCCTTCTCCCAAAATATCCAGTACTGGACCCATGGAAATATGGACAGACACCAGACAGGCCCATCACCAGTCTACAGCTCTGTCTTGACCAGTATAGGCTATGGTGACTTCCCATTAGTGGACACCTGGTACTCATCTTGGACTTTTGTCAACACTCAAAGTGAACATCTGGAAATTACAGTGTCCCAGTATGTGTGGACTCTCAGCTTCATTCAGTATTCTTGACACTTTGCTTTGTCAGCTCAGTTATTGCTGCCTTCACATGAACTTCTTTTCCATGCCACTTTCAAGAGTTCAAAGACACACCGTTACAAGTGCAATCTTTCTTCCTAAATCTGATGATGTCCAGATCCAGCCTTCCATACACTGAATGATCATAATGCAGGGATGATTCTGCTCTAATAATTAGGGCTGCCTGGTGGCCCCAATTTCCACTGAGAGCCCCAGAATTTTTTAATTGAAATATCCCAATCGAAAGTGTGAAAGTGAGTAAATCTTGCTTGCCAGAACTTCTCCCTCATTTCATTCATATCTGTAATGTGTTATCAGATCTGTACCATAATGTTACCTTTATCTTGCCAGAAATTATTTTAATCATACAAAAGTTTGGCTTTGCATTTCAGTGCATTTAATCATAATAAGAGAGTGTGTAAGCTGGACCCTTAATATTGGACGAAATTAACTCTGTTAAGCCAGAATAGGGTGAAGTTGGCGAAAATAAGGAGAAGTGGGTGTAGAAAGTTCAGAATAGACACTTTAAACTAATGTTTTTGAATGCTTTCATGTCAGATTATTAAAATGATGATAAAATATTTTACAAGTTTATACAAATATTAAAACTTTTCTTATTTTGCTTCACCATATTTGTTGCATAACAGACAATGAAAACCTTGAAAATAAGTTACAGTTTAAAATTGGCAACATCTTCCACAACAGAAGTCATCTTCTCATATATCAGAATGATGAAATATTGGATACAGTTATCAATTTTATTAGTAATGGGCCTGGACACATCCACTGAGTCATAATTTTGCTTCAGATTGGGCTACAACAATTTAATTTTTCACTTGTTTTTCAAGGATAATGTTTGAATTTCAGCAGGAATTCCATAGATAGCAATGTAATTTATGATATTTATGATCAGCAAATTAGCACCAAAATTGACAAGACTTCTTTTCTTTCTTTCTCTACCTTCCTCCTTTAAGGGAAAATTGACACGAAAGTTGATGTTTTACGTTGATTATTAATGCTTTGTATTGAAACAAAATGGGGTGGGGGTAATGTCATGAAATTGATGCAAGTCAAAGTGAGTTTCATCTTCTGGGCCTGTTCAAGTGAAATGACAGACTGAAAGGAGACTATTTTGCCCTAATAACCCTGTGCGTGCACCCTGTAAGTATTTGGATTCTCCAGCATGTGCAGTGTCAAAAAGCTGATGGTAGCAGACAACTCCCCATTGTCATAACGACATAAAGCTGATCCTATCTTAATTAGAATTTGTTTTTGACAAGCTGTTTGGATAGTTAAAAGTATCTGTTGATGATGGTCAGTACACACATTTTGTGCTATGAATTGGTTAAATTCAACACATGGTCTTAGATTCGTCTTCCAAGGTATGCTTGGTCTAGCATGAAACACTAAATGACTTTTTCGACTACTTCTAATGAACCAAATCATGTTCATTATGACATTCTATTTCATGCATCTTTTTAATTGAGAATGGAATATGGTTTTAAACATGTGTCATTCATCTAGTTTGTTGACTTGTGTCTGCTTGGTAAATATGCTTAGGGCTGAGCAAGTCCCATAGCCCGACATCCCGGACTATTAATTTTCTAAGTCGGGCAAGTAAAATTTTCCAAGTCGCTAGTCCGGGACAAGTGCTTTTTCCTATTTTAAAAAAAGTCGGACAAATTCCTATTTTCATACCATAATCACTTTATCAACCTTTATCTGGCCGTTCGCGCCTTCCAGGCATACTGAATGCTTGATTCTACCCCTCTCCATAAATTTATTTACATCCAGTTTCACACCTACCGGTGGTCATTGATAACTCTTGCATGTGAGCGCGTTATAATACCGCTTGACTGCATATTTGGCTAAGTGACTACATTATTGGCCAATCGAAACATGTGAGACAAAGCAAAGTCGGTATGATTAATTAGCAGTGATTTAAATGACTTCCTTGTATTGTGTTAACTTAAACCAGATCCTTACAAAATGACTCACCCTGTGATTTTAATCCAGCGAATCAATCCAATTAAATTAATGAAAGGCACTTTACCAGCATTAGTGTCAGTTCCCTTTATGAACTGATTAAATGGCAGTAATGATTCTTTAATTTTTAATTGATTATACAGAGGAATAACTTCCACATCCAATATTGCATTTAAAGTGAAACAATTACACTAATTAGGAGCTGTCTCTGTTGATATTTAAAGGACAAAATATATGTTATGATCACTTTAGAAGTTGTTGTCAAGCAAGGTGATATTAACTATGTGGATAAAATGAGTGTACATAAAATGAGTGTACATGTTCATAGAAGTTAATAAGGAAGATTCGGAGAAGGAAAATTGATGTGAAATTGGAGTGGTAAAGCATAAGACTGCCACTGAGTGTGAGGTAACTATTTCTCAAAAAAGATGTTAATAAGGAAGATTCGGAGAAGGAAGATTAATGTGAAATTGGAGGGGTAAAGCATAAGACTGCCACTGAGTGTGAGGTAACTATTTCTCAAAAAAGATGTTAATAAGGAAGATTCGGAGAAGGAAGATTGATGTGAATTTGGATAGGTAAAGCATAAGACTGCCACTGAGTGTGAGGTAACTATTTCTCCAAAAAGACATCAGCCAACTCTGTGGCAACAAAAGATGTTAAAATAGACACTTCTAAGAGACTGAGAAATTTTCAGCCACATTGGGTTGATAGTTATCTCTGGCTTGAATTTATTGGCTCAGAAGCAAAAATGTTTTGCAGTTATTGCACACAATATCCTAAACTGGCACAGGTTGGAAATTCAATGGAATTAACAAATTCAGGATTAAACCAATCAAGTCTCATGACAGTTCTGGACCTCACAAGGCCTGTGCAGTTAGAGAAAGTCTGAATTCCAGTAAATTCCTTTTCATTTTTGCTGTAGGAAGTACTGATGCTACCGAATTGGAGCAAGAAATAGTGCATATAAGATATCTGGACAATGAAAAACTGAAAACTTCTGATGTAACAAAATGTATAATATCAACCTTTGTTTTTGAAAAATTAAATTCTTTTAAGAAATAAATATGTTGTACATTATTTCATTTGTTCTTTCTATGGATTAAAGTGCAAACATCTCATCAAATCTTAACAAGTGATTTAAATTTGGGACAAGTGAAAAGGTAGGTGGGACAAGTGAATTTTCTGAAACTACTTGATTAAAAAAAGTTAAACAAACTAATGGTGCCATGTGATTGTGGAGCACCTTTATTCCAATAACATTTGTAAGTAACAAACAAAATTATTATAATGCAGCCAAAAGTTATATTATATTATATTAGATGAATAAACAGATAAGTTTGTTTCACATTAAGGACTTTTTATATACAAAAAAAGCTCTTTTCTTATACCAAGAACACAAAAACAGCAGCAACTTCTACTACTGCTACTATTTACAAAGGCAACTTCTCTATAAAACAAGAACAAAACTATATAACTAATTTTGGTTGATAATAATAATTTTTTAATCTACTATAAAGGGACATCTAAAAATACATTGCAACAAAAATTGTAAGTGACAAGGGTTAGGAGGTAAATGCCCAAATTTATCATTTTGCTATGAATAATTCACAATTCTAGGGATGGAGGCCCCAAAATTGTATTGTTTGAATCGTCCCTGTAATGTAGAAGTCCTCCAGCTTCTACCTCCTTCTACTACATCATGATCTCTTACATAATTCCAACATCTATTGATCTGTACCCCTTCCCACCTCCAAATGACCAGCCTTCTTTCAAACGGCTTCAACAGTCTGTTCGAGTCAGTGACATCTTGCACCGTTTTGAAAGGTGTTTTCAAGACCCAAGGATCAGCAGGCCTTTCCGTTTGCAACAGCAACTCCTATCAAACGTCAGCTTGGCATTCTAGAAGACACATGTCAGTCTTTTACATTAAAGTCACAGCTGTCAGCAGAGACATCACAGGTATGGTAATGTCAAAACCTTCCTCTGTCTGCATGGATTGGAAGCTTTTTTTCAGGACAAAAATCTAGTTTGCAATGTCATAGCAATAGTCTCCATGCTCAACTTGGTCTTGATGACTATATTTTGGCAATCTATACATAACCTAGACTCCTCCATCAAGAACCCTGATGACAGACATGTTTTAGAGTCAGTTTCATGTACGACTTGTGTACTCAACAGGGCAGCTCAAATAGACATAGTGAATGTCGTTTTTAGTTTGGAAGGGCTGGTTTGTGAGGTAGTGGATGTTCTCCTAACATTGTGACCGGGTAGGTAGCATTGAAGAAACACAGTTTAGTCCAAAAACTGGTGTTTCTAAAGTTGATATAATTTTAAATATCTCTGCAAAACAGTTTTTAAAAAATCTGGATGATTGATAAATAGAGAAATGGATAAAATGGTGTATAAATGTCTTGTCCAGGCAAAAATTTCATTTAATTCTGTGTAAAATCCAGTCTGATGTACTTATAATAGTCCATTCTTCAATTTATTTCAATATGAATGATTTCTTCATGTATTTGTTTAGAGTAGTCTGTCTTAATGCCTTGTTCCCATTAGTGGTAGCCAGAATAGCCATTGGCTACTAATATTCCTAGATAATTAATGTTATGAAATCTATTTTGACAACTGCGTTTTCAGTCTTTGTCCATTGTGAAAAAGAGACATGAGTTGTGATTACCAACAAAATTTAGATTATTGACGTAGTTTTGGCTACTGCTGGAAATATTTTAATGGGAACTTAGTTGATGTTTTAAAAGATCAAATGGCAAATTTCTCAGTGACAAATAATTCTGGATTTTTTTTCTCAAGTTTCAAGTGTAGCTTTGTCAGATTATTCCTTGTTGCCTTTATTACCACTGTGGTAGAAAGGAGGTCATTGTGACTGGCTTTTATTTTTTGATTTTGTTTAATTGTTATGCTGATGTACTTCTATCACTAGTGTATAGATTTCATTCCTAGACAGCAAAATGGGTTAAATATTGTGGCATGCATGCCATCTAGGCAGGGTCTATTCTAGAATTAAAAATTTTGGGATAAAGTTCCCCCTCCATTTGAATGAAAGGGGGAATTTTCTACATGGGAGAGAATAAAGAAGTAAGCAAAGGTTGGCCTTGCAAGTATGATATGCAATTTTATCACATTCAGATGATTCTTTGGCACAGTTTCTTTTAGAAAATTCACATGAATCTTGCAATCACACATCCAAAAATAATCCCTGTGTAAGTTGTCTCTTTGCACTTCTTGATTCTCAAATGAACATGGATCATGTTCCAAAATGTTAGCAAACTTTCATATACTGAAGAAAAAAAATCAGTATTGATTAGCAAATCAATATGCATTGCTCTGTAGATTGATGAATTTTAATATTGGAGAATCCAGATGTTAAATCCTGTACTTTCAGGTCCTGTTCACTTCCTCCAAAGCAGCCAGACAGTGTGTGGATAAGCTGAACAATACCTCCAAGATGGGGAACATCATAAATGTCTTTATAGACACTCTGGGTATGACAAATCGAAGAACTTTCTATAAAATTCTTGTTCATGTGCTATTTTTAGCTCTGCTGGTCATGGACGAGAAGAGCGTATGGGATGGCCTGTTGTCCATTTGGTCCATTAGCACGTTTGTTGTCACTACTCCTCCTAACCTACTTGAAGGATTGCCATGAAATTTTACACACAGATTCATCTCAATTTCTATTTTGTCATAATTAAAATGGTACCACTTGGACAGCCAATATAGCTGCCTGAGTGGCCATATTGAAAATCTTGTTATTGCTACTTCTGAATAGATGGTTATATTAACATGGGATTTTCACTAAAAGACTTCTTATGATCTCTAGTTGTTCTTAAATGAAAATGGTGCCAATCTGACATCCAATATGGTAGCTTCAACAGCTGTCTTGAAAATCATTATATCACTGCTTCTCCTAAATGGAAAAGCGTATTGACATAGGGTTCTCACCAGAAGACTTCTTATGATCTCTAGTTGGTCCTAAAGGAAAATAATGCCGATCTGACATCCAATATGGCCACCGTCTTGAAAATCTTATTACCGATACTCTTTGTGAATGGATGGCCATATCGACATGGGGTTTTCACCAAAGGACTTCTTATGATATCTAGTTGGCCCTAAAGGAAAATGGTGCCAATCTTACATCCAGTATTGCGACTCCTCCTGAATTGATGGTCATTATAACATGTTTTTTTTTACCAAATCTTTAACCAGTTATATATCTTGACTTGACAGCATCTCGCATGTTCTGTCATACATCTGGCTCAAGGTCACAACAAGGGATAATGTAAGTTAATGGCCATATTCCTTATCTGGGCTATCACTTTTTAACCGCCACAGACATTTTGATGAAACTTTACCCAGGTCACACCTTATACAATAGTCAAACCCCTAACCTCAAAGGTCAGTGTCTTTAGTAATTAAAATGTCATGAGACTGGCTTTTCCTGTGCTGTTTGCGGTACTCCTGTTAAAATATTTTTATATATGATTATTCCAGTGTATAAATGTAGAATGTTGCACAACCGATCCAACCCTGTTCTAGGTAAAATCTTGGAATCTTGCAATATGTATGTAAGATCATTTGTTCATGAGCACCATAATGTTATGGGTTTGATTACCCCCATCCCCAAGTATAGATTGATGGAGTGGAGGTTATGGGAATGGAAATCAAAAATAACTTTAAATAGGAAGACACAGGACAATCTGCTTTGGTTCCGATTGCTGATATTCCAATTAATGAATGTAAATGCTGCATATATGAATGCTTGTCTTTTTAAATTGGTTACAAGAAACATCTGGAAGGTTAGTTAAACTTTTTCGGCTTGGGATGAATTTCACTGATTTTTAGCTCTACTGACCTTAGGCAAGTCAAGGCAGTATCACAGTGCATAGTCTGTGGTTCAGTGTCCAGCATCCATCTATTCATTTTGACATGGCTTGTTATCATTACTACTCCTTAGTTACTCATAAGGCTATTAGGAAACCAGACTTATAGTATTTGACATGATACGTGCACATCTCCACCCATCCCCTGTCCCCTCCACCAACCTTTGGTTAAAACTTTCATAAACTTACCAATTTGTTTAGCTCACCTGGCCGTAAGACCAAGTCAGCTTATGGTATGGCCCAGTGTCCATTGTGCATCATCCGTTGTGTGTCCTGTGTTGTGCGTTCATCAGCCATAGTTATTTTCAATTTCTTAAAAATATCTGGACCAGTTTCAACCAAACATGGCAGAGTGCATTATGGCATGAATTCCTTTCAAGTCTGTACAGAGATGATGGAATTTAATTATTTTGATAGCATCCTGGCATTAATTTTTTCAAATTTTGCAAATGATGTTGATCTACCGTGGAATATGGTTGCCATGATTAAAAATTGAAGAAAAAAAATCTTCAAGCATCTTTTCAAAAAGTGCTGAACAGAAATTTACCAACTTTGATAGAAAGCATTTTTGCTTAAAGGCCTTATAAATTTGTTTAAATGATGCCAGTCCATTCTCCAATATGGCTGCTGTTACAGCAGTTAGATACACCTTTAAATGACTTCTTCTCAGAAACTACTGAACATACTTTTAACAAATTTGACAGAAAGCACTGTTTTCAAATATGTACACCATTACCAAAAATAGAAAAACGTTTAAAGGACTTCACAAAAACTAATGAACAGATATTTACCAAATTTGACAGAAATTATCGTTGCTCGAAGGCATTTCCATTTTATGTGAACAATACTGGTCCTTCATCAACTATGGCAACCTTTACTAAAATTATACAAACCATCAGATCCCTTCTTCTTAAAAAACTCTGAACAAAATATGATAAACTGGAAAAAAAAGTGCCCTGACATGAAGTCCTTTTAAATTTTGTTCAGATGATGCCAGTCCATCATCAAATATAGCTGCCATTACTAAAATAGGAAAACCTTCAATGGACTTCTGAAAGACCTCTAAACGGAATTTGATTAAATATGACAGAAAGCATCCTGGTATGAAGGTCTTTCAAGTTGTACAAATAATGCCAATTTGCTATCAAATTTTGCTGCTATTAACACAATTAAAAATATGCTTAATAAACTTCTCCAAAAAAACTTGTCAACAGAAGTTGTCAAAATTTCACTGCAATCATTATAGCATAAAACCTTTCAAGTGTGCAGAAGTGATTCCAATCGTCCATTCAGAATGACTGCTGTTAATAAAATAAAATAGAAAAAAAACTTTTGATGTCAGAAAGCATCATATTTACCCAAATTTCTTATCCAACTGCCATGTCATTTGGCTTTGAGGTAGATGTCAGTCAGATGAGCAATCTCAGGCCCACTTGGTCTTCTTGTTAGCACATATTTCTTGACCCCTGCATGCCATATGGGAAGAAAGCAAATGCTGAAACCTGCCTGGAGTATCTTAATTTTAATATAACTTGCTACCTTGGATGCTAGGTGGCTCATTACACCTTAGGTCAAGAGGTCACCAACATAGTCAAATGGACCTAACACTTTTAGTATGTCATCAGTGTGTACTTATTATGATGAGGTTTAGCCTCGTAAAATTTTTCCAAATAATAATTTAGGTGCACAGTGCATGTATTGCATCATATACTGTACATACTCATACTCAGGGGTGACACATTGCAAGTATTGCATTATACACTGTTCTGTACATATTCATACTTGGGCGAGGGTAACACAGTGCTGGTATTTCATCACATTCTGTACATTCTCGTACTCGGGGGTGACATATTGCAGGTATTGCATTATAAACTGTGCATATTCATACTTGATCGGCGATACATTGCAGGTATTGCATCATATACTGTACATAATCATACTCAGAGGGCAACAGTTCCAATTTTGACCTACGAGCCAAGCAAGGATGGTGGTTGGAAAAATGGTCTTGAGATCAGATTTGTGTTCTTTATTCTAGGTACAAATTGGGCTAGTTACTTGAATTTTTTTTTGCACTTTCCCAACAGTGAAATTTAGTTGTCTGGGCTAGTTGGGCTAGAGAATTGTCACCCCCTGATACTGAAGTCCAGTTGTGCCTAAATGACAGTGGTGATCCTTTGAAACCCTGCTATGGCCTCCATGGCAGCCATCAAAAATATCTTGCTATCACTAATACTCCTAGCCATAACCAAAAAATGTGATAGATCAGGCTAGATGTCTTTCACAGGATTTCATATGATTTGGTTTCTCTTTATTCACAAAAAAAGAAAGAGAAATGTGACTTTTTTCAGACTTCCACACATTCTGGCATTAAAATTTCAGTACCAGACAGTGTTCTGTGACCTTGAATGAAATTGAAATACAGAAATGTATGATATAATGTCACATCTACCATACATAAACATTGCCATGTTGCCATTTGAAAAGACTAGCTGCACAATCAATAATCTTTCTTTTATGTTTGGATTATTAAAATCAGTGAACAGTCTTCATGATGCATATCAGACATGGCGTGCAGTTCAGTCTAAATCAATGTGGAAGTAAAATACACATAGTTAAATCCATTTTACACCAAATGAATATAAGCACATAAAATAGTAGACTTGTTCAAGAGATACAAATAATAATGCTGAAAATTAATTTGCAGATACTATTTTTGCTTATATAAGGAGAGAAATCATGTGAAGCTGAAAAAATCAAGTTCACTTTTCCTTCTTTTTTTGTTGTTGCTCATATGGATGTAAGGCTAAGTGAGCTTGTGGTATGGCCCTGTGTCCACCGTGCATCATCTGTCAACATTTGCTATTTTAAACTTCTAAAAAACAACTGACTTTAACCAAATTTTTGACAGAGGATATACTGGCATGAATAGTCTTCAATGTTGTACAAATGATGCCAATCTGCCACCAGTTATGGCCACCATGACTAAAAATAGAAAAACTATAAACAGCTTCTTAAAAGCTGCAGAACAGAATTTGACACTGCATGAAGGGCTCTCAAGAAGTCTCTTAAAGGCTTTTTTAATTATAGTGACTGTAGCCATATTTGATGGTGTATTGGCATCATGTGAACAAATTTTAAAGACCTTTATGCTTTCTGTTAAATTTGGTCAAATTCTGTTGAGCAGTTTCTGAGAAGTCATTTAAAGGTTTTAAACTTACCTGCCAGTGAGGCCAAGTTAGCTTATGGTATGGCCCTGCACTCATCATGCGCCATGCATCATCCATCAACAATTGCCTGTTACCACTCTGGAGTCCATATTTCATCTGATTTCAATCAATCTTGGCATATGGGTTTATATCATGAAAATATAAACAATTAGTGAGAGCCGCACAAACTAATGAGGTGATCTTGCATCTGATTGACTAAGCTTGTTACCACTCTGCAGGCTGCATTTCTGATCCAGATCTGATCAAACTTGGAATATATGCTTATATCATAAGATCTCAGACAAGTTTGGTAATGAGTGAGATCCAAAAATAATTGGGTGATCTTGCATCTGATTGGCTTACCATGTTACCCCTGAGGAAGCCATATTTCTGATCTGATTTTGATTAAACTTGAAATTCAGGTTTATATTATCAAGATCTTGGATGGGTTTGAGAAAGAATGAGATCCATGCATACTAATGAGGTAATCTTGCATCTAATTGGCTGACCATGTTACCACTCTGTAGGTCGTATTTCTGATCCGATTTTGATAAAACTTGGAATATATGCTTATATCATCAAGATCTTGGACAAGTTTGATAATGAGTGACATGTATGCATATTAATGAGGTAATCTTGCATCTGATTGGTTGAACTTATTATAACTCTGGAAGTGATAATTCTGATCAAATTTTGGCTTTTATTTTAAAATCATCAAGATATATAATGCTTTTTATTATGAGCAGGTACACTTTTCCTTCTTTATAACTCACATGGACATAAGGCCAAGTGAGCTTATGGTTTGGTCCTGCGTCCCTCGTGCATCATCTGTCAACATTTGCTAATTTAAACTTTTTCTAGAAAAACGACTTGACTGATTTTAACCAAATTTGACAGAATGTACTGGCATGAATAGCCTTCCGTTTTGTACAATTGATGCTAAACTGCCACAAGATATAACCACCATTGCTAAAAATTGAAACACCTTTAAACAACTTCTTAAAAGTTGCTGAATAGAATTTGACCAAATTTGATGTGGTGTGAAGTGCTTTCAAGAAGTCACTCGAAGGTTTTTTTTATTTATGGTGACTAAGGTCATATTTGATGCCGGATTGGGATCATTTGAACAGATTTTAAAGACCTTTATGCCATGATGTTTTCTGTTAGATTTGGTCAGATTCTGTTGATCAGTTTTTGAGAAGTTGTTTAAAGGTTTTTAGCTTACTTCACTGTGAGACCAACTAAGCTTATGGTATGGCCCTGCACCCATCTTGTGTCATCTGTCATGCACCATGCATCATCCATCTGTTTGTCAATTGCTTGTTACCACTCTGGAGTCCATATTTCTCATCCGATTTTTCAATCAAACTTATATTATGGGTTTATATCATTAAAATCTTGAATGAGTTTGTTAATGAGTGAGATCCATATATATTAATGGGGTGATCTTGCCTCTGATTGGTTAACATTGTTACTACTCAGGAGGCCATATTTCTGTCCAGATTTTGGTCAGACTTGGAATATATGCTTATATCATTAATTTCTCTGACAAATTTAATAATGAGCTAGAGTCACGCATATTAATGAGGTGATCTTGTATCTGATTGGCTGAACTTAATGCCATTCTGGAAGCAGCAATTCTGATCCAATTTTGGCTTATGTCAAGATCTATAATGTCTTTTATTATGAACAGGATCTACACATATTAATGGTGTGATCTTGCATATGACTGGCTGAGCTTCTTACCACTTGTAGTTATGACCTGAGTTCAAATCAAACTTGGTAATTAGGTTAATATTGTCAAGATGTTGGATGATTTTTATTATGACTGAGACTTATGCATATATTTATGAGGTGGTCTTGCATCTGATATGGAGATTCTTTTATCACTGTGGAGACTGTATTTTTGATTGGAATTTGATCAAACTTGATAAACAGGCCTATCTCATCATGATCTTGGTTGAGTATGATTATTAGTTAAATTCATACATGTTATTTGATGTGACCTTGCATCTGATTGGCTGACTTTGTCAGCAATCTAGAAACTATAATTCTGATCAGATTTTGGTCAAACTTTTTTAAATTGTCGTATATTATCAAGATGTTGTATGAGTTTGATAAGGAGCAAGATCTATGCATATTAATGAGGTAACCTTGTGGCTGAGCTTGTTACCACTCAAGAGACCAAATTCCAATCGGAGTTTGCTCCACCTTAAGTTTATATTATCATTGTCATAGACAAGTTCTATAAGAAGTGAGATACCATGTATCTGATTGGCTGAGCTTTTTACCGCTCAAGATATGGAGACTATGTTTCTCATCCAGTTTCTATAATCTGGGTAAATGGGTTTATATCATCAAGAGCCTGGATAACTTCAATTATGAGTAAGAGACTGCATATTAATTATGCCATTATCTTTAGAGCACATTTTTTGTAAGGATATTGTAAAACAGGTAAAATCAACATGATATAAAGTTTGGGAGATAATTTACCTAAGTTGTGTTCTTACAATACTACATAAGCTTGCTTAGTGAAATAGTCAACTGTTAAGTTCAATAAACCTGAGTGATATCAGGCCCTCTTGGGCTTCTCATTATATTTTTATTAACGGTGGCCATATTGGATGATGGATTGGCATCAGTTGAACAAATCTGAAAGACCTTGATGCCAGAATGCTCCGTATAAGATCATGTGCAAATTGGTCAGGGGGTTTTGAGAAAAAGTGTTTAAAAAACAGTTCTGAAAGAACGACAGATGATGCACAATAGATGAAGGACCATACCATAAGCTCACTTGGCCTTATGACCACGTGAGCTGAAAATAGAAAAACATTTATGCAATTTTTATCTTAAAAACTGCTTAACAGAATTTGAACAACTTTGACAGAAAACATCTTGGCATAAAGCCCTTTCAGTATTGGACAAATGATGCTGAAATGCTATAGAATATAGATGAAGATACACACACACAAAAGAGAAACCTTGAAACAATTGTTTTTTCATAACATAAAATCAACAGCATTAAAATTTAGTGTCCTTCTGACCCATATATCTTGCCCAACTATTGTCACATTTGGCTGTTTGGCAAATGTCAGCCAGTTGGGTGTTTTTAGGCCCACTTGGACCACTTTTGTTTTCTTTTTCCTACAGTTTTAGATGACTTCACAGATACAAATTTTCAAAATTCATTGGGGCAAATTGAGACATATTGCTGGTAAAATAGCATGCAAATTTCATGCATGTTTTTTTATTAATATTTATGTTTGATAAAGCATTTATGTATTTAAATATATCTCCTTTAATTATGGAAAGTTGTTACTTAATGTGGATGAAGGTTTTTTTTTCCATTCATTTGATATGAAGGTTTACCCTTAGACTTCCAGATTTCATCCTCAGTTTTTAACAACTGAGGGTATTTCACCCTGGTTTTGAATTCTGCGGAGCTTGTGCTATACCCTTGGTGTCAACAGCATTATTCACAGCCAGGTTAATAGTAAAAGTTTTGTTTACCTGCAATTGCTGGCAGCTTTTGAGCTTTATATTTTCATGAAACTTAATATATTTCTTGCATTCTTCTGAACTACCCCAGAGGAAAGTATGTCACAGAAACCTGCTTTTTATCACCAAAAATTGACTTTCTTACGATGGGTTAACCCTTGTCTTCCAGGAAAATCTCCAGCTGTAGACATGATATGTTTTGGAACTATATCAGGGTGTTTCTTGCATTATTCTGAACCAGTCAAGGAAAATGTAGGTAGTAATGACTTTTCTTACACTAACGACTTGTTTCAAGTTTAACCCTAGTGTACTACTAGTGTACAAGTCTGGTCTTACTGGCACATTTCCAGCTGTAGGTATGCTTTGTTTATGGAACTTGCTCAGGGTGTTCCTCGCATCAGTACACCCCAGGTAAAAGTTGTTCACAGTGACCAACGTTTCTTAAACTAATAACTTTATGATTTATAGGTTTACCCAATTGTATTAGTTTTGTCCTTCTGGCAAGTTTCAAGCTGTAGACATAGTATTTACATTGAACTTGGGGAGGGTTTAACTAGCATCATTGTGCCCCTCCACCACGGGAAGTAGGTCACAGTGACTTACTTATTGTACACTAATTTCTTTATTGGATGTCGGTTATCCCCAGCATCCAATGCCAGCATACAGGTGAGCTTGGTTATCCCTTGGACAATTCTTGTTTACCATGGCTGTTTAAAGCTATTCATTACAAAAGATTTATGACCATTTTAAATCAGAAATACTTGGTATGGAACAGATTATTTTAAGTATTTGTACTCTTTTTTTGTTAGGGAAAGAGAGACAGCGGCTGATTGATGAAGTTTTGGAAGGAAAACCCAAAATGGCGAGGCCTCCCTCCCCCTCTCTTGATCCTCGTGGGAGGAGTTTGTCATTTGCCAGCACTAGTTCCAGCTTTGACATGGCTGCTAACAACACATCAGCTGAGTTTGAAATGGATGCATATGATCCTGAAGCCTATGAGCCAGCGATGAGTGAATTAGATTATACAAAACCGGAAAATAATTCATTTCCACCATCTAACTTTGGTCAAACTCCATCAGATTACACAGAAAGTGGCTATTTTAGTGGCACACCCATGTCAGAAACCTTTGGACAAAGTCAGCATCAGAACAACAGTAATCAGTTTGATATGAGCTATAATAACAGGGGAAAATTCCATTTTGGCTCTTCAGCTCATCAAATTGGGAGAAATCAGACTCCAAATCACCCACCAGGAACCCCTGGAAGTTTTAATCCTCTAACACCATCACCTTTTAGCAGTAGTGGAAACATAACGCCACAAACCTCCCAGCCTCCACCTCTGCCACCAGAGACTCAGGATCACACCCCATCCTTCTTCCGACCCTCCGATGGACGTGACAGGGATCGATTGGGCAGGAACAGAAATGAGGACAGAGATAACAATAGATATAGGGATAGAGATTGGAAATCCAGAAATTCAGATTGGAATAGGAATCGAGATTATCAGCGAGGCAATAGCCGTGATTCAGGGTGGAATAAACAGAGGGATTCAGAATGGAGGAGGTCACAGGATTCTGATTCTAATCGATCCTACAGTCAAGACTGTGGCTATGATAGAGGGGACAGGGGTCGATACAAAGACAGAGAGAAGTTTAGAACTAGCAGAGATTGGGAGAGGGGAGACCGAAATAGGGACAGGGAGAAAGAAAAGGAGAGAGATATGGATAGGGAGTTAGGTAGGACCAGAGAAAAACAGGAAAAGAGTCAAATCAAAGACAAAATCTTGGAAGTAGAGAAGGGTAAGAAGGAGAAACCACTCACCTCAATGTCAACTGATGATGAGCCACGGAGCATGAGTTTGGAATCCAGAATTCAGAGCTTATTACAGGGCTCGGGATTAGTGGAGGATTTGGGGAGCCCCCCAGGCTCCAAACCAGTCAAACATGAGCCTATGGCATCTCCACCTCCGATGAAGCGTCAGACAAGTCGTCCTTCATCAATACCCTCTCTTCCCTCTGACAGCGATGAGGATTCATGCAAGTCCTCAGGCACTCCAGGCTACAACATGATGACTATGCACATTAAGGCTGAACCCCAGACTCCAGATAATTTTCATCAGACTCCAATGTATGGTAGTGTTGCCCCAGATAGGGCATATCAGATTAATTCTTCAAGCAATTTCCCGATGGAACCCTCCAATAACTTTGACTTTGGCAGGAATTCTGTACACACGTGGCCTGCCCAAAATGAGACACAGAGCTTACAACCATCAGTTGGGCAGGCAGATGAAGATGATCATATGAGTTTAGACTCCACAGGAAGTGGTGTTGAACAAACTACAATTGAAGTAAATCCTCCGATGGGACCGATGGGAAATCTGTCTGATTCCAGACTGTTGAATGTTTCCAATCATTTTGGCAATCAGTGGCAGCAGCCCACTCAGCAAAATGCTTTCCTGAATAACTATCAGAACCAAATAAGCCAGGGAAATAATGTCAACAATTTCAGTAATTTCCTGGGAAGTACTTTTAACCAAAACTTTTGTGATCAGTATAATAACTTTATCACTAACCAAAGTTTAGGGAGCAGTGCTAATTTTCAGCAGGGTATTACTAATATTCAACAACAAGGGGAGACTGATCCATATTCTGGAACATTTGTATCTGTGCTTGATAACTTTGTAAAAGAGCTCAAGCATATCATTCATAGGGACCTATGTAAGAAAATGGTTGAGAGTTCAGCATTCAAGACCTATGAAGGATGGTGGGATGGTGAAGAACACAAGACAAAGGTAACAAAATATATATCAGTAAAGTTTATGTTGGGGTTGGCACCAAGCCAGGGAATTACAGGGCTTGAATTTTACATTCTATCTTTGTAAGCCACAAGGGCTAGTAGGTTTAAAAATGTAATAGTGCCTCTGAGTTTTTATTAGTTCCCCCTTAGAGGCTGGCTAGGATTGCTGCAACTGTGTAATTGGTTCATATTAATGAATATTTATAAATTGTATCTCTTTCAGACAAAATAAGATCATCCAGTTGCATCATGGAAACTTTGAAAACTCAGCCTGTTAGCTGCAATTCCAGATCATTAGTTATTATGGGGATGTATTCCAAAATTATAACCAGCGAGGGACTACTAAAAAAATATTCTTTATTAGTCCTTGGGATATTGGACTACTGCTAAGATCATTAGTTATTACGTGGATGTATGCTGAAATTATAACTAGCCACGAGGACTACTAAAAAAATAAAATGTACTTGTCCTTGGGATATTCGACTATTGCTAAGATCATTAGTTATTACGTGTATGTATGCTGAAATTATGACTAGCCACGAGGACTACTAAAAAAATAAAATGTACTTGTCCTAGGGATATTGGACTACTGCTAAGATCATTAGTTATTACGTGGATGTATGCTGAAATTATAACTAGCCATGAGGACTACTAAAAAAATAAAATGTACTTGTCCTTGGGATATTGGACTACTGCTAAGATCATTAGTTATTATGTTGATGTATGCTGAAATTATAACTAGCCACGAGGACTACTAAAAAAATAAAATGTACTTGTCCTTGGGATATTGGACTAGTGCTAAGATCATTAGTTATTATGTGGATGTATGCTGAAATTATAACTAGCCACGAGGACTACTAAAAAAATAAAATGTACTTGTCCTTGGGATATTGGACTACTGCTAAGATCATTAGTTATTATGTTGATGTATGCTGAAATTATAACTAGCCACGAGGACTACTAAAAAAAAAAAATGTACTCGTCCTTGGGATATTGGACTACTGCTAAGATCATTAGTTATTATGTGGATGTATGCTGAAATTATAACTAGCCACGAGGACTACTAAAAAAATAAAATGTACTTGTCCTTGGGATATTGGACTACTGCTAAGATCATTAGTTATTATGTTGATGTATGCTGAAATTATAACTAGCCACGAGGACTACTAAAAAAATAAAATGTACTTGTCCTTGGGATATTGGACTACTGCTAAGATCATTAGTTATTATGTTGATGTATGCTGAAATTATAACTAGCCACGAGGACTACTAAAAAAATAAAATGTACTTGTCCTTGGGATATTGGACTACTGCTAAGATCATTAGTTATTATGTGGATGTATGCTGAAATTATAACTAGCCACGAGGACTACTAAAAAAATAAAATGTACTTGTCCTTGGGATATTGGACTACTGCTAAGATCATTAGTTATTATGGGGATGTATACCAAAATTATAACTTGCAAGGAGGACTGCTAAGATATTGAAATTTACTTGTCCTTGGGATGGTGGGCAGGGCTGAGCAAATCCCATAGCCCAACGTCCCGGACTATTCATTTTCGAAGTCGGGCAAGTAAAATATTCCAAGTTGGTAGTCCGGGACAAGCGTTTTTTTCCTATTTTCAAAAAGTCGGGCAAGTCCTTATTTTCGTGCTTTAATCACTATATCTACCTTTATTTGGCCATTCAAGCCCTCTGGGTGTACTGAATACTTGACTCTACCACTCTCCATGTATACATTTACATCTTGTATAATACCTACAGGTGGTCAGTGATACCTATCGCATATTTGCATGTTCTGTTACCACTTGACTGCATATTGGGCTAAGCAACCAAATTATCGGCAGATCAAAAGACGTCAAACAAAACAAAGCTGGTATGATTAATTAGCAGTGTTTTAAGTGGCTTTGTTGCACTGTGTTTACTCAGACTAGATCCTCATGAGCGGCTCCCACTGATTTTAATCCAGCGAGTCAGCGTAATTAAATTAATGAAAGGTACTTTACCGACATCAGTGTTAGTTTCCTTTATGAACTGATTAAATGATGGTAATGATTCTTTCATTTTTAATTGATTATACAGACGATCAACTTTCATGTGCGATATTGCGTTTGAAGTGAAACAATTATGCTAATTAATGAGCTGTCTCTGTTCGTATTTAAAAGAGAAAATGTTTGTTATGATCACTTTAGAAGTAGTTGTCAAGCAAGCTGATATTTGCTATGTGGATAAAATGAGTTTGCTAAATTATTTTCGCAAGGAAGGTAATAAGGATGATTTGAAGAAGGAAAATTATTGTGAAAGTGGAGGGATAAAACTTAACACTGCTACTGAGTGTGAAAATTCCTTAAACCAAGAGAGTTTAAAAATTCTAATGAACATTTCACCAAATGGACCAGAGCTTGAGGACTTTAACCCAGACACAGCTATCAATTGCTGGCTTAGTGCTGGTGCAGGTGGCAGACATGTACATGGACATTTTTTTAAATCCAGCAGCTAAAGAAACATTTATACATGTACCTGAAGTAACCAAATGTATAACAACCAATGTTTTAGAAAATTTAAATTCTTTTAAGAAATAATTATGCTGTATATTATTTCATTTGTTCTTTCTATGGATTAAGCACATCTCATCGAAACTTGGCAAGTGATTACCATTTTGGGACAAGTGAAAAGTAAGGTGGGACAAGTGAATTTTCTGAAACCACTTGTCCTGGACAAGAGGATGAAAAAAACATTTGCTCAGCCCTTGTGGGCTACAGCTAAGATCATTAGTTATTATGGGAATGTATGCTGAAATTATAACTAGCGAGGAGGACTACTAAAATAATAAAATTTACTTGTCCTTGGGATATTGGACTACTGCTAAGATCATTAGTTATTATGGGGATGTATGCCAAAATTATAACTAGCGAGGAGGACTACTAAAATGTTGAAATTTACTTGTCCTTGGGATATTGGACTATTGCTAAGAGCATTAGTTATTATGGGGATGTATGCCAAAATTATAACTAGCAAGGAAGACTAGTAAAATAATAACATTTACTAGTTTTGGGGATGGTGAACTACTGCTAAGATCATTAGTTATTTTGGGGATGTATGCCAAAATTATAACTAGCAAGGAGGAATTCTAAAATATTGAAATTTACTTGTTGTTGGTATGGTGGGCTACTGCAGATTTCAAACCCTATGATTACATTATTTGTCAACTGTAAACCTCAGTAAAGGAGAAGACAATATTAAATCTAACTCAAGAGGGGGATTTCCTGCTCTAGATATCAAGATTGATTATTTTTTTTCAAAGAGATCAGAATGCAAATTGTTCTATTTCAAATTATTTCATCATTGACTTGATTTTACTACAAACATGGAAGTTATTTTGATCATTGTAACATCAAAGTGCATCTTATGGTATTAGGAAATCACGAAATTCGCATATGGAGATGACAATAACAGATCCAAAACAACCAGACCAAGACAAAAGTAAAGATCACAATTCATTGAGATTTCTGTGTCATATGTGCAAATTAACTGTTTTGGTCCAATAGGTGTAATAAAATTAGTGATATATGCATGTTTACTGTTTTGCACAAGAAACCAAACTCTGTACAGGTGAATCCTACTGTCACACACATCGTTATAACACGAATATGGATATAACATGGTTATGTCATGGCTCCTGATTTTTTGTCTTAGATGCCCATTATTCCCTGACATTACTCAAAACATCAGTCATGCTAACAAATAGATAAATTAATTCAGTTTGAGAAACATATCGTTTACAGATCATAATTAATGTTCTTACACAGCAATGATTAATTTTCATTGAGCAAGGGCCATCATAATTTTGATTCTTACACAAATGGGTGTGTATTTAAATTATTAATTTTTAGTTTAGTGGTGTTTTGTTTACACCCTTTCACATACAAAAACACATACTCAAACATGCATTAATTGAATTTTTGATCATTGTCACTATACTGCTATTTTGTACATAACACATTCATCAAATTTTGAATCATTGTTGCTATTCCATGGTTCAATACATAACACAAATGCATTCTTTGAATTTTCAATTATTCTCGATATAACATGGTTTAGTAAATAACAGTCAGCATTTATGAATCCCAACTACAGCATTATAGCAGGGTTCCCCAGTATCATTACTCTAAAACAGAGTTTCAGCCCTGATTATCTTTTTAGAGATAATTGTGGTTGAAACCCAGTACAGTCAAGTTTTTAATTAAAATCATTAATGTTTGGAATGGGGGATCTCAAAATCTGACCCATCACATTTCTTTTGGAGTTATGCCACATGGTTGCTAATCCTTCTGACTTTAGTTTCCACAGCATTGCTCTACCAGATACAGCTTTATATTCATGAAACCTTGAAAGATTATGATTTTTCCCTTTCCAAAAGATCATTTAGAAGAGTTATTTATTTAGATCAGTGATTTCCCATCTTCCTTTTGTTTCTGCAGAATACTTTTATAGGATTATAGGATTTCATCCAAATTTAGCATGCAGCTTTAAATTGATGAGACCTTGAAAGGTTTGTTTTTCCAACTTTCCATGGCATCATTTGCAGAAGTTCCCTGACTATCTGTCCTTCTGACTTTGGCTTCTGCAGCATTACTATTTAAAGGATTGTGGAATTTCAACAAAATTTGGTGTGCAGCTTTATATTGTTGAGACCTTGAATAAGTTGGATTTTCAGTGTTTCACAATACCATTTAGAAGAATTAAGGCCCCTGATTGCCTGCCCTCCTAACTTTGATCTCTGCAGCATAACTGTTTCAAAGGATTATTGGATTTCAACCAAATTTAGCATTCATTTCTATAATGAAGAGATCTTGAATGAGTTGGATTTCCATCATTTGTCATCATTTAGAGGAGTTATGGCCCCTGGATGACCATTCTTCAATTTTTGGTTTTCCAACACAAGTTCCTCTGCTTAAAACCTTATTGAGCAAAATGTAGTCAGCGAGGCCCTTTGCAGTGCACCTATTGTTTATAGCTCTAGTTAGGAACCTTTCATGTCAGCATTCAAGGTTATAGATATCCTTCAAGTTGGCATTCAAGGTTATGGATATCCTTTATGTCAGCCTTCAAGGTTATATATATTCTTCTTGTCAGCATTCAAGGTTATGGATATCCTTTATGTCAGCATTCAAAGTTATATATATTTTTCATGTCAGCATTCAAGATTATGGATATCCTTTATGTCAGCATTCAAGGTTATGGATATCCTTCATGCCATCATTCAAGGTTATGGATATCCTTCATGCCAGCATTTAAGGTTATGGGTATCCTTCATGTCGGCATTCAAGGTTATGGACATCCTTCATGCCAGCATTCAAGGTTATGGATATGCTTCAAAGAAGTTTCCTCTTGCAATTTTATTATTATATTTTTAAATAATGAACTACTTAGAGATATAACCATCATTGTCTATGTCTTTAAAAGTCACCACCTTTTATTTTATGGCTATTTTGAGTTTTAAAGTTGCAAACTGTGCAACAGATTGTCATAAATTGATGTCTGCCATCCGTAACTTGGTGGAATGTGATGTAAATACTGATGTAAGTCAACTTAGGAAGGGGGTGGGTGGGTCAGCGGTCACCCTTTAGATATTACTAGCACACTAGTTGTATTCAGCATTGAGGTTTGATGAAATAATAGTAGAGTTTATTCATGCTGGTCTTGTTAAATATGTCAGATAGAACTTAAAATTCTTCATATTCTTGGCCTTTTATTAAAGTCAAAGATGAATAATGAATCAAGAAAAGTTGGATTAATCAAATCAAACTGTACCTTCGTTATAAATGGTAGAAAGTCAGCTCACCACATTATTGCAGATTTTCTTTTACATGCATTGTCTCAATAGCAGTATAATTATTGAATTATTTTCAGCCTCAGAAGCCAACACAGGTAACACATTTATCAAAAT
This sequence comes from Margaritifera margaritifera, assembly GCA_029931535.1. Lineage (NCBI taxonomy): Eukaryota > Metazoa > Mollusca > Bivalvia > Unionida > Margaritiferidae > Margaritifera > Margaritifera margaritifera. The sequence continues at coordinate 9,653,197 of JAQPZY010001684.1, forward strand.
CTGACATCGGTAAGAAGATTTCTGTTGATAACAAATCTGACATCAGCCCAGCCTTGGCATCATTGTTTGAACGTCCCCAACACCCATGGAGTCGAGAGGGAGAGATCAATATTTTGGCAGGATTTGGTGGAATTGGTGGTGGTGGCTTTCTTGGTATTCGAGGTGGAATGCCGAGGATGCCTTCATTCAAGGTGAGGAAGGCAATTGAGACAAGAGTTGCATGGAATTGTAATCAATAAATTATTAAATAGAAATGAATAATGGAATCAGTCCTAGACATGTAGGTATGAGATTTCACACCTGTGTGTATGATTTTTTTTTCTTCTATCATTTCTAGTGAGGAAAAAGTTGTTAACAATAAATTGTAAATTCAAATTGTTGCTTGTTTGCTGGGGAAATGTATTTTAGATTAAAAACAGCAAAGTTATGAAAATAACAGATATCAATGGTGATATAAGCATAATGTCACCAGGTGTTGTGGAGTTCACTAATTTTGAGTAAAATCTCATAGGCAGAGGGTATCACACATATTTATAGCATTGAGAAAAAAATGTTTTTAGTGTCAAAAAATTACAAACTTGATTACTAATTTGTTAGTTCAGCAACATTATGCATGTAAAAGCAATGAAAGAATCCCTGTTGCCAACATCATTTTCAGTAATACTATTTGTAGCACTGTCACTTGTGCTACAGGAGATGTTTTTCTTTTTACACTTTACCAGTCAAATCTGCTGCAGAAGAAGTTGAATATGCACTTGCCGAACTTGAAATGGAAAGTGAAAGTGAAAATTTCCAGCGGTCAAGTGAATTTTTGCAATAACTTTCCCAATCAGGGGAGTGGTGATTCAGGGCTGATGAGTGTTTCTTTTTAATGAAAAGGATATACTGTTTAAATATTCTTTGATCAATTTTCTTTAGAAAAAATTCCAGTCACCATCGAAAGAGAAAGGTGATAAGGAAGAAGAGGAGTCGGAGAAAAAGGATGAAAAGGAGGAAGATGAAGAAGATGAATCAGGTAAATTGCATACTGTCATGATGTTATTAAAAAAAAAAAAAAATTGATCCTTCAGTAAGAAGTATGACACAAAACCTTGTTTGATATTTATATACATCCATGTGGCCAATTTCTCAGAATCACTTCATAACAAAGGTCTCACATATTTTGTCACTTATACATAATTGCACTTTTCTACCTGTTACAATCTCTTACTAATTTTTCATTTTCTTATCATTGTTAGAAAAACTGTAGATGCTGCCATTTTAGTCTAATATCTGTAAAGGGACTCTTTCACATGTAATACTGAATTTCACTTCAGTTACCATTAATTAAGGTTCTCCTGACACCAGCAACAGGTCGATGGTTATAGAAAACTTATCTTTATTTTAAAAAGGAAAAAAACCCACCAGATATGTCAGGTTCGTCCTGTTTAACCAATGCTATTGAAAGATTTTGTTTGTAACTAGTAGTGCCCTCTAGTGAGAATTTCTCAAATTGACGGAGCTTTCCTTGACCAGGCTTATTGATGATAATAACTCACTATGAAATCCCATTTGTGTTAATCATGAATTAATTATAGTGATTTATGCAGTTTCTTCATAAAATTACACTTGTGGTCATTGTTTAGTTTATTATCCTGCCGATAAGCTTGTATCTGTGTCCAGGCTACCTCTGATTATGATATTCAGATTTCCTAGGTTTTTGGGGGGTTTTTTTTATAGCAAAACAGACAAATGTATTTATTGGCTGTCAATATATTCTTGACAATATCCAAAATGAGTTCAACAGAGATACATAACCCCAGGTTTAAGTTCAAAGGTCATATGTAGGTGATCTGATTTAATTTCAAGCCATTGTATCAATTTTTTCCCTTTTTTTTAAACACATTTTTGAACTTTTTGGACCACGACTTTTTGATGAAAACCTTGTTAGCACAATTAGGCAATAGCCATTTGAGGCAGACAAATAAAACTTGGTATGCCTATTTGGATGACTTGATTAGATTTTCGTGCCATTATAGTAAATTTTGAATTTTTATGAATTTTCTAATTTTTATGGAATGGCCTGTTGTCCATTGTCCGTCGTCCAAAGTCCATTCATCAGCAAATGGTGCTGCTCAGACATCCAATTTGACCACCACAGTAGCCATTCTGATAATCTTGTTATTGCTACTCCTGAATGGATGGTCATATCAACATCACTAAAAGACTTACAATAATGTCTAGTTGGTCCTAAATGAAAATGGTGCTGATCTGAGGTCCAATATAACATCCATCTTGAAAATCTTAATATCGCTTCTCCTCCTGAACAGAAAGCTATAGTGACATGGGGTTTTCAACAGAAAACTTCTTATGATGTCTAGTTGGTCCTAAATGAAAATGGTTTCACTCAGACTGCCAAAAAGGCTGCCACAGCATGCATGTTGAAAATTTTGTTATTGCTACTCTTCCTTAATGGATGGTCATATCAACATGGGGATTTCAGTAAAATACTTTATATGATGTCTACTTTGTGCTTAATGTAAATGGTGATGATCTGACTTCTAATATGGCCACTATAACAGCCATCTTAAAAATCTTGTTATCTCTCCCCTATAAATGGAAAGTCATATTGTTTTGGGGTTTTCACCAGAATACTTCTTATGATGTCTCATTGGTCTTAAATACAAATTGTACCGATCTGATATCCAATATGGCAATCACAGCAGCCATCTTGAAAATCTTATTGTTACTCCTCCTAGATGGAAAGTCATATCAACATTGGATTTTCACCAGAAGACTTCATATGATGTCATAGTTTGTACTAAATGAAGATGGTGCCAATCTGACATTTAGTATGGCAGCCATCTTGAAAATCTTGTTATTGCTACTCCTTCTAAATGAAAAGTCATATCGATATTGACTTTTTAACAGAAGACTAATTATGATATCTTGTTGGTCATGAATGAAAATGGTACCAATCTGCCTTCAAATATGGCTGCCACAATGAACATACTGAAAATATTGTCACTAATTCTCCTGAATGGATGGTCATATCGACATGGGGTTTTCACCAAATGTCTTCTAATGATGTCTAGTTTGTTCTAAATGAAAATGGTGCCTATCTTACATGCAATATGGCTGCCACAGTGGCTAATTTGAAAATCTTATCATGCAAGAATATCAGATGTCTTCAGCACTTGGCAGTTAAAAATAAGAAATTATCATATCTTGAATTCCTGGAAATTGTCTTTGGAATGTTGAGCATCAGTCCCTTCGAGGGGCTCTTGTTTTGGACTTAGACCTTTTGGTCTGTAGTTGGGGCATACATATTTTACAAACACAAATCTAGTTACTTTTCCTTGTAAATTAAAGTAAATTTTTTCTGCAGCTTGGCTATAAGTAAGTCTAGTTGTAAAGCTGAATTTGGCATACTTTCTTTTGAAATATATTTATATGACTTTGTAGTTACTTGTCCATGAAAGATCCCGTTTAAAGACAGGGTTGGCTATAAATGAAGGATTAACTCCAGCATGACATTCTAACTCTAACTCTGGCATTCAGCATACCTCTGAATAGGCACATTATTGGTCACATTACATGCCACATTGTTTTGGTAGGCCTGACATTTAAAAATAAATCACCATTGATTTTGCCAACCCTTTTTTTTTCTTCTTTTTTTCCGATTGGAATATTTTTTGGCAACAACACCGTTTACTGTATATATACATTGTGTATTTGCTCCTTTGCATTTTTTTTAAATCACCAAAATAAATTTGCCAAATGCATAGTTTTTATGTCAGATGAATAATTTATTCTCAATATGCAAAATTGGTGACCTACTGGCTGATTTGTCTGTTTCAGCCCTTTGATGTTTCTTTGTAGTAGTAAGATAGCCTGCTATTATTGGATGGGGCAGTTTTTCATTTTGAACATGTTCTCCACATTTTTTTCATTGTGCAGGAAGAGCACTGTTATCTCTACTGGTCATGGACCAGAAGAGTTTATGTGATCATCTGTCGTCTGTATGTCCATTAGCACAAGTTTGTTATCGCTACTCCTTCTAAACTATTTGGAAGATTGCCATGAAACTTTATACACACATTTGTCCCAAGGTCTGGTTGGTCCTTTATGAAAATGGTGCCTCTGGGACATCCAATATAGCCACTACAGTGGCCATCTTGAAAATCTTGTTATCACTACTCCCCCTAAATGGATGGTCATGTCAACATAGGGTTTTCATTCAAAGACTTCTTAAGACGTCTTGAAAATTGTGTTATTGCTACTCCTCCTGAACAGAAAGTCATATCAACATGGGGTTTTCACCAGAAGACTTCTTATGACTTGTGAATGTACCTAAATTAAAATGGTGCTGATCTGACCTCCAATATGACCACCATGGCAGCCAGCTTGAAAGTCTTGTTATCATTATTTCTCTTAAATAGAAACATATTGAAATGGGGTTTTCACCAGAAGAGAAGACTTCTTATGATGTCGGGTTGGTCCTAGATGAAACTGGTGCCACTTTGACAACCATTATGGCAGTCATGGTGGCCATTCTTCTAAATAGAAGTAAAATCAACATGGGGTTTTCACCAGGAGACTTCTTATGGTGTCTAGTTGGTCCTATATGAAAATCGTGCCGATATGACATACAGTATGGCCACCATGGTGGCCATCTTGAGAATCTTGTTATCGCTGATCCTCCTGAATGGATAATCATATTAAAATGGGGTTATCTTGGTTTCATTACTCAGCAGTTAGACAAATCAATTGGATTTGGATTCCTTGAAATTCTTTTTGGCCAATAAAGCATCAGTCCCTTTGAGGGACTCTTGTCGTGAATTTTGGTTGAGAGTAATCAGCTTCTAAACTACTAATTAATATATGTCTAACATTTGTGTAAGTTTCAACATTTATTGCAGACAAAGATATGATGAGTGTGTCCAGCTCTAAAGCCAGGAGAAAACCTCTGGTCAGTGAGAGTGAAGAGGAGGAGTCTGACGAGGAGTCTGAAGGTTTATAAGAAACCCCACAATCTGTCAAATACAGTGTGATCCCCATATTCACAATCTGTCAAATACAGTGTGATCCCCATATTTATAATCTGTCAAATACAGTGTGATTCCCATATTCACAATCTGTCAAATACAGTGTGATCCCCATATTCACAATCTGTCAAATACAGTGTGATTCCCATATTTATAATCAGTCAAATACAGTGTGATCCCCATATTCACAATCTGTCAAATACAGTGTGATTCCCATATTGACAATCTGTCAAATACAGTGTGATCCCCATATTCACAATCTGTCAAATACAGTGTGATCCCCATATTCACAATCTGTCAAATACAGTGTGATCCCCATATTCACAATCTGTCAAATACAGTGTGATCCCCATATTCACAATCTGTCAAATACAGTGTGATTCCCATATTTATAATCAGTCAAATACAGTGTGATCCCCATATTCACAATCTGTCAAATACAGTGTGATTCCCATATTGACAATCTGTCAAATACAGTGTGATTCCCATATTCACAAAACTCCTCAACTTTATTGTACACTCAGACTAAAATATTGTGTAATTGACAAATACTGTATGGGTGATTGTTAAAAATGGGCAGTTTTATCTTCTGTAGCATTTATTTGCACCTCGGCACAAAAGTGGATATATTGTGCCAACTAAAGGTCAAGTTAAAAAAAATTTAAAATGAATTGCACAAAAATTATTTTGAAGGTTTATCTTCCTAAATTTGTGTGCAATTCATTTTTACGTATTTTGAACTTTACCTTTCGTTGGCACTATATAGCCACTATTGTGCTGTTAAATAAAACTACATACATACATACATACATACATACATACATACATACATACATACATACATACATACATACATAAGATAAAACTGTCTATTTTTAACAGTTTTCTAAATCTTAGATCTTAGTGATTTGCAGTGGATAAATCTTACATATATAATTCATCATTTTATATGCCTGCCAAAAGGCAGAGTGTATAATAATATGACATCGCTTCATCCATCTGTACGTCCATCCATCTGTTACCTTTTTCATTTCTGCATAATAACTTTAGTTTGACATCATCTCCCTTTACAAAATTTATGTGGCACAGTCATCAAAAATGTAAAAATTGTTTCCACATAATAACTTGAGTTCTACACTTGATATGTTAGCCAAACTTCATATATTGCTTGATTTTGAGGTATGAAAGACACCTATAGATTTTTAAGTCAAAGATCAAGGTCACAGTGACCAAAAATAGAAAAATAGTTTCTGCACAATAAAATGTGAGTTCTACACCACATACATGACCAAACTTGGTGTATTGCATGCACTTGGGGCAAAAAGACACCTATTGATTTTGGACCCAATGTGTCAAAGGTCAAGGTCACAGTGACTGAAGAAAAAAAATGGATTCCATACAATAACTTTAGTTCTACTAAAGCTACCTAAGCCAAACATAGTGGAAGGCTTGTACTGAAGACTAGAGAGATGTCTGTTGCTTTTTGGATGAAAAGGTCAAAGGTCAAGGTCACTATCAAAGATTGATCGTTTCCTCTCAAAAACTTGAGTCTTGCATTACTTACTGTAAGCAAACTTTGTTGATGGATTGCAAATGAAGCACAGGAAGAAAACAGTTAAGATTAGGGTCCAACAGGTCAAGGCCACCATGACTTGAAAAATGGTTATGGCCCCTGTGTGTCAGAGAGTACAAAATTCTTTCTTCACATTAACTTCAGTCTCAGACTATATACTTTGAAAAAACTTTGTGGAGTGTCTTCTTTTGCATGCTGCTTTTCATACAAAGTTCTGAAAAACAGAAGAATCCAATGTTTCATCACATCATAACATAAGCATTGGACAGTCATAGGGCTTGAAATTAGGGTGTTTTTTTTTTCACTGATCCACAGGATCACCATAATAACATTTTTACTGATCTTGCCTAAAATTTCACTGATCTGCACACGTTCAGATTTCTTCTAATACTCAGTTGAGAAAGTGCACAACACATCCTTTTCTGGGTCATATTTCAGCCATTTGTTTCATTTTTCCCAGGATTTCTAGTACCTAGATCATATTTACAATTATGCTCTTTATTGTCCTCATCTAATTTATAACATTTTGGTGACAGCTACACACCTTGCAAGAACTTCAAAATCTTTCCACTTCTCACCTCACAATGCATTGAATGTTTCATATCAACAGTGTTATAAAAATAAAACCAGTCTTTCTGTATAATTCTGCATTATTTGTTGAGTTGACCAAAACAGCCTTTTCCGATTGGCCCAGTTTTGGCACTAGCCTGATAGCCTAAATCATTTTATATCATCCGTATTGAAATTAGTGCATTGGTCTGGGGTACCAAGCTAGTTCAGCATGCGTACTCTTTTAATAGTCAGCACCCATATTTTACTTGCTGTGTGGATAAAAACTTGGCCATTTCCACTTCTGGCATTCATTGTACCTCATAAAGTGCGTGGTCTTGGCAGGTATTCATTTAACACAATAAACAGATCAAGTAACCATGAAAGGACATGTCATCACCTGTTTTATTAGATACATCCTAAACAAATCTGCTTGTGAACTTATGCTAGTAACCAGTGTAAATTTTTATTGATCTAATGGATTTGTGATGGCTGTGGTTTTTGTGATCCATCTGCAATTTCAATGATCTTGGATTAGTATAATTTTGAGCCCTGCGGTCATATGATGTATCATTCATGATACTCTAGTTACAATTTAATATACTAAAAAATGGAGTTTGAGTGTGCACTTAGGTTGAGAAATTTCATGAAGAAGAGGTCTGGTTGCAGGTTCCCATAGGAGTATGCAGCCACTACACATTTCTATTTTTTTAAAAATCAGTTACTGGAAAATGTTTATTATGCAGGTGCCACTTCTCTGGACTTTTTATCATGTGCATTAACAGAGTGTACCATAGATACATAGTTTGTTATGTATATACTTATTTGCTATCCAGAGAAGCAATTATCTGGACAGAATTCAGGTCTCCTGACGAATCTGGATAAACAGTGTATACTCAGGTTGATGGAGCTCTAGATAAGCAGTGTATTGATGAGTCTGGATAAATTGTGTGAACTGAAGTTGACAGAGCTCTAAATTAGCAATGTATTTGATGAGTCAGGATAAATAGTGTGCTCTCAGGTTGACAGAGCTCTAGATAAGCAGTGTATTTTGAGTATGTAAACAGTGTGCACTCAAGTTGACAGAACTTTAAATTAGCAGTGTATTTGATGAGTCTGGATAAATTGTGTACTCAAGTTGACAGCTCTAGATGAGCAGTGTATTTTGAGTTTATATAAACTATGCATTCAAGTTGACAGAAATCTAAATTGGCAGTGTATTTGATGAGTCTAGATAAGCAGTGTATTTTGAATCTGGATAAAATAAACAGTGTGCACTCAAGTTGAGGAGTTTCATATTCTCAAAATACCTCAGCTCACTAAAGTGCAAACTTAAACTCAAATATTGTTTTTTTGCATTTTATTACATTCATTGATTTTATGAAATAACTGACTATATTCAGCAGCATTTGTAAACAAGATAAATACCAACTTAAAAATCTATAGTATGATACTCAGTTTGTTTTGTATTGAATATCAGAAAGCTATTTTAATTCACAAGTTTTACCTTACAAAGGATATAGCATAAAAATACCATGCTAAGGTTTTATTGTAAAGTTTGTGCAAGTTATTATGGTGTGCAAGTGAGACACTATGTTCCAAGCAGCCCTTGTTTAAGAACTTAACTGATTTTGAAAGAAATTAGAATAAAAACATGTGGGGGTGGCTGATGGGGGGGTAAGAACATCCTGCTTAAGTATGTGGTAAGCATTTGTGTGTCCTTTTGTAATGCAGGTTATTTGCACATAGTGTTCAGAATGCAGATTTGAAATTTGGAATATAATTTAAACACATTTATGTTTGCTCAATATTTTCCAAGCTTTGATCTCCTCTTTAGGGAGTGATAGGGGTCAGAGTGGGTTTGATGGAATGGAGGGGTATAAACAGTGCACACAAATACTGCTTTGCTCTAAAGACTTCATTCAGTATGGTCCTGCAAGGAAATACGTTAGGTAAACTTATTCTGGATAGGCATACTTCAGAAACTGTTTTTAACTTTAGATGAGGATGAAGAGGAGGAGGAGGAGGATGAAGAAGAGGACGAGGACACAGCTGATAGTGAAGAAGAGGAGGAGGAAAGTGAAGAGTCTTCGGAGGAAGAAGATGAAGGTGAGGAGGAGGAAGAGGAGTCATCTAGTGAAGAAGAAGATGATGAAGAGGAGGAAGAGCAGGGCAAGTCTGGTGACAAGGCAGAGAAACATGATGTTGAAAAAGAGAGGAAAAGGAAGGCAGAAAAGATATCCCAGGAAAAAATCACCGAAGTCAAAGATGATGAGTAAGTGAATCTGATACAAGCAGGAAAAAATTTTATTAGTTGTAGTTTTGCTTATGTGACTTTTTGGGATAGAGTTATGGCGCTTGAGAATTAACGTAATATCTTCACATGGGCTGTTGCTTGTAGCCAGCATATTTGTGTAATTCTTACACATCATTAGATACCATTTGGTAGGTGAATTGCATATTACATGTGCTTGTGCCATTTAAAGGTTTCATCTTTTCTGGTCCAATTTCGACAGTTAGTGCTCTTTTTCCATCAATGTTATATCTCCACTAATGCAGATCCTTGTAACCAGCATAGCTTATTAAACATTCAACATATTCTGATGCAAGTTGGTGTGTAAATTGTCTGAAGATGTGTATGTGTCTTTTATTTGTTTTGTCTCGTTAACACCATTTTGGATAGAGTTATAGCCCTTGACAATTAACCTAATTTGTTCACATGGGATGTTGTAAACAGCATAGCTCAAGAACCATTCATCATGTTGTGATGCAGTTTGGTATGAACATTGTCTGATAGACATACGTGTGCCTTTTATGGGTTTAGTCCCATATACAAGAATTAGGCCCCCTGATTGCTTGTTCTCCTGACTTTGATTTCTGCAAGATAATTTAACCAAAATTTGTTGGATTTCAACCAAATTGGCATGTGGCTTCGGATTCAGCATAACTTAACTAAGGAATATTGCATGTCAGCGAAAGTTATCATGCATCTTTATATTGATGAGGCCTTGATCGAGTAGGATTTCCAGTGCTCCACGTCATCATTTGGAAGAGTTATCTCCCTTGAATGCCCATCTTCTCCAAACTTTGGTTTTCCATCAGAAGTTCTGTTCAGGGCCCTCCTGAGCAAATTGTGATGCACCCATCATTACTAACTGTAGTTAACATATATATAATAAACTATACTCAGTCCAGTACCTCATTAGAAAAGGCATGTTAGTGTGACCTACTTTTGATACTATATGAATTCAGTGAAGTTTACTCAGACCTGTATCTTATGCTTCTTGAGAATTATTATACATTTTACAATAACATGCAAAAATAAAGGTCATTATCTTTCTCCATAATGACTGTTTTTAATACGGTATTTTTATCAATCATATCTTTTGTCAGTTAGATAGATGCTGTTTTGTAGTACTTTTACCACCATACATGTTGTAATATTGATGACCAAGTTGTTGCTGTCTTAAAATGTATACTTATTTTTGCAAAGTTATAAGATGGGAAACTTTGTTTTGCTTGACTGTACACATTCAGAGTTGAGAGTCTTTTCAGCTCTCTTGGTCATAGTCCAGAAGAGCTTATGCAGTGGGGCCTTTCATCTGTCTTCTGTTTGCACACATTTGTTATTGCTCCTCTTTAAAAACTACTCTGAGGATTGCCATGAAACCTTACAGACAAATTTATCCCAAGGTTTAGTTGGTCCTGAATGAACTTGGTGTCTCTCTGATATCCATCCATCTTGAAAATCTTGTTATCACTATTACTCCTGAACAGATGGTTATATTGACTTTGGGTTTTCACAGAAAGACATCTTATGATGTCTAGTTGGTCATAAATAAAAATGCTTCCAATCTGATGTCCAATATGGCTGCCACATTTGCCATATTAAAAGCTTTATTATTGCTACTTCTCTGGAATGGATGGTCATATTGACATAGGGTTTTCACTAAAATACTTCATATGATGTCTAGTTGGTCCTAAGTGAAATTGGTGGCAATCTGATATCAGATATGTCTGCCACGGAGGCCATCTTGAAAATCATGTTTTTGCTACTCCTCCAGAATGGATGTTCATACTTACATGGGGTTTTCACTAAGACTTCTTATGATGTTTAGTTGGTCCTAAAAGAAATCTCTGTTGATCTGACATTGAATATGGCTGTCACAGTGGCCATCTTGAAAATCTTATTATAGCTACTCCAGAAGAATGGAAAGTCATATCAGCATGGTGTTTTTGCTGAAAGACTTCTTATGATGTTTAGTTGGTTCTAAATGAAAATGGTGCCAATCTGACATACAATATGGATGCCATTGTGGCCATCTTGAAAATCTTGTTTTTGCTACTCCATATGAATGGATGGTCGCATTGACATGGGGTTTTCACTAAAAGACTTTATATGATGTCCAGTTTGTCCTGAATGAAAATGGTGATGATTTGACAGCCAATATGGCCACCAGGGTAGACATCTTGAAAATCTTGTTATCACTAGTCCTTTTTAAGGGATGGTCATATTGACATGTGGTTTTCACTAGAACAGTTCTCACTGTATGTAGTTTGTCCTAAATGAAAATGATGCCAATGTGACGTCCCAAAATTGTACAAATGTTGTAACAGCTACTTCTTCAAAATGAATGGTCTTACTGACATTTAACCAAAAAAACTACTTCTTTCTTGCAATATATAGTTGTTCCACTATTTGAAACAATGCTGAATGGTGGCATTGACATGAGGTTTTCATTAAAATGCTTCTTGTTATTTGTAATGGTTCTGAATGAAAATGGTGCAGAATTGAACACCAACATATCCTCACTTTTGTGAAGGAGTTTTGAAAATCAGACTTTGACATTAGCATGTGGTTATATCTGGACATTGTCTGAGACAGGTTCAGTGATCCATGATATCAGGTTCAATGTCAAAGGCCACGACAAAGAATTCTGTACTGCACTTAAGGTTATCATGTGAACATGTTAATTCAAAAATACAAAAATTGTTTTGTTACCAAAGTTGGTATGTTGGAGTTTCTCAAGAATACCAGATAGTTTCAATACTCAGCAGTTAAAAAGGTAGAAACAGACTTGTCTTGGATTTCTGGAAATTCTTTTCGGCCAGTAGAGTGTCAGTCCCTTCGAGGGACTATTGTCTTATTTTTATTGTACAGCAAATGTGTCATTAGTAAAATGTATCATATTGCAAAGTTTTGTTGTTGTTGTTGATGCATACAAGCTAATTTTAACTTTTTAAAAGTTGCACAGAAGGAAAAGTTTCAGAAAGCCATACAGAAAATTGGAACTTTTTGCTATCATGTGCAATCAGAGACTGTAGACAGTTGACACAAATTACACTTGCCTATTTAAATTTTAGACTTGTCTTTGAGTGTGTGACTTGGATTTTTCCAGCCCTGAATTAAACATTTAAAATTTTTTATTTGTATTTGCATACAGTGAGGATGTGAGTATAGATGTAGAAACTACAGAATCTGATGGAGAAGATGAAGAGGAGGAGGAAGAAGAAGACGAGGAAGAAGAAGAAGAGGAAGAGGAGGAAAAGGCAAAAGAAGACCATGAGACAGTAAAGGGGGAGAAGAATGAAGTGAGACATGCATTGGGGAGAACAGAGCTGGAAAGACAGCATGAGTATGTCATACAGTGTTCTATATAATTTATTCAATTCATTTTATATACCATGCCAATGGAAGTTGGAGAGTATTATAGTTTCCATTGTCTGTCAGGGTGGGTGGGCAGGTGTTCATCCGTTTTGGTTTTCAGATGATAACTTAAGTTCTACTGAACAGATTTTTCAGCGCAATTTGGTACATGTGTTTCCCGTAACCCAAGGAAGAAATCTATTGATCATGGGGTCAGTAGCTCCAAGCTCAAGGTTACTATTGCTAAAATTAGATTTTGCCATTTCATTTCTGGTTGATAATTTAAGTTCTAGATTGCAGAATTCAACAAAATTTACTACATTTGTTCCCCTTAGCTGCAGGAGGAACCATATTGATTTGGGCATAAGTAGCTAGAAGGTCAAGGTCACTGTGACTAAAATTAAGTTCAGCTATTCCCTTTTATTTCCAAACAATAACTTCAGCACTACACAACACAGTAGTACGTATGTTGCAGTCTGCCCAGGAAAGATCCTTATTGATTTGGGGGTGTATACCTTCAAGATCAAGGTCACTAGTATTAAAAATAGATTTGGATTTAGCATTTCATTCTAGACCAGAACTTAAATGTCTCTTCAACCGATTTCAGTGAAACTTGGTGCATGTATTACAGTCCTTTACATAAGAAAGAGCCCTATCATTTTGGGAGTAGCTGGAAGTTCAAGGTTTAGAAGTGAAGATTGACCAATGAGTCACTGGTATATACATCAGATAGCCTGTCTGTGATCCTCCAGTTCTAGAGCAGGTCTTTCCTGTATTCTAAATCAGTTGCCCATTGGTTTGTAATAAGAAAACCCACTACCATGTTTGTCTAATTTGCCTGTCAAAGCCATGAATGACAAAAATATGGTATGTTTATTATGAACTTCCTGAAAGATGATAGTAAATGATTAATATTCAGCTCTCTTCTTAGGTCCCTCACCCTAAAGAAGATTGTCTCCATATTTGCTAATAAAGCTTCAGACTTTGTATACAAAGCAAAACATGTGACCAATGAATAATGAACAATACTATTTCTCTTTTCCATATTTCATTGGTTACCTATAGTTACAATGAGCTGCTTGTGTTTTTCATGTCTCTTTTTCATGTTTACCGTATAATGCATCAGTGGTTAAACATATTGACTAGTACCCAAGCGATTGACAGTTAAGGTAAGGAAGGGGATTAGTGACTTATCACAGCACCCATAATGATTTTTTCACATTTATTGAACAGTGATCATTATTTTAAGCCATTAGCTCACAGAGTTGTTGCCCACTGATTCCATTGATATATGGGATGTCCACTGTACTGTGACATGAACTAAGTACAAAACTTGCAAAAAATATAAAAACATTGCTCTAAGTGAAATGGAATTAAAAATTTAAGTGAAAAAAGTCCCACATAATTGTTGCTGAAGAACAATGTTAAAGCATAAATTATTTTGATACTGATTACTGGTTGACATCATGATCTGGGGAAAACATTTTTTTTTTATGAAATGGAATCAAACATTTTAGTAAGCATAGTTATATAATTTTTGCTAAAGTACATCATAATACATACATTATTTTAAGAGACAAATAAACAAAGAAAATAAGAATCAATACAATGGTTGTGTAATTCTTAAATTATAGCAGTTAGTTGCAACATGTCAAAATAATAATAAAATTATGTCCCTTTGTGGGGCAGATGGATTTTGAATCAGTGGAAGAGATTTTTTTTGGGTTAGACTTGTGCATAAGTTGAGGGGGTCTCATTCACTGGAATTGAGTTCCGTGGATAGGGACTACATGAGCAGGTCTCCTTTGCCTGACTGATCACTGGGTTGTGACTAGGCACTGGATATTTGTCACCGGTCCATGGGTTTAGTCACTAGTCATCTGACTGGGCATTGGACTCTGATCACTGGTTTAGGAAAAGGAATTAGTTCAACACCCTTCTTGCACCATTCCCTTTGTTTCTGTTCAATCCCCATGGGGCTTGGATATTAACCTGGTGGTGAGTATGGAATATCTCCCATTCCCCACTTGTCACCATGGATGAGTTTCCAGTGGCCTCATTGGTAAGTGGACTGGGCAGGCCAGACTACTCTCCTCCTGCATTGGGAGGGGATTGCCAGTCCCCTTCACCAAGGAGAGAGATGGAAAGGTAGTCTTTATTCAGCAGCATAGTCTCTGCAGTAGCCTCTCAAGATCTCAACAACACTGGTTGTTGGTTCCATATCCGGCTAAACTGGCTCAGAAGCACCCACAGCCTAGGAGGCCAATGGGCCCCCTATTTAAAAATTTTAAGCAGGGGTCCAAGCAGACCCCAGATCCCATTTAAAACTCCTTGCCCCTCTTTCCTTTAAAGGGGTGCAGGAAGGGTCAGGGCAGGAAGTCCACAAAATTGTCTCCCATCCCTAGGGAGTGACACCATCATCTGCCAAGTCCTCCTGTTCACCGCATCCCAGTAAGTTCCAGACTAAGCCTTTATTCCGAGACCTGGATGGACCCATCGGATGATGCATGGGTCTTGTTCACAATAAGAGAGGGCTACCAGCTTCACTCCACCTCTGACAAAAAAATTTGGTTTCTTCGGACCAGGTTGGCATCTCTAAGGGAAAAGGTATACACCCTTTTAAAAAAAATGGGCTGTAGAAAGGTTAATAAATGCTCAAAGTCTGGGATTCTTTTCTTGGATCTTCCTGGTTTTGAATAAAGGGGGAAAATTTCACCTCATTATCGATCTTTCCCCATTAAAAAAAAGTTAGTCAGGAAGATGGTTTCAAGATGGAAACATCAGCCTCAGTCAGGAATGCTATAAAGGCAGAGGATTGGGCAGTGTCCATAGACCTCCAGGATGCTTACATACACATCCCCATCTTCCTGTCCCACAGGAAATTCTTGTGGTTTTGTCTGGGTGAGGAGGTCTTTCCGTTTTGGGCTCTTCATTTTGGCCTAGCTTCTGCTCCCAGAGCCTTTACCAGGGTGATGGGATTAATAATAGCTCACTTACAATCATTAGGGGTTCCCATTATCCAGTATTTTGACAACTGGTTGATGCACAACATTCTCATGTTGACCTACTAAGAGACCTGTCAGTCTTTTGGAAGACAGTGACTTGTATGGGGTTAATCCCCAGCCAGGAGAAGTCAGTTCTGACCCCTTTTCAAAATTTAAGTTGGTGATGAATTTCCTCACCCGTCAGGGGACAGTTTATGTTCCACATGACAGGATGACACAGTTACTGCCTGTCATAGCAAGACTGTTCAAGAAGACTATGTGTCTGCTCATCTCTGCCTCACTCTCCTGGGGACCCTGAACATGGCAGCAGATCTTGGTCCTAGGAAGACTTCATATGAGGCCTCTCAAGTTCCTTCTTCTTGCAAAATTAAGACCTTACAGGAACCCCCTGTCAGCTCAGATTCTTTTGGGATCCAGATTTTTATCACCATCAGAGTTGGTGGCCAAATCAGGACAGGTTTCTGACCAGAGTCCCGATATACACCTCAGGAGTTACTCATTCCTGTATACTGATGGCTCAGATTTGGGCTGGGATTCTCACCTGAAGCCCAAATGGGTAGTCATTAGGGGTCTGTGGTCTCAAGAGAATCTTCTCTTTATATCCACAACCTGTAAATGCAGGCTCTTATCCTAGCACTGCAGGGTTGCACCAATCACACAAAACACCACTGTGTTATAGTTGCCACGGACAACATGTCAGTGATGACATACCTCAGATGTCAAGGGGGCACTCATGCCCATCTCATTGCTTGGAAGTTTGAAACTTCCTAAGATGGACAGCTTCTAAGGGGATCACTTTCAGAGTCTGCCACATTTCAGGCAAGACAAATATTCTGGTGGACATCATGTCCACACAGGGACATGCAGTCCTCACAAAATAGTCTCAGCACCAGTCGATGGCAGAGAGACTTATTCAGCTGTGGGGGAGGCCAATTATAGACTTGTTTGCAACAAGGTTGAACAACAAGCTACCACTTCATGTCATTCCAGTTCCAGAACAGAGTGCATGGGTGGTAGACACCTTCAGTTTGAAGTGGGATCAACTGTATACCTATGCCTTCCCACCTTTCAGAATAAACCCTCAAGTTCTTCACAGAGTCATGACTTCTATGTTACAACTCATCCTGATAGCGCCCCCCCCCCCCCATGGTCCCAATGTCATGGTTTAGCGATATTGGTAGTCACCCACAGGGAATTACTGCTGAAGAGGAATCTACTGTTGCAGCACAGAATGTCCCTTCTGCACAAAAACCTGCAGATTCTCCACCTTCATACCTGGATCATCTCGAACAATCTAGCAACCAAGATAGGAATTTGAGCGGGAATGCAGACTATATCACCCTGGCAATCGATCTCCAAGGTTTACAATGTCAAGTGGAGAGTGTTCTGTATAATTGGTGCAGTTAGAAACAGATTGAACTGATCTGCCCCCTTTAGACTGCATTTGTGGATTTTCTTCACTTTCTTTTTGAAGAGAAAGATGGTTCATTCTCCACCATTATGGGCTATAAAGCATTCCTATCTGGTACCAGTAAGTTCTCTGTGGGCTCTACTACAGGGTTAGACCCTCATCTTTTGAAACTGATCAAGTACTTGTAGCTTCAAAAGTCAGTATTTTGCTCTTAAATGCATGTGGAACCTTTCTTGTGTTCTCTGGTCATTGTCTAAACAGCCTTATGAACCATTGAGAGAGGCTTCATTTGAGAACCTTACCTTAAAGATGGTCTCACCTTATCTCCTTATGTCAGTGAGGAGAAGGAGTGAACTTCACACCTTTTCTATGGAAGATGGTTGCCTGCGATTCAGTGGTAGCTATGATTCAGTCTCTCTTCTTTGCCAGCCCAGCTTTCTGGCCAAGAATCAGTTACCTTCAGTAGCCCCTAAACCAATGGAAATCCCTAGTCTTAGTCACATCTGTGCTATGGATGATCAAGATAGACTCCTTTGATCAGTTTGAGCGTTATGTTTCTTTTTGGTTAAATAAAAAGGGAAAAGAAATGGTTGCAATCATCTCATTGTCCCTTACAAAGGTACCTCTGATTTGTCAGCAGCCACCATCTCGAGGTAGATTGTTCTATCAAAACAGCTTATCAATCTCACTGAAAGTGATCTTTCCGTCACGAGAATCAAAACCCACAAAGTTAGGGCCATTGCTGTGACTGGGGCCTTTCTTAATCATTCTTCTCTGGATGATGTTATGAAAACCACTTTCTGGCAATCCCAGTACACCATCTATTTATTCTACCTTTGTTCAATGTTGCACCAGAGCAAATGCATCTATGCACTAGCCCTGATTGTATCAGCCCAACAGTTTGTCAAACGATCCTCCAGTCTGCATGATAGCACCCTACTGACAGTAGATGGTATGTTTATTCTGACAACTAGTTATGGGGCCATCAGCCTCCATCCGGGCTGGAAAAGTCTGCAACATAATAATGATAGGTACTATATTACTGCTATTAAAATGTAGTTTTGGATGTAAAACTAATTTTAATTATGCAATACTTATCAGTTGATATTACCAAATTTCCCACCTCCCTCCCCACTCTGATGTCCTTTCAGTCTCATCCAAGTCAAAGAAGGATGATATTCCAAATGATGTAATTAATGCATCAGATTGGGACCATGTTTAATTTTGTTCTAAGACCTCCAGTTACTAATTGGATGAGGGAATTCACCTTGGACTGGGGACTAGATCCCGGAAAATTAAAAACAACATAATAATAACAGGTAAGTACTACACAATTAAAATTAGTTTTACCCCCCCCCCTCCCCACACACACACACACAAAAATAAAAATAAAATAAAAATGCTTTTAATTATGAAGCACATAATGGTTCCATACTTGGAAGAGGGCTTGCTGATATGGGATGAAACTGTGCTTCATATGTTGGGTTACACAGCTGAACGGTCATGGTCACAGTGACCCAAATAAAAACAAGACATGGTTTTATACTCCATCTTCTTCTAATAAAATTCAAAACTTGTTTGCCATTTGGGCAAGGAAGGAACCTGTTGATAGTAGGGTTGAAAGGTAATGGTCAAGGAAGGAACCTGTTGATAGTAGGGTTGAAAGGTAATGGTCAAGGTCATGGAGACCCATTGGTCAGTACTATCCAGCATCAGCCATGTCCTGCTAGTACCTACATACATTAGCATTAAACACTGGGCAGGCATTTAATATACAATTCACCATACACTTGTTCTTCATTGGATGCAGGTTTTTTTTGTCAGTTTTGGGGATGCTACAAACTTCAGATTTAAAGATCAAGTGTAAAATTACTCATAAAGGATATGTAGTTTTGATGCCATTGTTGGGTGGAGAAAATCAGAGAACCTGCAGAAAAGCACTAAGCATGGATGGGTTTTCATCAGTCTTGACAGGTACTGGCAATGGGGATTGAATTTAGGATGGTAGAATGGCTTCACATTTTTGCTATCCAGAACAGAGCAAAAAACCACTGAATAGAATTTGACGGATAACATCTTGGCATAAAATACATTTGTCTTTTTAAAATGATGCCAATCTTACATCAGATATAGTTCATATTACTAACAACAGAAACATTTTTGAACCAAAAAATTGCTGAACAGAATTTGACTACATTCAGCAGAAAGATTTCTGGCATGAAGGGCTTCAAAATTTGTACAAATGAGGCCAATCTGCCACCAAATATGGCCACTGTTGCTAAAAATAGTTAAATCTTCAAATGACTTCACAAAAATTGCTGAACAGAATTTGGCATGAAGGCCTTTCAATTTTGTATCAAATATGGCCAATGTTACAATAAATGGAAAAACCTTTAAATGACTTCATCAGAAACACCACTGAACAGAATTTGAGAAAATTTGACAGTTAACATCTTCGAATAAAGGACAAAAATAGAAAAAGCTTTAAACCACTTCTCCAGAAAAACTGCTGAACAGAATTTGACCAAATTTGACGGAAAGGGCCTAGACATAAAGGCCTTTTATTTTCTGCTAATAATGCTAATTTTACATCAGACATGGCTGATGTTACTTAAGATAGAAAAACCTTCAACCAGCTTTTCAAAACTTGTGGAACAGAATTCTATCAAATTTGACAGAAAGATTCCTGGCATGAAGTACTTTCATGCTGGTACAAATGATGCCAATTTGCCATCAGGTATTGCCGTCATTACTAGAATGTGGAACAATCTTAAACCACATTGTCTCAGAAAGTGCTGAAAAGAATTTTATGAAATATACAGAAAGCATCCTCTCATGAATGCCATTATGAGTTTGTACAAATGATGCTGATCTGCCATCAAATATGGCTGCCATTTCTAAGAATAGACAAACCTTTAAATACTTCTTTTGAAAAACTGCTGAATGGAACTGACAAAATTAGACAGAAATCATTTTGGCATGAAGGCCTTTCAAGTTTATACAAATGATGCTGATCTGCCATCAAATATGGCTGCCATTTCTAAGAATAGACAAACCTTTAAATACTTCTTTTGAAAAACTGCTGAACGGAACTGACAAAATTAGACAGAAATCATTTTGGCATGAAGGCCTTTTAAGTTTATACAAATGATGCTGCTCTGTCTTCAGATATGGCTGCTGTTACTAAACGCAGAAGAACCTTGAAATAACTTTTCTAAAAAACTGCAGAACAGAATTTGACCAAATTTAACACAAAGCATTCTGGCATGAAGACCTTTCCAATGTATACAAATGATGCCAATCAGTCTTCCAGTATGGCTGATCCAGATTTATTGATGCTGGCCAGGAAAGCAATCTGGCACACTTTTCCCAAAAGTGGTTATCTAGTATATTGGTCTTTATTAAGATTAACATTACATCAGAAATTGTATATTCATCTTTAGAAAAGATGGAGAGAAAGAAGTGAAAGAAAACAAAGCAAAAAAATTTTTTTTGGTTGCTGTTGCCCCTATTCTGTACACATGGCAATAAATCCTCTAACATTGCAATGACCATAGATGCAGGATTTTGCTTCATAAATATATTTACTACAACTACTCAAGCTTCAAACTGGCATACCCTGTCAATCAAGCTTGCCAGATGCCTGATATAACATTGTCCTGCCTACTGCGGCATTTCATGACATTGTATCAGTACCATGCTAGTATGACATACTTGCATGCTTGTATTATGTAGTTGAAGAATTGATTTAAAAAAGAATCCAGTTAGATTTACCTCTAATAAGCTTAAAATATTTGGTTGGGGGAAAGAGAGAGAGAGAGATAGGTCTATGCAATTAAGAAGGGGCTGTATGTTTTCTGGAAATTGCGATTTTTCAAGCTTGAGTTTGGCATGAAAAAGGTTGGATTTTAAATTGAAACAGGGATATATAAAAAAAAAATCATTTAGTCACTGCAGGGAACTTTGTACTCATCCTGCATACATTTTACTTTTCCCATACTCTAATAATTTCAAAGACTGAAAACCTGAACTTCATCTGTGATATTGTTTTCATGTTTTAGTAAGTTCTGTAGATTCAGGTTTTTCTAGTGCCTTTCATGCTTTACACACTGAATGTGTTTTTAATTTTTATAATGAAATTTCAATGATTCTTTCCTAAATACATCCTTGAAACCCACTACTAAGGATGATTTTGATTCCAATATTGATGGATATTTGTGACAAATTTGACAAAATAGCACACTGGACTCCTCATCATACTGCAGCTAATTCAGTTCAGCAAGCCATGCCTTTTGATGTATGTATGTATGTGGTAGTGTTTTACAGCACATCAGCACAAAAATGGCTATGTAGTGCCAACTAAAGGTAAAGTTCAAAAAATGTAAAAATGAATTGTACAAAAATTTAGGAAGATAAACCCTTCCAGATGAATGTAAACATTAAGTACAGCAAGGTAAAATATAAAACGTAAAGATGTTAAAATTCTGTAAAATGTATATAAATAAAAGATAAAGGTAACACATGTAAAATCCTTAAAACACGATTAAGCAATGGCTATGGAATGTTTCTCTTATGTTTTGATGAATCAACCTCCTTTTTCTGCAATTTTCTTTTCTCCACTTGTTATTTTAATAACTTTTTTCTTTTTTTTTCTTTTATTTATCTTTTTTCCCACTACTGATAAACTTGCGAATGTCTGACATGCCTACTATTCAGATGATTATAGGTGGCCTTGATCGATGATATCTCTAGACGATTGCATGCGAAAATCAGCTGTTGCAATCGATAGAAATAACCACATCTGCTAATTAGTCCATATTGTCTAGTACCTTCACTCAACTTCCAGATAAAATGCAAAATTATTGGTGACCAGTTGCTAATTGAAAACACTTCTACTCTAAATGTAGGGAATGTTGGAGTATTCCTGGTGTATGGGATGCTAATGTAAATCTAATTTATGACATCAGTACATTAAGTTTTAATATTAGATTAATATGCATCTGGGTGACAGAGACTCATTACAAATGGATATGTTTGTAAGTAAACAGCAATAAACATTATTTGCATCGATTATGAGGATGCCATTGATTCGAGAACATACTTTTTTCTCATTTTTTTCTCCATAATTGGCTTAAAATTGCACTCGTCCAATCGGGCAGGGTCTTAAAAAGTCACTGGCCTTTCCTCACCTGTTACTCATAAATATGAGTGGATGAGTGAAATTTTCAAGCCCTTTTGAAAAAACACAGGTAAATTTATTTTGAAGCTGCACATTTTATAAAGATGCAAGGATGACATATATTTATCAGACAACATCAGATATTTTGCTGTTTCAGTTATGTGTTATTACAGTTTCATTCTTGTAATAAAATTATATGAATTAAATCAAATTACAAACTTTGGTAACAACTTTGGGTATTCCAAGTAAAGTTATTTACACATGCATGCTGAATAAAGAGTGTGTCAATCAGGTAGAAATTGAGGTATTTATAGATTTCATAGAAGATATAAAGCTAGTGAGGAAGGCAATAAAAAAGAAATATTTGTCATACTGAAATCAAACAGTTTTTGTTTCTTATGCTAGAAATATTGGGGGGTTGTTACCATAGTGCCCCAGTTTGTGACATGTATACCTTGGCTACAAAAAAACAAACAAACAATGAGATGTTCACTGGCTACACCAGCACTTGATCTTGCAGGAGACAACTTGACTTGGAAATGTGCAGACTAGTCAAGAAATTAGAAAGTCACTTTCACTACCTCTGAAATTGCCTTTGTGGGCGGAACTGAGTTGGGTCAGCCAATTCTCAAGGTTGATTGACATGGATGCCAATATAAATCTTGAATAGTCCTGGAAAATTAAAGTATGGCACAGCATTCTACATTGATGGTATTGTCATTGGAATGTGGGAGTTTTTATTCCCTTGGGTCTAACATTGTTTCTTTGTTTCAGGTCAGAGATAGAGGATGGGGAAATAGATATGGATACAGAAGATTCTACAGCATCGTCGCTAGAATTATCCAAGGAAATGAAAATTGTGAAAAGCGTGCCTGAAAAAGCTAGGAAGGAGAGTTCCCCACTTGTCAACAAGTCATCTGTCAGTTCCATGGAAAGATCTTCCAAATCAGGGACTCAGGATAGAAACCTGTTTGAAAGTGTGAGTAAAACAGAACCTTCTAATCAATTCCCGGATGGGTTATCTTTACTAAGTGAGGCAGCTTCCTTGTCACTGAGGGATCTTGTTCAGAAACCCTCACTACTGAGACAGTTGGACTCCAGAAAACAGGAGGAAGGAGAGGGACCCTCAGAAGAGAGTCAGAGAGAGGGTGATCTGTTAATCAGAGAGGATCCAAATATACCTAGCTTTTTGTCCGAACATGCTTATTACGCTATTCCATCACAGCGTGAAAATGATGTGGAGTCTAATGAGACTTTGTCAGCAGAGGAAGAAATAGTTGATTGGATAGACTATGGTGGTCATCACAAGGTTTGGTTAGATCATAACTATTGTCTCAAACCTCCACCCCGAGTTTTGCAGGTGATGCAGAAGGAAGTTGATGAACAAAAAGCACTGGAAGCTGAACAGAAGGATGCAGAGGAAGAAGCAAAGACGAAAGAAAAGGCAGCTAAGGAGGAGGAAGAAAAACCCCAAAAGGGTAGTCGTAAACGAAAGAAACTTGACTATCTTGTTGATATTACAGACACTCTCAATCGATTTAAAGGTAGCAGGGAACTTATTAACCTTTTGCCCCCTCCTAAACCAATAGTGAAATTGAAATCAAGGACGTTTGAGGAGGAAAGGCAAATTTTCTTCAGTCTATTCAATCAGGGAATTGACCAAGAGGATGTGAATTATCTAAAGAAAACTTATGAACATCTCTTGTCTACAGATGATCCAATGTTCTATTGGTTAAATGACATTCTTTGGGTGGATCATCCATACACAAATATTCCAGACCCAAGTCCACATAAGAAGAAACGAAAAACAGAGACTGACATAGTGCCTCCGAAACATGCCACAGGTAATGTTATTTCACACTTTATATACAGTGTATGCACTTATTACATGCTTTAAATGAAATCCCATTTATTTTTTATTAAGTGTGACTATTCATTATTTTCCTGTATAGAATGTAGATAAAGTCAGATTGTAGCCAAACTTTTGCACATACCATTGCCAACCATGTAACATAGGACTGCTTTTGTTTACATAGATGTCGAAGCATGGTAAATTAGAGATGAAATGAATACCAAATTTTTCTATTCGAATATATGTTGAATGTATTCGGATAGGATTTAAATATTTGTTGATGTTAATAACAATATAATAATTCCATCTTCCTTTCTTTGTCGACTTTGGTATTTATTAACTCTCCCTGTATCCACTCCCTGGCAAGCTGCATTGAAAACACTGTGAACTCAGTCCTCTGGATCTAATGAAATGACATTTTAGGGGTTTTGAGTAAATTTCTGAGGATTTGGATTAAAAATCAAATTAATTTTGGTGTTATTTTCCTGTTTATTTTCAAACTCAGTATGACTGTAAATGTTCCTCTACTGCCAAAGACAGACGGTAAAGAAGGGCAGAAACTTGATTACCTGTTCAGTTAAATGTGGGGACTATCTCAAAAATTAAAATTTATGCTGTTAACTATGGTATGGTACAAATGAAAAGCAAGAAAAGAGATTATTAAGGTTTATTGTAACAGCAAACTCCTCAACCCCTTTAACTTAAATGGTTCTGTTCCAAGCTGATGTCAACTGACCCATGTACATCTTAGTGATAAGAAAATAAAGAAAAGGATGATGTCAGGTTTTGGGCATTTTAGTAATTCTATATCTCTGTAATGACTTCATAACTGGAATAAAAGACCAAATGTAGACATATATTGGAGCTAACATTTTGAGGTAAAATGATTGGGGGTTGGGGGATGATAATGGTATGTGGGATAAACTACAACTGTTCTTGAAAGGCACCTGACAACAGTTCACACATTTTTGAGAGCGCTTGTTGATTGATATGTAAAGGCTTTATTGACTTTGATATGACCCATCATATTACACATTATATCTGTCCAAGACTGCCTGAATGATTATGAATATAAATGATGATGATGTAAGCAATGAGACTATTCAGATTTTTGACACTATGATTACCTTGTGAGTCATAGTTTCAATTTCAAGTTATTTAGGAGGTTTGAAGTTGTTCCCTTGTAAACAAATTCAACATTGAATAGTTTACATTTTGTCCTGTTTGTCTCTTTTAGAAAAGGCTGCCAAACTGACCAGGTAAACAAAGGAATATTTGAATACCAATTTACTATTGGAATATTCACAAAAATGCATTCTTAGTTAAATGTTTGGTTATTCGTTTCAACTCTTTGGTACTGTAAATCAAAATCGTTATATTTAATGCATTAGAACCAACTTTTAAACTCGATATCATTAATGGCAGTATAGCGGCCAATACAGACGGTAGATAGGATAGTGGTTATTATCTAAGTGTTCATCTCAGTTTCAGTTTCACTGACAAGAATATGTAATCCCAAAAATTGGTAGAACTGCTGCTTGAAAGGACAGAGTCACTTGTGTTGTACAATCTTGAATTAATTTTAATACCACACCCCAGAGATCCCCTACTTGAAAGCAAAGAATATGTTCAAATAACTGTAATGCATGATTACTTTGAGAAATTTATATGATTCCTCAACAAAATGAGAAAGTGTACTAGATTTTTGCCACTTTATTGGCAACACAACATAACACTGCAGTTACGTGACATTACAAAGAAGTAAGTATGAATGGGATTCACTCGTTGAGAATTTACAATGGCTAAATCTTTTAAATTCATTTGTGTAAAGATGGAAAATTGAATTTTTAAGTTATGTTTCTGTATTTATTTTAATGATGGTGTTCAAAATAATATTATTTATGTCTTCATTTGATATGATAAATAGATTATTGAATTTGTACTATTTGTCGGCTGCTGCCAAAACAATTTATCCAAACAAATATTTTCCAGTGTAAATTCAGTAATTCAGTAATTTTTATAGTGGTTACCTGGGGACGTACAGAATCAAACCTATATGAGCATGTGACCCTTATACACTGGTGGAAATGCTGTAACTTGTCAATAAATGGGTGATATTTAACTTTATACACAGATGTTTTTATACTCCAGCCATAATGTGGAGCGTATTATTTTATGATGTCTGCCCATCTGTGTCTGTTACCAATTTCGTTTTTTTACAATAATTTTGTGTTGTCTACTACATGTATCAATAGTTACCAGACTTTGTGAATGGTTTGCACTTGTGGTAAAGAAGAACCTATCAATTTCGGGCTAAAATGCTCAAAGGTCAAGGTCACTGTGACTGAAAGAAGGAAAGAGTTTCTGTACAATAACTCGAGTTCTCCATAATCTGCAGTTATCAAACTTTGTGGATAGCTTGCAGTTGGGGTAAGGAAGAACCCTATTGATGTTGAGATCAAAAGGTCAGAGGTCAATTTCACTGTGACTGAATGAAGAAACATGGTTTCCACACAATAATTTGAGTTTTCCACCATCTACAGTTACCAAACTTTGGGGATGTCTTGCACTTGGTGTAAGGAAGAACTCTGTTAATTTGGAGTCAAAAGGCCAAAGGTCAAGGTCACTGATTGAAAGAATAAAAACACACTTCTGCACAGTAACATTAGTTCTACATGACATACCTCAAGTAAACTTTGTGGAAGGCTCACACTTGGGACAAGGAAGAAGGCTAAAGTTTTTGTGGTCAAAGGTGAAGGTCACTGAATGAAAGATGAAAAATGGTTCTGCCCAATAACATAAGTTCTACATCACAGATTTGGCCCAAACTTTGTAGATGGCTTGCAACCATGAAAACTTTGAACTTTGATTGAATGAATAAAAACACGTTTTTGTCATAGTCATATTAGTTCTACATGACATACCTCAACCAAACTTTGTGAATGGCTTGCACTTAAGGTAAGGAAGAAGCTTGTACAAACTATAGTAACTTTGCTTGTGATATTTATCAGTGGCCTAGCTATGCCACACACACATAGATGCACATGCATAACATAGAAAAAATAAAATTACCAGGTTTTAAATTTGTTGTGTATTGCCCCTACTCCTACCCGATGACAGTGAGAACATCAGAAAATCACCTAGCTATGCCTGTTTGTCGACTACATGTACCTGTATTCATACTTGTTACATTCTGTTCTGATCCAGCAGTAATTTTGATGCTCTTTCTCAATAAATGATGTTATAAAAGTGCTTATTGCACTGATTCTAAAATTTTCAAATTTCCATACTATTTCCAAGACCCACTTTTACTGTATTATTGAAGCAGTAAAAAAAAATAATAAAAAGAAAACCCAATCTGATCACAAATGCATAAGACATTAACATAAGATAGCAATTATTTATTGCATTCATTGTTTAGATAAGATTTACAATAAGATTTTATCAAGTATACAGCGTATTTAAATAATTTACCTAACTGAATAAATGTTAGAAACTCTAG
This sequence comes from Margaritifera margaritifera, assembly GCA_029931535.1. Classification (NCBI taxonomy): domain Eukaryota; kingdom Metazoa; phylum Mollusca; class Bivalvia; order Unionida; family Margaritiferidae; genus Margaritifera; species Margaritifera margaritifera. The sequence continues at coordinate 9,680,942 of JAQPZY010001684.1, forward strand.
AAATCTGTATTTTATATCTAAAGCTTCCTTATCAGAAATATATTCTAAAATGTTAAAGTACTGAAAATAGGTTTCAAACTGCAGAATAATACCATCTCATTATTGCATGAATATAGACTAAAAATAAACTTCTTTTTCCTTATTATTATTATTATTATTATTATTATATTGTTCAGGTTTCTCTTTTCAAATCACATGCAGCAATAATAATTTTTGAAGATGAAGATAAATGTTACGACTGAGAATTACAAATAATAGAGATTACAAACACCGTACTATTTATAGTGTGAATGTATGATCAAGTACATGGGGCATAAAGACATACAGACATGTATGCCATAATTGATTCTAAAGCTTACTGAATAAGAATAACGTGGCATCTTATATTAAATTTTTTTAAAAAATACTTGAACTATGCTTGAAAATGATCTTCTTTAGCTCTATCCATCGACATAACAAAATGACATTGAATATTAGAGAGTATGACATTGATTATTTGAGAGTATGACATTTTCTAAATGTGCTGCAATTATCTTCATTTAAGAATTTACCAATTTACAAAATTTAGCAATAAAAATTTGGATACCCTGCTTTTTACGGAATAAATAAATAAATAAAATTGCTCCTCATTAATGCTTTTTGTATTTAAAAAAGAATTTATGTACTGGTAATTCATTTATTAACCTACTATTATTGTGCTTTTATCTGTAGAAAATGATTTGTTACAGCCCCTACAGATGTCATATTACTTGCGGTCTGGTGGATAAACAAAGAGAACAATTTCTTAAATTGTACCCTCCTGCATATCATAAGACATGACTAATGGAGGAGACCTTTTTGCCCTGGAATGTGTCCTGTGATGATGTCCATCTGCGAAGGTCTTGGACATTTTAGAAGTGTGGTTCCTCCAGACAGGATCAACAAAATTCTGTCCGTCTTAATGGCTTTTCAAGCCAAGACATTGTTGTCAGCTCGCCTTTACCTTTCATTCCTGGGGACCTTGAACTCTTCAGTGGACTTGGTTCCCTTAGGAAGACTTCACTTGCTTCCTCTCCAGTTTCTACTTCTAGCAAACTGGAGATCGCACAAGGATCCTCTATCAGCTCAGATCTCACTGGGATCCAGATTTCACCACTGTCTGAGTTGGTGGTCAAATCAGGACTGGTTTCTGACTGGAGTCCCAATTCACAGCACCAACCCTACTCCAGTCTGTACACCAATGTGTCAAATTCGGGTTGGAGCGCTCACCTGGAGCCAGAAAGAGTAGTCCTTCAAGGTTCATGGTCTCAGGAAGAGGCAACCCTTCACATAAATAGCTTGGAAATAAGGGCAGTGTTTTTAGCCCTACAGGGGTGTGTCAACATAATAAGGAGCCATTGTGTGATAGTCTCCTCCAACAACACATCAGTACTGTGTACATCGGGCGGCAAGGAGATATTCATGCTTCTCTTTGCATGGAGGCTTGGAATCTCCTCTGCTGGGTAGCCTCAGAGGGGATCACTCTCCATGCCCACCATATTCTTTGCAGAGGGGCCTGTGTTGTCTTCATGGAATGGTCTCTGTACCAATCATTAGCAGAGTCACTGTTCAGACTATAGGGAGACCCTTGGTTGACTTGTTTGCGATGAGACTGAACAACAAACTCCCATTTTATGTCTCCCTAGTCCCAGAGTGGATGCTTTCAGTCTAAGGTGGGATCCTCCATTCACCTTTCAGAATGATCCGGAGGTGATTCACAAAGTCAAGACCTCCACTGCTCAGGTCATCCTGTTAGCCCCTCTGTGTCCCCACCTGTTGTGGTTCAGTGATCTGCATGACTTATTGGTAGACAAGCCCAGGAGGTTACCATAGAGGAGAGACCTGCTGTCACAGCATGGGGAGTCTATTCTCCACAACAACCCACAGATTGTCCACCTTCACACCTGGCTCATCTCATGTGATCAATCTGCCAGGACCAGTTTTCAAGCAAGGTTGCCAACTGCATTGTCCAGGCTAGGAGGCAGTCAACTTGCAATGTCTACAAAGTGGAGAATCTTCTGTGGTTGGTGCAGTATGGTTCAGAGAATGTTCAGTGTCCACCATTAAGGGCTGTAGGGCAGCCCTGTCTTACACACTTAAGTTCCCAATGCCATGATAAAATCTCTTGTACATTTTGTGGGCTTTGTCAAAACCTCCTTATGAACTGTCAAGTGAAGCTTCCTTCAAGAATCTTACCCCAAAGATTGTTTTCATGCTTTTCTTGGCATCTGCAGAAAGAAGGAGTGAGCTTCATGCCTTGTCAGTGGAGAAAACTTGTTTACGGTTCAGCAGTAATTATGACTTGGTTTCTCTTCTTTGCCAACCTGGTTTTGTGGCTAAGAACCAGCTCCCCAAAAGCTCCACTTCCTATAGAAGTGAGGGCTATTGCTACCTCTTCGGCCTGTCTAAATCACTCTTCATTGGAGGATGTTGTAGGAGTCACCTTCTGGCAGTCTCACACTCCCTTCTCAGAGCTCTCTACATTTTCCAAGCACTTGTCCCTGGGATGAGTGAGTTGCAACAGATACTTGTCCCTGTCATCACTTTACTCAACACAGTACACTTATCCACTTCACTAACTAAAATACCACAGGCACATAATGCAAGCTTGATACTAAAATGGTCCCAAACCATGAAATATTATCTTCTGAATGAAGACAGCGAGTTTGAAACCATTCCAATAAAGGGCCCCTTAGATAAATATATAAGAGGCAAGGTTTGTAACTTGAGAAAGTGTAGTTTTACACCTAGCCCACAATTTCTTAATGGCTTTTGACACTTTTTAGTAATCTAGGTGTCGTATTAATGTGCAAAAATTTTGCTTTTCAACGAGCTCTCACACAGTGTATACATTACATATGTGGGAAGTTAAAAACTATAAAATGTCATTTTTTAAAAATTTTTCGTGTAGTCAGATGGTGTTACATTCTACCCAGGTCACCAGTGTTTTCAAGACTGCACAGCTTTATTGATACATTATCATGCTAAGTAGAAGACACCAGCATATTTCTATAAGTATTTAATTACTTTTCACACAAAAAATGTCGCTAACTTACATTTCTTAGCGTCTCTGCAATTTTCATTAACTTTTGTACTCAGTAATCAATTTCAGTCAAACCGCCATTTCACGAGAACTACTGAAGGGCACCTACCAATATCAAGATCCCAGATTCTCCAAGAGTATTGGAATGTTAGTATGTCATGGCCCCACTAAAATTAATACCAACCAGCTCTTGTCTCAACATTATGTACTTTCTAAATAGGTTACAATGGCATGCATTGTGCGAAACTTTGCTGTAATCATCTGAGACACTTAAAATCCTTCTTTTTAAGTTAGTACCATTTACATACTTACAGAATAATCGTCTGATGTCTTCACTTTGCTGTGACAGTGTAAAAATAAAGCTGTAGTCTTGAAAATTCCAGTGACCTGGGGTGGGTGAGCGTAACACTGTCTGACCAGATGAAATATCACAAAATGTTGACATTTTCTTTGGCTCTTAACTTATCACAGGTCTAACTCATCAAGATGTTTTATAGATCATTGAAAAGGAAAATTTCTCGACATTAAAATAATGCCTAGGTTACCTAAAATTATTACTGTAAATGTGAATATCATTAAGAAATCGAGTCTTGGTGTGAAACTGCGATTTTTCAATTTAGTATACCTGGTACAAACATTATGTCTTCTTGTATTTATATTATGTTAGGAGTCATGCATGAGAAAGTTTTTAAACCCGCTGTCTTCACTCATAACAATATTTACATGATTTGAACCCACTTAAGTATCAAGTTTGCATCGGGTACCTGTTTTATAAAGCAAAGTTGGCTTCTTTTGCAACATATTCTGGACTGGCAACAAGTAGGCAAAATAGGCAAAACTAATTGATAATTGATGCACCCTAGATGTTAAGCAATGTTGAACTTCGGCACTTGTTAAGGGTAACAAATGCACACAACTTTGTTCTCAGGGTGCGAATCTGCATAAACTCACCCCAGGGACGAGTAAGTAGTAAAGTTTTCCTTGGCACAGCCAATTTTTACCCAGTAAAAACAAGCGATTTTCCTGAGCCCTGCCTTCTCCTCCTTTTACCTTTGATCTTCGGCACTCCAGATTGAAGGTATTTTTTCCTTGGGCCTGTTAGTAACAGCACAAAAGGTGGCACAATCTTCTACCAGATTTCAGAAGTAAACACACTACCCTAAGGGTAAGCACAATATTTTTATATCAGTTTTCTGAGGCCGTCAGCCTTCCTCAAAACTGGCAAATTCAGCAATGCAATAGTGGCAGATAATGTATTATTACTAATAAAATGTATTTTGGGGGGGGAGTAAACTTACATGTATTTTAATTATGTAATACTTAACTGCAATTATTGCAAAGATTTCATTCTCCCTCCCCGCTCAGATGTTCTAAGAGTACTCTAGGTCTAAATCAAAGAGGACGAGTGTTCTGTATGTGCCTATAACAAAGGAGTCAGACTGGCACTGTGTTCCTTCTCTTCTACTGTTCAAGAACATTCCATACTAATTGGAGGATGGAATATTTTAGCTTGGGTATGGAGACTTGTGTTCCAGAAAAGGTAAGCAATACAATAGTGGCAGGTAAGTATTACATAATTAAAATTAGTTTTACCCCCCTAACACAAAAAAACCCTACATATTCATGGGTACTTAATTTCATAGATTTGTCATTTTAAAAAAAAGGATTTTACAGTATTATATATAGAACTAAAAGATTATACAGACATTCACTTCCATGTACTTCCAAGCAAGCAGGCATAATCCCTACTGCAGTAATTAAGTTCATTAGGTAAGTTATTCATTGAATCAAGGGAGATGCTGACATCCCTCTGCATGCATGTACAAGCAAACAAGCTTAACTACACTACTGTATTTAAGAATCATGTTTAGGTTTTTCAGTGTTCTTAAAGAGCAGTATCAAATCATAAGCTCTCGACAGTTAGGATATTGGAGCCAAAGCAAAGTCTATGACAGCAAACCAAGTTATTTTGAAACAAAACTTTTGTCTTTTCAAGATGTCAATAGTTCTGTCAAAATTGAATTTCACTTTATCAATTTTCACAGTATCGCTGACACAGCATTTAAAAAGTGGGAAACTTGATGTAAAAACCCCTACCATTGTGGGTCTGCCTGATCCTATGGATACCTCTGCTTGTTGATACCGTGTGAGCTCTGTATGACTTGCTGCCCCGTAGTCACTGTCATCAGAAGGCAATAGCACTCTTTGATGTTTTTAAAGCCCATTGAGTGGAGAGGCTGCTGGTTTATTTAATGGAAAATGGCATCTTACCACTGTTTGTGCCAGGCTTATATAAATTGCAACCCGTTTATCTGTCGTGGTCCATAGCTTTATCTGTCGTGGTCCAGGTGATCATTCATTTAAATCAACTTGAGTACAGTGAAGATGTACTCTCAGTTAAAGTCTCAATCGACTTAAAGAGATCTAACTTTAAACCAGTTCATTCAGTGGTGCAAACTGTGATTGACATTTGATTTTCTTTTAACTTGAATGCTGTCACATTTTTCAGATGTTTCCAGATTTCACTGGATTATTTTGAATAATAAATGTCACACTTAACCTACATAGAGTATTACACAGGTGCTCTCATTTCATATGTCACACATAGCATACATAGAGGATCTTACATAAGTGCTTTCATTTCAAATGCCACACATAACCTACATCGAGGATCTTACAAAATTGCTCATTTCAGATGTCAAACATAGCCTACATAGGGGATCTTACATAAGTGCTTTCATTTAAGATGTCACACATAGCCTACATAGAGGATCTTAAACAAGTGCTTTCATTTCAAATGTCACACATAGCCTACATAGAGGATCATACAAAATTGCTCATTTCATATGTTACACATAGCCTACATAGGGGATCTTAAACAAGTGCTTTCATTTAAGATGTCACACATAGCCTAAATAGAGGATCTTACAAAAATGCCAGTTTCAAATGTCGCATATAGCCTAAATAGGGGATGTTATAAAAGTGCTAATTTCAAATGTCACACAGGACTTACATGTAAATAGAGGATCTTACAAAAGTGCTTATTTTCACACATAACCTAGATAAAGGGTCTTAGACAAGTGCTTATTTTAAATGAAATTCATGAATTAAGTGGGATAATTTATGTTTTGTTTGCCTTAATGAGAAAAACGTACAAGATGGCATGTCATTAAAGCTTCTAAAATTTTAGTAAACATCTATCGGGTACCCATCGATCCTAATGATCGGTTACCCAGGTACCCGATCAAAATTGTATAATGGTAAATGTGTACAAACCTGAACTGCTTTGTTGTTGGTTGACGATAGCACGAATGGCATGGAAAAGTGTATTTTTCGGTGGTTTAATTAAAAAAAGTAACTGATTTTAAATTGCTATACTATCCTTTCTGAATATGGTACTGCATAATGATTAACTAATGATATGAAATGCCAGGTGCTTACTTGCATAATTTTCTCAGCCAGTGACACGTTCTTTATTCCCGCTGACAGAAGTGTCAGAGCAATTCAAACTGACAACTAGTATGAGCAAATATCAAACGAAATGCTGTTAACTACATGCACTTTTTGATGAAGGGTAATCATATTTGTTGGGAATGGAGAGGTCACTGTAAATAATTAAAATCCTTCAGTTTTGGCTCCTATATTTTTTCATACACGATCTCTTCCCCAAAATGATAATTAATTTTTTTACACATTTTTTATACTTTCAAGAAGAAAAAAACAACATTTTGTTTACATATTGACTTCCTGGTCAAAAAGTATCGACTTATAGGCCAGCAGATACGGTCACTCCTGATGTCAACAGATAAAATTGTCGATCTGAACTTAGCAGTTTTTTTTACATGAATTAAACGGGTACCCTATGGCTCATTTTATTACCCGGGTAATTATCAACGGGTGGGTACACGGGTGGATGTCCGAGTACCCGGGTACACCTTGGCATCTTTACATGTCACAATATAGAGGTGTGAGTTCAGAAGAGATCCAATGAAGGTGTTAAATGTAAATGTAATGTGTCTGTTTTTGTCCAAACATCTAGGCTCAGCCAGAACAGAAGGGTACTACAAACTCAGCATGAAGGAAAAAGCCAGGTACCTCACACATGCTTACAATATGGAAAGGGCAGCAGAAAATATGAAAGACTTGGTGAGTAAATGACAACTTTTATATCATTTTAGTTGTATTGTTTTTAGAGATAAACTTTTCAATTTGAAATTAAAAATGCTTATGCTGTACTGAAAGAATAATTATTCAGTAGTTGTATTGTTTTTAGAGATAAACTTTTCAATTTGAAATTAAAAATGCTTATGCTGTACTGAAAGAATAATTATTCAGTAGTTGTATTGTTTTTAGAGATAAACTTTTCAATTTGAAATTAAAAATGCTTATGCTGTACTGAAAGAATAATTATTCAGTAGTTGTATTGTTTTTAGAGATAAACTTTTCAATTTGAAATGAAAAATGCTTATGCTGTACTGAAAGAATAATTATTCAGTAGTTGTATTGTTTTTAGAGATAAACTTTTCAATTTGAAATTAAAAATGCTTATACTGTACTGAAAGAATAATTATTCAGTAGTTGTATTGTTTTTAGAGATAAACTTTTCAATTTGAAATTAAAAATGCTTATGCTGTACTGAAAGAATAATTATTCAGTAGTTGTACAGGTATGAAATGCTTCTTTTTTTTTTAAGGTTTCTTTCTCATTCATGCAAGAAAAGGCCAGAGTTATTTTCTGGAAGAGCAAGAACATGGGCATGCCATTGTCTCTCTTAATATGGGACAAAGGGTCAAAAGTTAGCAATTAAGGTCAATATAGAAATTTATATTACTCAAAGAATTCATTATGCAAATACTTTCCATGAATCATATGCCATTGATGGCATTTTTGTTCAGTTTTTTACTTGCTCTGTGTACATTTTTTTTTTTACTTGCCCTGTGTATAGTTTTTTTTTACTTGCCCTGGATACAGTTTCTTGCACATACCTGATACTAGAATAAAAGAGGTGCCGTTTGTATAATTTTGTGAGATTTCTGTATTTGATAACAGGATGCATCAAAGAAGATGGTGCAGTCTTCTCGTGAAGCTCGCCATGAAAACAGACGGTTACAGACATCATTTGCTGAAATAGGTGAAATCAGTGATTTAATCAAATTCAACCAGCTGAAGGTAATTATCTCTCTCCTGCCACTTCCTCCTCACCCCAGCCCACAGGATTTTGTGCTGTATGTCCATCATCAGTTTGTCTGCCATATTTTCTTGTAAGCAAGATAGTTAAAAAAATTATTGAGCCAAACAAGACCAAATTTTATATTTAGATACCTTGAGTGGGTCCCATACCTGATTAGGTTCTGGTTACTGTGGGCTTATGTTTATTTTTTGTTTTACGCATTTTTGTACTCTTTGGACTTGGACTTTTTTGAAAGAAACTTTGTAAGCATATTTTAAAAACATTAAGATGTAATTTTGTATGTTTATTTGTATTATTACATAGATAATCTGATTTGATTTTCAAGCAATTATAACAGTTTTTTCTGTTTTTCACCGATTTGTATACACCCTCTTTGAGTAATATTATCTTACAATGTTGTTCATCTATCTGCCTGTCCATCTGTCCATCTTGTACCTATTTCATTTCCATTCAGTAACTCAATTCGTCCATCATCTGTACTTTTCAAACTTTGTGGATGACTTGCACTTGGTGTACCGAAGAAGCCTATTGATTGTACTGTCAAAAGGTTGAAGGTCAAGGTCACTATGACAAAAAGAATAAAAATAGTGTGCAAAATAACTTGAATTCTCTATAGTAACCAAACTTTATGGATGGCTTGCACTTGGGAAAATTAAGAAGCCGGGGGTAAAAACATCAAAGGTCAAGGTCATTGACTGAAAGAATAAAATTACACAGACCTAGACTAAATTTTGAGGTTTCACCATGACTTGCACATGGGGCAAGGTAGAAGTCTATTTACTTTGGAGTTGAAAGGTCAAATGTCAAGGTCACTGTGACTGAAAGAAGAAAATGGTTTCTATACAATAGGTCAGGTTATGGATGGCTTGTACTTGTGGTAAGGAAGAAGGCTATTGATTTTGGGGTTAAAAGTTTTAAAAGTTCTAATGTTAAGGTCACTGAAAGAATAAAATCCTTACCTTAAAAACAAGTGACTTTCTATATCACCCTCCTAACCAAATTCCATTTTATTCACCTTGCTAGATTTTTCTTTTCCTTCTGTGAAGAACCAGTGGCACAGAATGACATTAACTGTTGTTGTTGGGGGTGGGGTGGGATGGGGGCATATGTTCTTGCAGTGGTCATTTTTAGCTCTACTGGTCATAGACCAGAAGGGCTTATAGGATGGCCTGTTGTTTGTCATCTGTCTGTCTGTGCATTATCACAAGTTTGTTGTAGCTACCCCTTCTAAACTACATGGAGGATTGCTATGAAACTGTACACACACATTCATCCCAAGGTGTGGTTGGTCCTAAATGAAAACTGTGCTGATTTGACCCAGTATGGTCTCCATGGTGGTCATCTTGAAAATTGTGTTATCGCTACTCCTCCTGGATGGATGGTCATATTGACATCGGGGTTTTCACCAAAAAACTACTTACAGTGTGTAGTTGGTCCTTAATCAGAATGGTGCCGATCTGACATACAATATGGATGCCATGGCAGCCATCTTTAAAATTTTGTTATTGCTACTCATCCTAAACAGAAAGTCATACTGACATGGGGTTTTCACCAGAAGACTTCTTATGGTGTCTAGTTGGGCCTAAATAAAATGGGAGCTGTAGTAGATCATTTGGTAGAGCATTGGACTCATAATCCAAAGGTAGTTGGTTTAATACCTGCCCAGGCCAGCATGGGTCATATGCCCTGGTGTGTCATTAGAAAAGGCTCTTAGCTTCCATTTCCTTGGCATGATATAGCCAATAATGTGTTAAAAGTGCCTTTAAAACCAACAACAAAAAAACCTAATATACAATTATGCCAATCTGACATTCATTATGGCCACAATGGTGGCAGTCTAGAAGATCATGTTATCACTTACACCTCCTGAATGGATGATCATATAAACATGAGGTTTTCACCAAAAGACTTCTTATGATATACAATTGGTCTGAAATGAAATGGTGCCAGTCTTATGTCTAATATGGCCACCTCAATGGCCATCTTGAAAATCTTGTTATTGCTACTACTCCGGGTTTCACCAGGAGACTTCTTATGATGTCTAGTTGGTTCTAAATGAAAATGGTCTCAGTCTTACAGCCAATATAGCTGCCGCAATCTTGAAAATCTTGTTATAGCTCAAGAATGTCAGAGATGGTTTCAGCACTCAGTCGTTGAAAAGAAGAAACAGTCTTGGATTCCTGTAAATTCTGTTTGGCCATTAGAGCATCAGTCCCTTTGAGGGACTCTTGTTTAAGTTTTTTTTTTTTTAAATCTGTGCTTCAGTTGTGAATATTGTCTGCGAATACAGAGTTACCCATGTCTGTGGTTTCATCTGTTCATCTTTGTCTTCCCTGTTTGCAACTAATCACAAGGTGTTTGATTTCTTTGTGCTTGCCTTTTTTTCATTATCAGTTTTCATTATTATGTGTTAAATATGTACATACTGCAGTGTTTACTCTGAGCTATCACAGCCTTTTACTTTGGAAATGGTTGCACCTTCTTTGGATATTTCCATATGCAGAAATAAACCTCCTTTGTATGAGGGAGGCAACAATTTTGGAGAAATTACAGCAGTCAAGGAAAGTGACCATTTGTAGCTTCTTCTGTAGCACTTGGAATAATGTGTTTATATTTGTTTATGCAAATCAGTTTGGTAAAAAATCCTCAAGTGTTGCATTTTGGGTAATGATGCACAGTGCAGCTGTCTTATGTCAAACAAACTTTATGACAGTCATGCATATTACTATACCTTACACTTGCTAGGTTATTCTTGGGATTACTAGAATGGCCAAATTGTTGTAGAAATTATATGTTCCCATGCATTTTTAAGAAAACTTGGAGATTATGATCCTTTCCATGCATGCTTATTCTTTTTGGATGTTTTGAATGGTGAAAATTTATTAAAAATATTCCATCAAAATGATGACAGGCTAATGGTGTACACGATAGTGGGAGTTTTGCATGCAATTTTCATGCCACACCATCACATACACCTTTCAAACTATTGGACCAGGAAAGGGTGGGTGGAAGAAGAGGAGGTAATCAGTAGATGTCCACAACTATCTTTAACACCAGAAGAACTTATGGGATAGCCTGTTTGTCATACTGACAATCGGTTTTCACTAAATTACTTCTTATGACATTTAGTTGCTCGCTAATGAAAATTGTGTTGATCGGACATCCAGTATTACTGCTGACATGACAGCCATCTTGAAAGTCTTGTTATCACTACTCCTCCTGAACAGAATGTCACATTGACATCGAGGTTTCTGCAGAAGACTTCTTATGATGTCTAGTTGGTCCTAAATGAAAATGAATCTGATCTGAACTTAAATATGGCCTCCTTGATGACTATCTTTAAAATCTTGATGTCACTACTCTACCTGGATGTATGGTCATATCAACATGAATTTTTGCCAAAAAGACTTTCGATGTCTTGTTTGTCCTAAACGAAAATGGGTGTCGATCTGGCATAAAATATGGCCACCACAGCAGCCATTTTTAAAATCTTGTTATCTCTACTCCTGAACGGAAAGTCATATCATCATGGGGTTTTCACTAGAAGACTCTTAGAGTGCTGAAAGAAATGATGCTGATCTGACGTACGGTATGAGCTGCCATGGTGGCCATCTTACAAATATTCTTATCACTACTCGTCCTGAATGGATGGTCATATTGACATGGAGTTCTCACCAAAAGATTTCTTGTGATGTCTAGTTGGTCCTAGATGAAAATAGTGCTGATCTTAGATCCAATATTTTTTTTCCCGCTATTCATCCTGAATGGATGGTCATAACCAGGAATGTTCACCAAAATACTTCTTATCATGTCATGCTGATCCTTAGTGAAAACAGTGCTGATCTGACATCCAGTATGACCAGCATGGTGGTCATCTGAAAATCTTGTTATGCTGCTCTTCCTGAATGAATGGTGTTCTTGACATGGATTTTTCAATAAAAGACATCATATGATGTCTAGTTGGTCCTAAATAAAAATGGTGCTGTTTGGACATCAAATATTGTTGCTATGGTGTCAGAGGTAGAAAAGTTTGAAAATCCATGGTTGTCCCTGGGCAACCAGCTTTGAAAAAATGGTTGCCCAGCAGATTACTGCAATTGCCCCAATATTGCTGTAATCAAACTTATTCAACAACTTTTGTCATATATATATATATGGCATACAATACTTGTCACTGACCATCAGTCCTACTAATGAAAAGTGTCACTCATGTTGACACTTATTTAATCTGTCTGAGATCAGCAAATAAAAGATAATTGAACAATTTCCTTTTTTGATGGTGTTCTGTGATCTGATAAATCAGTCCCCAAACCTATAATGGTATTGATGGGTAACCAGACTTGTTGGCCATCAGCCTTCTATTAGTTGGCCACCCCTGACCAGAAACGTATATATATTTTATGTTTATTTGAGTTTATATCATTACGTTTGACGTTATCATTAATCCGATACTATTATTCCTATGTGTAAACTGTCACATAAATGTAAACTTTCCATGTGGGATTTTTGTTTAGTCATTACCCTTCATAGACCAGAAGAGCTTATGGGATGGTCCTTCACCCGTCCTCCATCCGTTGTCTGTCATCCATATGTCCGTTAGCATAAGTTTGTTATCTCTACTCCTAAACTACTTGGTTATCTCCACTTATCCTAAACTACATGGAGGATTGCCATGAAACTTTACACACACATTCATCCTATGGTCCAGTTAGTCCTAAATGAAAATGGTGCTGCTTGGTCATCCAATATGGCTACCACAGTGAAAATCTTGAAAATCTTGTATTGCTTCTCCTTCTGAATGGATGGACATATCAACATGGGTTTTCACTAAAAGACTTATGATATCTAGTTGGTCCTAAATGAAAATGGTGCCAATCTGACATCCAATATGGCCACTACAGCAGCCATCTTGAAAATGTTGTTATCACTACTTTTCCTGAATGGATGGTCACATCAACATGGGGTTGTCACTAAAAGGCTTCTTATGATGTCTTTTTGGTCCTAAATGATAATGATACCGATCTGATGTACAATATGGCCACCACAGTGGTCATCTTGAAAATCTTGTCATGGATGGTCATATCAACATGAGGTTTTCACTAAAAGACTTCTTATGATGTGTAGTAGTTCCTAAATGAAAATGCTGCCAATCTGAAGTCCAAAATGGCCACCACAGCAGCTACCTTGAAACTCTTGTTATCACTACTCCTCCTGAAGGGAAAGTCATATTGACATGGGGTTTTCACCAAAAGACTTTTTATGATGTCTACTTGGTTCTAAATGAAAATGGTGCTGATGTGAGTTCCAATATGGCTGCCACAGTGGCCATCTTGAAAATCTTATCACTACTTCTCCTGAATGGAAAGTAAGATTGACATGGTGTTTTCACCAGAAGACTTCTTATGATGTCTGGTTAGTCCTAAATAAAAATGGTGCTGATCTGATTCATACATGTAAATCCCCCAGTCCAGCTGGGAGGGTTTTCTTTCCAAGATGAGGGTGTCTCCCATCCCTCCCATCACTCACTGAAATCTCCCATGTATGCAAAATTATTATTGAAAAATCTAATTTTTTCCATTTTTTTTCACAGCTTGCATCCAGTGTAGTATATTTATGGTAATACTGCCTATGATCACATGACTGTAAACTGGCTTAAGCAGGGCAAGACAATTTAGTTGCTAATTTCAAGCAGCATGAAACTATTAATATCCCATTGATTCTGTCAGCAGGGTCTCTTCAGTGTTTGAAGTTTGTCTACATGGATTATACTATATGTGATCAGAAGTAATTCCAAAAGGATTAAAGACAATAATTGATTATGGTTAATTGCTAAAGAGCTCAATCAGCATAAAACAATTAACATTACTTTGATTCTCTCAGGTGGATATGTTCTGCTTTGGTGTTGAGATCGATTAAAGTCTATTTTATGTGTGATCAAACAAAATTTGGACAGGATTAAAGATATTAATTGTTTATAGTTGGATTACAAAAGAGCTCAAGTGGCAAAAAACATTGTCAGTTTGGCTTCAGTGTTTAAAGTTTGTTGAGATGTATTAGCATGCGTTCTCTCCTTGTGCTAAAATGCCATAATCTGGGCAACCAAAATATCCCATGAAATTCAATCATGGATGGAAACGGGAATTTCAGTGGTTGCAATAAATTTCAAAGGACATGAATATGCATTCTGCCCTTCCTGTAAAGCTGATTTTAAAATCTGCTATGGTGGCAAGAATGACGTCACTTGTTATGCAGAAACCCCATCTCATGAAAGCATATTAAACGCAACAACAAATATGCAATCACTGAAATCCATGTTCGCAGAATCTGCATCAAATGTGGATAAAGATATATGTGCCGAGACACTGTTTGTCAACTTTATAGCCAAACATAATCTCCCTTTATGGTAGCAGATCATTTTTCAGGTCTGGTCAAAATAATTTTCCCTGACTTGGAAATCGCACAAAAGTTCTCATACAAACGGACGAAAACTACTCACATAGTGAACCAAGCTTTTGGTCCTCATTGAGATAAGAAAGTCAAAGATATGTTCCGCAATGAAAAATTTGCCATTCTGATTGAAAATCATCCCACTTTTTAGGTCAAACTCTTGACCAAATTTTGCAAATCTCCCGATTTGTCCAAAGCTGACTTCTCTGTTCTGTCACATGTATGCTGATGTCTAATATGGCTGCCACAGTGGTCAGCTTGAAAATCTTATTATCACTACTACTCCTGAATGAATGGTCATATCAGCAAGTGGTTTTCACTAAAAGACTTCATATAATGTTTTGTTGATCCTAAATTGAAATGGTGCTGATCTGACATCCAATATGAGGTTATCTTGAAAATCTTGTTTTCACTACTCTTAAATGGAAAGTCATTTTTACATGGAGTTTCATCAGAAGAGTTCTTATGGTGTCTAGTTGGTCTTTAATGAAATGACTAACCCTCAATATGGCCACCATGGTGGCTATCTTGAAAATATTGTTATCTGTACTCCTCCCAAATGGATGGCTATATCAACATGACGTTTTCACCAATAGACTTTTTATCATATGTAGTTGGTCCTAAATGAAAATTGTGCCAGTCATACATCCAGTGCGGCTGCCATGATGACTGTCTTAAAAATCTTGTTCTCACTATGCCCCCTGAATGGATGATCATTATGACATAGAGTTTTCACCAAAAGACTTCTAATTATGTCTACTTTGTCCTGAATGAAAATGGTGCTAAGCTGTCATCCAGTATATGCACCACAGCAGCTAATTTGAAAATCTTGTTATAGCTGAAGTATATCAGAGATGGTTCCAACAATTGGCAGTTGAAAAGAAATAATTGTGTTATCTTGAATTCCTGGATTTTTGTTTTTGCCTAGTAGAGCATCTGTCCCTTTAAGGGACTGTTGTTTTTGGTTTTACCGGGCTCCCAGGCAATGGATTTTTCTACTCCTGGGTGTCCATCTTGAAAATCTTGTTTTGGCTACTCCGTTTGAGTGAATGGTCATATTGACATGGGTTTTTCACTAAAAGACCTAATGTCTAGTTCATCCTAAAAACTTAGCTGCATTGGAATGAACAAGTTGATAGTCAGCACTCAGACATTGATTTTAAGGTCAAAGGTCTTGACTCAGGGTTTTAACAAACAAGTATGAATGGATTTTTGTCAAATCCACTTTGTGGATATATCAGATGATTAGATGTCACTTAACTGTTTTTTTTTTGGTTTTGTCTTTTTTTTTTTTTTAAATTAATTTTAGATTTAACCAAAGTTAGCATATGGGTATATCTTATCATTGTCAGTGACCAGTTGAATGATTTTCTGTCCATGATATCAGGTTCAAGGTTAATGACCATGACAAAGAATTTTGTCCAGGTTCAAGGTCAATGACCATGACAAAGAATTTTGTCCAGGTTCAAGATTAATGACCATGACAACAATTTTTGTCCAGGTTCAAGGTCAATGACCATGACAAATAATTTTGTCCAGGTTCAAGGTCGACCATGACTAAGAATTTTGTCCTGCACTTGAGGTATCTTGTGAAGATGTTAACTCGGACATGTAAGAAAATATTTTTGTTACTAAATTTTGTATGTTGGAGTTTCTCAAGAATATCAGAGATGGTTTCAATATTCAGTAGTTAAAATGAAGAAGTGGTTTTATCTTGGATTCCTGGAAATTCTTTTCAGCTAGTAGTGCATCCATTCTTTTAAGGGATTCTAGTTTTTTTACCCTTTTCTGGTGATGCATCAAGGGTGTAGTGGGGAGATGCATAAGTACAAAAAGCATAGAAATGATTAAGCATCTGTGCAGATGTTAGTAAATATTTGATCAGTACCAATAGTCAACTAGTATTTTGTACAGCTCTTCATAGTTATAACATGGTACTACAATGTAGGTGCACGTGTACTGGTATTGCATGTTTGGCACGTTAAAATAACCTCTCAGGGATAGTTATCAAGTATTTGCAGTTCTTTTCTAACATGGGAGGCATTATTTCAAGTGTCTGAATGACTGGAAGAAAATGAAAAGAAATTGAATAGTTTTTTTTTATAATCATGATTTGCCGTGTGAATGATTTTTCTTTGTTGTTGTAGTTCCGAAAGAAGGCTCTGAAGTTTGCAAAGAGCTCCATTCATGACTGGGGACTGTTTGCACTAGAGCCTATAGCAGCAGATGAAATGGTTATAGAGTACACAGGATCAACAATACGCCAGTCTGTGGCAGACCTCAGAGAGAAACAGTATGAGGCAAAGGGTATAGGCAGCAGTTATCTTTTCCGTGTTGATAATGAGATTATCATTGATGCGACAAAGACAGGGAACCTGGCTAGATTTATCAACCACAGCTGTAATGTAAGTTCTTTCTGATCTTCTTTCTCTGTTGCAGCAAGTGGCTGATATGTAAGATTTTAAAAGAAAGCAAAGCATGTTAGTAGCATCTTTTCTATAGACAACCTAAATTATAATATTCATCCTTCTGTCTTCTTTGTCTGTCAAAGATGGTCAGCTGAACAGTCACTAAGGTACCTTCATGTTCATACAGCTGGTTTTATCTGAAATTCTCTGTAGCAACAACTGGCAAATATATGTCATTGTGAAATTGTTATATTAGCTCACCTGGCCATGAGGCCAAGTGAGCTTATGGTATGGCCACGTGCCCATGCATTGTCCATGAGCCTTCTGTCAACATTGCTATTTTCAATTTCTTCTCAGAAACGACTGGACAATTTCAACTAGATTTGACATAAATCATATTGTCATTTTAATTTTGTACAAATGAAGTCAATCTGCCATCAGATATGGCCACTTTTACTTAAAATAGCAAAAACCTTGAAACAATTTATTCTCAAAACTGATCAAGAGGATTTGATCAAATTTAACAGAAAGCATCCTAGGATGAAGGCTTTATAAAGTATCCTAGGATGAAGGCTTTCTAATTTGTCCAAAGCTCAACAGAATTTGACCAAATTTGACGACAAATGTTCTGGAATAAAGGACTTTAAGATTTATACAAATTATACCTTTACAAAATCGTATATGGCTGCCATTACTAACAATTTTAAGAAACAAACTTAAAACAACTTTAAAAAAAAAAAAAAAAAAAAAAAAAATGAACAGAATCGACCAAATTTGATGAAAAGTATTCTGGCATAAAGGCCTTTCAGATTTGTACAAATAATGCCAATACATAATCTTATATGGCCATCATAACACAGATGTGTATAAAACAAATTTTAAACAACTTTTAAAAAAAAAAAAAACCCAGAATTTGACCAAAATTTGACAACCCAAAAATATCATATCAGTCATGTTGAATTTTGGCATTGAGAATACATAGAGAATATTTTTTTTTCCTACGTTATTAACGGATATATTTCATCGTGTGGTAGAAATTACGTGATATTTTAATGAGTGGCGATGAAATATATATTGTATTTATGCTGGTAAAGATTATTTTTTTATTATATACCAAAATTGCTCCTGAATTGAAGCATAGAAGGTTAAACTCACTCTTCAGCACACCACTCCCAACCCCCTTTTCAAAACTTCACCTCACTTTCAACTGTATTCATTAAAATATCAGTGATTTAAGAGAGTGGTAAGCTTGGGATGACCTACTGTTTTGCAATAAATTACATTTTGTAAACTATTTTATCCTCTCTGACCACAAAACAAGTCTGATTCAGCAAATGCATCACACCAGGTTTTTTTAAATTGCTGGCAAGGTAGTACAGGGGAAATAACTTTGTAGAGACATGAATAGGATCAAGTTAAATTTCTTATAAAAAAATAATTTCCATGTCTGAGAGGTAGTGCAGACTTGTAATTAGATATAGAGACTTGTAATTAAATATACTGGTGCAGACTTGTAATTAGAAATACAGACTTGTAATTAAATATACTGGGCAGACTTGTAATTAGATATACAGACTTGTAAGTAAATATGCTTGTGCAGACTTGTAATTAGATGTACAGACTTGTAATTAGATATACAGACTTGTAATTAGATATACAGACTTGTAATTAAATATACTGGGCAGACTTGTAATTAGATATACAGACTTGTAATTAAATATACTGGTGCAGACTTGTAATTAGATGTGCAGACTTGTAATTAGATATACAGACTTGTAATTAGATATACAGACTTGTAATTAAATGTACAGACTTGTAATTAGATATACAGTATACAGACTTGCACAATTTTAATACGAGAATATATGTGTACTTTAGTTCAAGAGTTTTTATGTGCTCAGGAGTAGGATTTTAGGGGATGAGAAGCTACTTATGGATAATTTAATAAAATGTCCCACTTTTATACAGAATTGTATTTTATTTTACAGCCTAATTGTTATGCCAAAGTCATTACCGTGGAGTCCCTAAAGAAGATAGTAATTTACAGCAAGAGAGACATTGATGTTAACGAAGAAATCACATACGATTACAAGTTTCCTCTTGAGGATAATAAGATTCCTTGTCTTTGTGGAGCTCCAAATTGCCGTGGAACACTTAACTAGATCTGGTGTTATCAATCACACGTATTTGTCCATCAGAACCCATATTGCCTGTCATCCCATCTCAGTGTCAACTACATTTGCATTTATTTGCTGTGGAACATCAAATCTGCATTTTTTTAGTCATCATCCTGTGTAAATGGCTACAGATGTGTTTTAAATTCTGGATGCTCTTCAGTTTTCTGTAATATTGTATATAAGTACTGTGTCTCAACAGTAAATGCAGGCATGTTACATCAGGTTATTTTTTTTATGCTCATCTATGTTGGATGATATCTTATAGATTTTCAATATGTTTTAAAAGTGTTTTTCATAAGGACAGTATTGCTGTATAGCAAATAGACACTTGACTTCATCAGGTAATTTTAAAAATCAAACAGTGTCTGTTTGAGTTCCATAGTCCCTTGGAATATTTTGTTGCTCTGATATGTGTGTGTGTGTATGATTCCACCTGAAATAGGTGAAATCACTGTTTTTTTTCTAAAACTTGGTGCATATTTATTCTCAACAGACTTGCAGTATATTTTTTTGCCAAGCCACAATACATTTTTTTGGTAAAGTTCACACATTTCAGAATTTTCTTGGACAGAAATTTCATTATCAAGGTTTTATACTCAAGTAAACTTACAGTATATTTGGTCATTGAATTAAGTCTAATGGTTTGTATTGTGCATCTATACTTAAGAGCTCAAGAGATTTAAGATGCCAAACAATTGAGTCAATTTTCCAATTAAATTATTCTATCTACATCCATTTGTAATTTAATCACTTAGTAGATGCAGATCTTGTTTTCCAATCATCAGGAGACCGATAGCACTTTCTTCCTTAATGTTTGTAATAGTATGCCATGTAGACGATTTTAAGCCACTAGCAGACAGTTTAAAACATTAGTGGCCATAAATTTAGTGGTGTGAATGGCAAGCTGGCAGCTGGTCCTATATAAGTCAACAAAAAATGTGCTATTTTCAACAATTCAGACAAAGACAAACTCTGCAGAGGAATTACTAATGTCATTGAAAGAGTTGAATGCTCTTTTTATTTATATGTCTTTCAGTATTTTCTTTAGAGTCAAAGTATTAATTTTAGTTCTGAAGCACTCTTCACATAATATTGTGAATTCATTTATTTTCATAGTTTTGCAAAAATTAACATTATTATTGGTACTTAAACTTGTCAATTGGGGAAGAATTTCTATTGTGTACACAGAAGGATCATTGTTTGTTGGGTCTTTTTTGCAGAAATGACAACTCTTCCAGATTTTTCTGAATTAATTATTAATTTTTAGGTAAAATTTTGCATTCAAAATTATATGACAAAATTATGGAAAATCAGAATTGTGTGGGATAAAATTTTGAACGGGAGTTATCTATGTGGACAGATAGGGACAAAAGTACTTGAGTGCCAGTGTGATAGACTTGTTCATAGAATGCAGTTTCTGCATTTAAAATACAGTATGTGCATAACAAAAAACCAGCTGATCACACTAATTAGGTGAAAAATTTCAGCAGAGATAAAGAAAAATTAATGATGCAGATAATTCATTAGGAATAATGTTTATGGTTTTGTGTTGGCCAAAATGTTAAAGGAATTCAAGGTTCTGGAATTGGATCATTTATTATCATTGGATCATTATTTTTTCTGACTGTGTACAGGGTTGTAAAGTCTTATAGAAAGATGTAATATGATTGCATAGGTTTGTTACTTTTGAGAAATGGTGTTTGTGTTATCTATTACTGATGGACTGCCTAGATTCAGCAAAATTGGATTCCTGATAAGCACAATCAGGGTTTGGCATCTCAGTATTTTTGGTTTTTAGCAACAATGAAATCCTTGAAAATGTATACCCTATGACAAATAGTGAAGTCATAGTAGTATAAAAGTATGATCAATAGTAAAATCTATGAGGTATCTTCCAATATGATCACCAAAGACATCTTGTAAATTGGGTCTATTGGCTGTAGTTCATTTTTTATTTTGGGGGGGGGGGGTAATCAAACTAGATATAATAAAAGTTGAAATTGCAGTACTGGTAACTTTAATGACACAAAAGCTTTGACATGCAATTTTTGTATGCATTTTAAGTAAAATGCATGAAATCTTTTTCTCAAGAAAAATGATTAGCATTGAAATGCATTAGTCAACAGGCATTTAAAATTGAATGATGAAAGGTGAATAATTCTTAAAAGAATTTAAAAGTTTATGAAATTTAATAATTCTGATGTTATAGAACTTATTGACATTGAATTTGTTTAAAGGAAATAGGTAATATTAGATAGAGCTGATAGTTTTCTTCAAAATTTAATAGTAATAGAGAGGAGTGTACTCGGGTATAACTCCTTGTAATTTCATTGCTGTAACGCTTTCAGTAGGAAAGTTTATTTAAAATAAAACATTTTAAGATTGAGTTGAAGCTTGCGCTCAAAATTATAAACTCCAAGTATGGTGGTATGGTAAATTCTTGTGATAATTGTATTATATTTTCTAGAATTAAGGACAATATGGAGTGGAAAAATTATTTGATTGATTTAAGAAGATTTTAACATAATGTTTACAGTTGAATGATTCTTGTAAGAAATACATAAGTTTTCTTGATTTTTATATGAATTTTCTGCTTGCAAAAGTTATAGATGAATTGCATATATGTTGAAAATGGGGTCAGTTTATTTTATTCAGTCTTTGTACAGTTAACTCATTAAAAAGATCACCATTAGGTATATTTAAAATGGTGAAATCAAAGGTACAAATCAGACAAAGTAATCTTGCAGTTTGACCTTTGTGCAGAATATTCTTGAAACTTTAATCCATAATAATAAAAGTAAAGTTGTGTGCATGAATTTTTGTATGTTTCACATTTATCTAATTTATCAATAGGAAGCATATGAAACCCATGTATACCACAATACCAATTAGTGAAATGAGCTAGGCTCTAATAGATAAATTAAGTAATGGTCAAACTGACTTGGTCTCTTAGATATGTCTATATCTGACAAAAAAATTCTCTAGCATGAAGATCACACCCATATTTCATCAGCACATCATCCTCTATGATTACTCCTCTCAAGAGAATACAAAATTCTAAATTAACGTCTGTTTTTTATGAGAAATTAAGTGAGGGAGGGAGCGTTTATGCCTCTCCATATTAAAGTGGCATACAGAGGTACCCTTATCCATCAGTCTGTCCGTCTGTTCATTTAAGTTTTGCCTTGAGGTCATTATGTTGGGGCTTTTGTGTTCCATGGTACTTTTCTAGTTTCATGTAACTTACATTGTTAATGCTGTTGTTTATAATAACAACAGTTTTTATGTGAAAATTTATCTTTCCATAATTAGCTGAATTACCAAACCATGATTACGGGCATTGCTGTATCTTGATGTACAGTGGAGCCTGTGTTCGGAGGACACATTTTGACTTTTCCCAGAGTTATCTCACTGACTATAAGTTTAACTCTATTTGATTGGATATTGATCATTGCTCACCTCGACTCCTTTGGATATTGACATTGACTCACTTGGATATTGACCATGACTCACTTTTTCATAAGTTTTGTTTGTATAAGTTTGAAGTTTTCTTCTCTGGTATCAGAAACTGTTATCATATTGTGTAACTGTTGGGATACCTTGTCATCCAACACTTAGCTTTTGTACAGTTTTGCATATTAATAGTAACCCATGTAAATTGATTGATTTGGTAATCAGCGTGTATGCATATTGAAAAATTGTTGCTGCCATGTTGTAAATTACATCCATTGTAAAATGAGATTGAAATGTACATATGTACAGCAGGATGACAGTACATTGTATTTTTATGAATTTTTTCACACATTGCATGGTCTATAGTGCTATTAATCATCAAGTTTTATGTATCAGTTCATATAAATTCATCACATTAGTTATAAGTTGTCCATTTTAATTCATCTTACCAATAAATTAGATCTCAAATTTGGACATCTGGTTTTTTCATATATACAATTTAGACAGAATATGTTTGCGTCATAAAATCTATTTTTATTAGAACATATAAACATAAATATCTTGTAGAATACATTCTACATACATACATATATACTGGGGATCCTGAAATTCTGATACTTCCTTTCGGACGTTTTTTCACGAAAGTTACCGTGGTGGTCAGATATTTGTAAAAGTTATTGTAAAAACATTCAAAGATGGTATAAAAAGTTGTAACAAATAAAAAAAACATCAATACACTTAATTATTAAATGTACTGGAAAATGTGTCATATTTGGTTCAAGATCAGCTATTACTTCCGTTTAGTATCATCCTTCAATTATACACTGAATTCCTATCCAACCATATATTTATAAAAATCATTTTATTTATAAAAAATCATTTTTTTCTTTCAGAAAACTATTCTGTAGAATTTCATATAACAACAATATTTTATGCCACTCGACTGTTTTAAAAATTATTTATTTTTAGACGAGCAGTCTTACTACATTGAAAATAGATGACACTTAATTGTTGATGGGCATTTCCAGCCAAGTTCGAAGGTCACATTTTATTTTCTCAGGTTGGTCGATGATAATAAAAGTTAGTTGTTGTTAGTGGCATCTTTGTTCTGTTTAATTAGAGCCTAGGCTATATACATATATATATATATATATATATATGTTTATAGTTATTGTTATAAAAATCTGATCTGCACTGACATACTGCCACGTTGTTAAAAAAACATAGTGCGAGAGATTGATTATTGTAATGTCTGTAGTATAGACCCTGGGGCAGTCATTCAGTTGTAGGAGTTTTTTTTCCTCCATTTTTTTTTTTTCAGGACTGATGGTGAGTAGCTAAGAAATATCTTTGCTGAGAAGCTGATCTTTGAAATTTACAGCAGTATTGCTCACTAAAGAATAAAGTTGCCCTTCTCTATCCCCATTTAACCAGCTGACTGAGACTTAGTTGATGATGTCTGTATTGATTGTCAAACAAAGAAACTGTATGTAAACCTAATCACCTTTGAATTTTACTTACTTAAAATGTTTGTCTCTTTAGTGGATAAACAAATCAAAGACAACTTGATAGAAGGACATTTGAGATATATGTCCTATGATCAATGTCCAGTTGCTCACAACATGTGTCAGTCAAAACCTTTGATCTGTTGGTCATACTTGGCAAATACAGCAATTTCAGGACTCCTGATGCATATATAGATGCATGCAGACAGTATACATTTTGACCAGTCATATTTTTGTATATTTCATATCAAGTAGGGATACAAGAACATCAAAAATAAAATGTCAAAATTACTAGACTGGTCATACCAGAGTCAGGAAATGTCTGCTAGGATTTTACAGGTAAATAAATGTTGCATAGTAAGCAAGACAGTGTGATGATGGTGTAAAACGTAGAAATACAGATAAAAATGTCTGTGGTTCAGAAAACTCTGCAGAGGTGACAAAAATCTTTTTCTGGATAAAAGAGCTAGAAATTGATGCATTTCCAGATTCATTGCACTGCCCACATGTTTATGATTTCTTCTCTTAAAACAATGATGTATATGAACGCAGTCAGCGATGATGTAAAATAATGAAACTTAATCACCTGCAAAATAGTTAAATAAAACAAAATGAACATGCTTCAATACTTGACTCAAGGATATAATTTCACGAATTACAAAATTACTAAACCAGTCAGACTACAGTTTACACAATTTTATAATAATGGCTAATTTGCATGCACTTAAATGGCTTTACTTGATAGTCTGTCTGCCCGTTCATTAATGTTTGCTTGTCCAGTCCATAACATTGTAATGGTTGGAGAGATTTTCATGAAGCTTTGTTCAAGTAGGTATCTTGACTAGATGATGTGTTGTGTACCATAGCCTACACTGTATGTTGCAACCATAGCCACAACCCTTTCCTCAAGGTAAAGGGAAGAGCAACTGAATATGTAATTCTGCGACTTGTATCCTATTCTGGAGTATAACTTTTCAACTAAATTTTAAAGAAATTTTTCCAAGCCTATAACAATATTGGTATACAGCTATGTCTCCTGCTTCAAGGTCAAGGTCACTTCAAGGGAGAATGTAATTCTGTGACTTGTATATTTTTTCAGATTGAAACATTTGAACCAAAGAAGATATTTTAATGAAACTTTGCCCAAGTATGTATCATGACTAGACAGTGTGTTGTGTACCATAGCCACACTCCCTGCCTCAAGGTCAAGGTCACTGCAAGGGAATTGGAATTCTGTGACTTGTATCCTTGCCGAGAGTTTAACTTTTGAGCCATTGAAGATACAATAATGAACATTGCCCAAGTATATATTATGGCTAGCTGGTGTGTTGCATACTGGAGCCATACCCCCTTGCCTCAAGATCAAGGTCAATGGAAAATATAATTCTGCTGCTTTTATCCTTGTTTAGAGTATATCCTTTGAACCAATGAAGATACTTTAATTAAACTTTGCTTACGTATATATTACAGTGTGTTGAGTACATAGCCACACACCCTGACTCAAGATCATGGTCACAGTAAGGTTTTGTTTTGTGGGTTTAACGCCATTTTTCAGCACATGATAGGCTATACATGGTGGCCAGTATATTTGGTGGTGGAAGAATCTGGGAAGAACCACTGACCCATGGGCAACTACTGGCAAGCTTTCTCACATACCCACATTAGCTGAACTGAGCTCGAACCCACGCGGAGTGAGGTGAGATGTGAGTGATCTGTAAAGGCGATCGCCTTAGACCACTTGGCCACCCGGGGCCCTGTCACAGTAAGGAAAAATGTATTTCTGTGACTTGTATTTTTGTCTAGTGTATTACTTTTGAGCCATGGAAGATATCTGAAAGAACTTTGCCCAAGTGTATATCATGATTAGATGGTGCGTTGCGTACTATAGCCATACCCCCTTCTTCAAGGTCAATGTCATGACAAAGGAAAACGTAATTTTGTGATTAGGTAGAGACAATTGTCAAGACGGGTTATTATGTGATGATATGGTACTCTTTATGCAATATTTAAAACAGTGGATATATTGTAGAAAAGGTTTTAGAAACAAAAATGCATTGAAAAATCTTGAGGCGAGTTGTCTTGTGCCAACAGAACTATTATATCCAGCAACAACAATCCATGCACAGTTAAATAGTCTATTGAAATATCGACATATCTATATGTAAAAGCAATTTTAGTATCTTGAAAGAGATCTTGTAATCAACTAGTGTTTGCAGCAACACGATATATGAAAATGTTTAAACTGTCTTAAGATACATGGTAAATGATATTTACTATGTTTTTCTCTTAGACATTTAAATCGCAAAATACATTTCAGGCCTGTAATAGTTGTTACTCGTGTTCATATGTACCTATTTAACATAACTTGAAAAGATAAATACTTCATAAAGAATAAAGATTAAGCTTTGTATTCTTCGCCACTCGTAACAATACAAAATGTTTCCACTTCACAAGTGAAATATTTCATTATATCTACTAAAAAAACAGAGATTTTCTTTTTATGATCTATTTGTTAAGGCTGAAACCTTCGATTTGCATGCATTTTTCTCCATTTTGTGTCAGTGCGATTAATGGCTGCATTACTACATCAATAAAAAGAAGTTCCGAAATTTTACAATAATTTTAGAACAGCGACTTTTTACAAATTGGATTGTACATATAATGCTTCAGATTGTGTATTTTGTAAAATTAATGAATGTTTTCATACGAAAATAAAGAGATTTTTATTTTTGTTAATACATTTCTTGTGCAGATTGATAGTCAACATTGCTGGGGTGGGGCTACTATAGAAACCTGACAGAACGGTCAACAGATATTGGAACTAACATCATTAAACAACAGATTTTAATTATTGTGAGTTTACTTGTAAGGGTTTTGGTTCCTATTTTGTTTTTTTAATTTCTACATTCAGACATGAATTTTTGTGTGTGGCATGCTTGTAGTCTATTTCAAGAACAGACGCTGCACCCAAATTTTGATAGTCACTTAATTTCGGTTTGCAATTGACACTAATCAATGCCTGATTTCTCCATCGTTTTCAGACATGAATATGATTGTGATGACAGTTAAAATTGCTACATAGACAATTTTATTACTATATGTATTCAATAATATTTCCTTAAAAATATGTACCTTTTGTCGTTGAGTGTAACAGGCTGTATGGGTGACAGAGAATATCGAATAGCAACAGGTCATATAAGTTCAGTCACTGACAATTCGCATGATTCATGTGGAAAACTAATTATAAAAAAAGTTAATATTTGAAGTCTGTTTTTTGGGTTCATTTTTAGGCATATTTGATGGCGCCTTCTCATTGATTACGTAAATGCATACTAGAGGGTCAACAGTCTTGACACATTTTAAGATGTATTCATCCTGATAGGGAGAGAGAGAGAGGAAGGGTGCAAGAGAGAGAGAAGGAAAAGAAGAATACAAAATGAAATGGGCCTAAATGTGGAAATACAGGTCTGAATAACATACATCAGGGCAGATATACTTCCTTAAAGAAAAAAGAATGTAGTTCCAGAAGTGACATTGCCACTGTGGCAATAAAAGTAGTGTAGCCACTGTGGCGATATAATTTTTCTCCCACTAATATATTTAAATATCTCATTATGAAATATATAATAAAATGTCATAATCAATGCCATGATGTCATCTTATGTGTGAAGTAACATGATCCATTCATTCATCATTTCTTAAGAGTGCCTTTTCTGAGATTACAACCCCCTCCCCCCCAATAAGAAAAAGAAACCACAAAGAAAACAATGCTCAATTACAGAGAACACACTTTTAAAAAAATAATTCTGATTCGTTGCAAAATTCATGTAAAGTTCCTGCAGTAAATAGTGCAGCTCACATAAAATTTCCATAGATTTTGGCATTATTGTATCCATATGTGGAGGGGAATTCCGTACCAAGTAACTGCTGAACAAATTCTTCATGAGATATGTTATGACTGTAAAACAATATAAGGTGTTGTTGGGAAACACATCCATAGAACTGTTACTAGGTAATGTTAAATGCTGGCTAAAAGTGATTGGGTTTGCTGTTTTGTTGCTGCTCTGCAATAAGTTAACCAACTTCCAATGGTCTTTTCTTCTTGTGGTATTATTTTTTAATTGCAATGCTTCACATGTCCGATGAGCAATAGGTGTAAACAATGATGTCTGAACAGTGGTAATTGGTTCTGGTTTGACTTCTGTCTTCACTTCTTTCCTTTCCTCTTCTGATGGCAAGGGTGTGGACATCATCTTGTTGATCCAACCAATTCTTGATGTAGGTGTTGTTAACTTGTGTATTTGTTTAGCTGGTGGAGTTTGAAACTCTTATTCTTCTTTTCCTTTCTCTGTCATCCCGTAGCCGTGTCTGTCATCCTCTTGGGAGCTGTTGCTACTTTATGTTTTTCTCTCCGAGTTGCTTCATCTGAAGCATTCTGGTGAAACTGTTGAAGACGTTGCAATAATTGTCCGTACCGTTTGCGATTTTTCTGTTTCTGACAAATCTGTTTAATCCAATGACGATTGTAATTCTTGTTGTAACTGGGACATGACAATGAGATTAGGATTAGGAGGTAAATGCATGTATGGTATTTCTTTTTTTCGTACCAGTGATGGATTTCCATCCATCGTTTGTATGGAAAGGAACTTAATTATCGTCCTTTCATAAGATCCAAGGGTACAAGTGTGATGTCTTTCCAGAATAGTCTGTCATTTTAATTTTCTTTTTTTTTTCTCATCTCATCACTCCTCCAGCAATCGATCCTAACAAAGGAGCAACCTCTTTTAACAATGGTACTATCAGCATTAATAGAAATCCTTGTTGAATGAGCATTTCTTCTTTTGATTGATGGGTAGTTTCTTTTTCACCATTTGGCGAAGAACTTTCCAATGTTTTCCTAATCGTTGTTTCTGTATCATGGGCAAAGGCTCCATTCCTTTCAAACATTGAAACAACATTCAAACACGGTATTGATGATTTTTTTTGGTGTTTTTTTAATGATTTGTTTTCGCATCGGAGCATTGGATTTGGTCAGAACTGACAAAACATCCCAATGTTTACGCTAAACCAGGAGGAAGTCCCTTTTCCCCTTTTTGGATGAAGGTTGTTTCTTGGGCTGATGATGGTGTGAACTTCTTGGTGACATTTTTGTTTCTGGAGGAAAATTACTGAAGTGAATCTTATCCCACACTTCTTCCTTTTTTATAATGGAATTCGTCTCCACTGATTGTCGGCACGTCGTAACAACTTAACTATAGGTACTACTTGACGATGAGGTGTATTCAACGGACCAAATTGTGACAGTTCTTGTTTGGATAAATCCAGTAAACTTTGTAACACACCTGTTCTGTCTTGTACTTTTGTTTTAGGAGAGGCCACTGGAGAAGTAGAAGTTCATTTAGAAATGGGTTTCTATTTTTTTCATAAAATTAGGAAACACTGGTCTTAAATCAGGCTTGGTAGGCATCATCATGAACAAAGCAGAAATAGAAGTGGCAGGAGAAATACTGAGCGGCAGAGTTTTTTTAAAATACGTGCGCGTTCTAGCGGCAGTGCCTCTCTTTCTGCCAGATGTTTTTTCTTGGGGATTTTTTTCTTGGAGTGTGAACTTGCTGCACCACCACCACTATCACCTCTCTTCTTTTTGGTCTGTTGTCTTTTTTGAGGACAGTATACAATTTTAAATGGGCATTGGCTGTCACATATGCTGCAATGATGATATTTCCAAACTTGTCGGGGGGGGGGGGGGGCTCTGCGACTTCTTTGTAATTCACTATATGATCTTCACATAGGATCTCTACGTGTTTTATAAGTTTCCTTTGTCATCCACGAGTTGAAAGTAGCGACTTGGATCTGCCAAGTATTCCGTCTTTGGCAATGTCGGACGTTGAGACAATTTTCTCCACAAACAATTCAACATGACTTTTGCAAACAATCATCTTCCTTCGTTCTTTAACCCCTTGTTCCAAAGTGATGCCTTCTAAAGATTTCGTATACTTTTAACAAGCGGTATCCACGATCGAGAGCATGAAACAATTCAACACTCACCAACGTTCCTGTCAAAGCGCGTTCTTAATTATTATGGCCACAAGGGTGCTCTTAATTACATGTTTTAGCACACGTACGGCATAAAGGAATTATTATTGTTCCTTGACAATTATGTGGTAAAATAGGATGGTGCATGTTTGTCGGTGGTAACAGTTTGCATTTGATCAAAACTTCATATTGGCGAATGTGTTTCACGTCCATGTGTTGTGTCAACATTTCAGAGTGACAGGTAGGGAATCGAGCATATTTACACACCCAAGGATACAAGGAACACACATCGATGTATTTGATTTACTCTCCTTTAGATTTGTCCACGTCGAACAGCAAGCGTGTTGCATTGGTTCGTCCTCCAAGCAAACTATTGCGTGGATTTAAAGGTTCGACATCCACAACGTCGTAATTTTCGGCAATGTGTTTAAATTCTGGATCGGTTTTGAAACGTTGATCGCAGTCGTGTTCCCACATTTCCATCACTTGGTATCCATGGCTTTCTAAACTCAGGCATCGTTGGTATGTTTGCTCATACAACTCTTCTATTGTGAACTCTGAGAAAGGACGTTCATCCATGAAATGAACATCCTTGAAATTTGTAGACGATCTGAGGGTTTTATAAATTCCAACCATCGACAGAAAGGTTTCCAATTTTCTTTTCTTCACCTTATTTTGCATGTTGTATCCACTTGTATGCAGTTTTACGCAAGTAATGGAGCCAGCGCATAGCTTTAGCAGAATATCGATGGCTGACAGAGAGATAGGATTGAGGGGGTATGATGGCTAGTTTTTGTTCTCAGGCATGAACTTCTTTCGATATACTAATCCACACGCTTTAGCGATGGTGGCATTTTCCTTAAAGAGATCAATATCTCCGTGATCCAGAAATAATTGTCGAAATTTTCCACAACACTGTCGTAAAATGTCTACATCAGATCGACACTATTTCAACGTTTCTTCTTGAAAGTCAAAAGGGTCTGTAGAGTGAGTTTGGTACCAAGCGTAGACTGCTTTTCGTTGTTCTGTGTGCATACCGCCAGGATCGTAGTAGCGAACGTCAGGCAAATGCGGGAGCATAACGTGTTGAATAGCTTCGGTATTGAAAAAGTGGAAAATAGCCTTTTGCCATTTCTCTCATTCCACTCAAAGGCATGGCAAAATAACTTATGGAATCTTTAAACTGTCCGTTTCCAGCTTTCATGTTAATGAGTTTGGCTTCGTTCATGGTGACTGTTGGAGATTCGGTGCCTTGTTCTGAATACTATTTCAAGAGATATTGTTTGTCGTATCCTGAGAAATTGTGAGCCATAACCGTAGCATATCAATGATGGTTCCCATATCGCTGAATTTCCTCTTTGCTCCAAGTGTCGTCGGTAGGGTCTAAAATCCATTCGGCAAAATCAGCAAGAGTACGAGAGCCCTGAAAGATCTTTTCTTGTCCCCCTTGAATCTTACTACAATTTTGAAAACAAAAGAATATAGGTTTATGTATATACTTGTCACAAGCACTATGAGCTATGCAAAAATTAGGGATGTGAATTCCAGTTTCTTGTGTACATTAAAAAGTAAAAAAAAAAATGATAAAATCCATTTGTTTCTTTTTATTTTTGTTCTGATCATCCTTTAATTGTTCCTCGAGTTAATGGTCATATTTTTTAATGTAACACTGATGCTCAAAGTCGACAATTTGGTCATATAAACAGCATCTTTTCTTTCGTGGACAAACTTGTGCCTTTTGGTTATTCGTTTGAACAAGATGTCCACAAGTGGAGCACATTCTCAATAATACGCAAGCATGTCTCTGTTGTTGAACTTGTTTCATTCGATGTTGCTCGTAACAGGGTGGACTGACAAGGTTCGCTGGCAACTAGAGCAATGAATTCTTTCTTTTGCTTCAGGAATGCAACGTCTGGAAGATAAACACCCATGACATCTCTCTCCACAATGAATGTGTTGCTCCCGACTGGTAAATCCACAGTCACATTTCTCGCAATAGTAACTGTATCCGAGAAATCCTGTGGTGGTAGTAATGGCATCGAAATGCTCTTGATGATGCTACACATAAATGTATTTTCCATCTGGAAAATCTGGTCCTCGAAACACGAGAGGGTATGCTTGCAAAGTATAACAAGGTGCCAACACGTCTTGAAGTTTCTGCATTTCAGGAATTCTACACACTGTCTCTTTGGAAATGTGTGTTTACTGTAAAAGGAGTTCTGCTTAGAGTTGTTTGACTAGGTTCGAGTGTCTAATGCTCTCCCATAATCTTTTCCATTCAGCTGTATCGTTCTGCTTGGCATAAGTTTGAGCCACTACGATGGCACGGACCAAGCACATTTCATCTTGGTCGTTGTTGATCTGAACGATGCTTCATTTGGTACTGTGAATTTCATCCACCAATTAAACTTTGCGTCATCCGCTACCTCTGGGAGGTCAAGCGCGCATCATGTGAAGAGTGGCTTTTCCACCAGTCATGTCAAACTTGTCATTAGATTGTTGAATGTGTTGAATTTTGTCGATAATTTTGGAATTTGTTAATTCTGCCGGTATACTAAACTCGATTCAGACAGAAGACTTATCTGGTAGCACTTGAGACATAAACTCTTTAAATTTCATCATGTACGTGTAAGCTGCCGCTCGAATGGAAGTCACCTTTTGGGTCTTTCGAATGTGAAAATAACCTTCGGGAGCTACTGAACGACTTTCTTTCTTTGTTGATCTTGACTCTCTTGGTCTTGTGGTAGAGGTAGATGATACTGGTTTAGGCTCACTCATGTCATCTTCAAAATCGCTGGTATGCACTTGTGTTAACACTTCACTTAGTGTATGTGGCGACACCGAAAGTGGTAGTTGTCATCTCTTGGCTTCTTCTGGTTTCTTCTCAGGAAGGTGTGATCGTTTCATCTTGATCTGTAATTTGATTTGACTAAGGTGTACACACTCTCTCCCTATATATATAGCTTCTCACCCTAAGAGAATATATTCATTCAGCTTTCAGTCTGTGAAGAAGGAAGAGTCGGAATAGATTTGCCCTTCTCGTCAGAGATTTACAGAGTCATTGGAAAGTATACTTCCAATAAGACCACGGACTACTCCACTCGAGATAAAAGTCAAGATACTTGCTATGTCTGTCAAGAGAAAGGACATTGGGCTCCAGAGTGTCCACAATGTCAAAGAAAGGAAAAACAAGAGAAAAGAGAGACTAAAGTAACGATACCTGTTATTAAAGTAAAAAAGGGCATTGGTCTTCACAGTGTCCCGGGAAACGAAAACAAGGAGAAGGAGGAGGAGGGCGTGTTTTAGAAAGAGAAACAGAAGAAGAAGCCATACCCGTCATGAAATTCAATAAGGCAAGGAAAATAGAAAAAACTGAAGGAGAAGAGGAAGAACCCATGCCAGTAAAGAAATTAAAAAGAAAGACAGACAGTGAGACAAAGAAAGAAGAAAATGAACTTTTGGGATGTAGTATGAAATTTCATTGTGATTCTGATTTCTGGAGAATATACCAAAAAGAAAGCGTAAATGTCTCTTTGTTTTGATTTTTTTGCTTTTAGTATGGATTAATCCCTCCATGATACTCATACACGCACACCTTGTATAAAGGAGGGATTAAATTTTACTTGATTTGGCAATCTTTGAGTAATATCTCTTTTCTAAGAGATATAGGTGGCCATGAAAAGGACCGTTGGGTTTTTTATATCAAAGAAACTTATGGACTTGACATCATCAACTTTAACTGTCTTAATCCTTTTCCACGGCCAAAT
This sequence comes from Margaritifera margaritifera, assembly GCA_029931535.1. Classification (NCBI taxonomy): domain Eukaryota; kingdom Metazoa; phylum Mollusca; class Bivalvia; order Unionida; family Margaritiferidae; genus Margaritifera; species Margaritifera margaritifera. Next base: position 9,714,987 of record JAQPZY010001684.1, read on the forward strand.
CCTACTCCTGCTGATGTTGCTGCATTGGTAGTGGTAGTAGTAACTTCTGCTGTCATCTCTGTGGCGGTGGGAGTTGATGTATTCATATAAAGTTTAGAAGTCTTGGATCGTGAAGGTCTCTTTCTCTTGGGTTGAGCTAAAGAAGTCTGACATATTTCTCTCAGGTGCTTTAGCTCCACCAAAATGTTTTGTAACAGACCCACCATTTTGTTTTCACTGTTAAAAGTTTTCCTCTTCTCTTCTTTTTCTTGCTTTCCTTTTTCCTATTGTTGTTGTTATTGTTGAACAAATAATTGTTGTTCTTCTTTCTGGCGTTGCAAAAAAACTCTCCAACTCTTCCTTCTGTTTCTTTCTGAAATCATCATACACTGGTAATGATGGCGAGGAGATGAAGGTATTACTACTGTCGCAGGCAAAAATTCTTCTGGAGACAACAGGAAATCAGTCAAAGCTAAATTGAAGTCATCCCCTTCTGGAAGAAGAATACTGGCTACAGCAGCAGTAGTAGTTGTTGTTCGTCCTTTGAGTTTGAAGATAACCAGGACATCGCTAACTGGTTTGGTTTCTGTGAATACGTGAGTGACTGATCAGGCCAATTTGTGCTCTGAACTGTCTGTGGCAGACTTGACAGGATATGCCGCTTGGGTTTGCTTGATCAATAGAAAACGTGCTGCAGCTCTGAGATTTACGCTGCTTCTGCACTGCCCCTCCGTTCCAAGTTTGTAGCTCCAGTATGGATGAGACTGCACAGGGTGGAGCGATCCTGTACGAGATCTTTTCAAGACTCGGGGTCAATGTTGACGTGTTTCAAGGATGACTTGGAATCTTTGAAGCATTCTTCTGACCACCTCGAGATCCCTTCAGCTCGCCATAGAAGATCTTTGGTGGTCGCTCTTCTGACTTCCTGGTGATGTGGCCTGCCCATCTCATATGTAATTTCATCAGCAGAATGTGGATGCTTGGAATGTCTGCCCGTGTGAGAACCTTAGGGTCTGAGACTCTGTCCTGCCATCTTATGCCCATCAGTTTCCTGAGGCAAGCAATGTGAAAATGGTTCAGCTTCTTGGCATGGCGTCTGTACACCGTCCAGGTTTTGCAAGCATACAACAGAGCAGGGAACAAAATGGCTTTGTACACCTTAAGTGTTGTTTATAGACTGATGCCTTTGCGGTCCCACACATTTGCGCGCCCTCTACCAAAACCACACTTGCTTTAGCAATTCTGGCATTGGTCATCATCGATGTGGACTGCACGTGACAGTGTGCTGCCGAGATAGGTGAACTTTGTCCCCTGCCATGAGGGTTTGGCCATTTACTGTGAAGGTAGACTCTACGTAAGGCTTTCCTGGTGCAGGTTGGTGCATCACCTCTGTCTTCTTAATACTGATTGTGAGACCGAAATTGTTACAAGCTGAAGAGAAATGGTCCATACTCTGTTGCATGTCAGACTCCGATGTGGCATTCAGGGAACAGTCGTCAGCAAATAGATCACAAAAAGTGGCAGAGAAAATCATACTGAAGAGGGTTGAGGCCAACACAGCCTTGCCTGACTTCATTGGTGACTGGGAATGGTTCAGATGACTCGCCATCGTCCACGACACGAGTGAGCATGCCGTCATGGAATTGCCGAACCATCACGATGCATTTCTCTGGACAACCAAATTTTGCCATGATCTTCTAAAGGCCTCCACGGCTGACTGTGTCAAAGGCTTTTGTCAGGTCGATGAATGTTGTGTACAGGTTGGGGTTCTGTTCCTGGCATTTTCCCTGTAGTTGACGTGCTGGAAACACCATGTCTGTGGTCCCTCGTCCTGTCCTGAAGCTACACTGACTCTCAGGCAGGAGCCCTTGATCTATATGATGCACAAGGCGATTCAACAGAATTCTGGCCAGGATTTTGCCGACTATTGACACTAATGACACGCCCCGATGATTGTCGCAGGATTGTCTGTTGCCTTTCCACTTGTACAAGTGGACGATGGATGCATCCTTGTACTCCTGGGGTATAGTTCCCTGAGTCCACATTGACTGGAAGAGTTCAGTCAGATTCTGTGCCATGTGCAAACCTCCGGCTTTGTTGACTTCTGCTAGTATTGCATCTACTCCAGGTGCTTTGCCATTTGGCAGCAGGTCAATTTCTTTCACAGTTTCAGTCAGCGTTGAAGGATCAGCAAGTGATAAGTGATATATTGATTTCACTTGGGACAGTCGATCAATTGTCTCCCTACTGATATATGACTGTTGGTCGAGGATGTTGTTGAAGTGTTCTGCCCGTCTTTGAAGTATCTTTTCTTTGTCAGTGCGGTGCTGTGAGCACTCAGTATTGGAGATGTTTCTGATGACTGTGACCCGTAGATTGTCTTCAAAGCATCATAGAAATTCTTCCTGTCTGCTTATAACTGGATCTCATCTGTCTTATTGCTCAACCATGAGTCTTGCAACTCGCCGAGCTTGCATTGGACAGTTCTCATGATCTTGTTGAAGGCTGCCTTCTTGGATGATGAAGTGCTGTCTTCTAAACAGGCCGTGGGTAGCCGATGTTTCTCATTCGGGATGTCTCTGTATGGCAGCATCATTCTCATCAAACCAATCTTGATGTTCGCATGTGGTGGGACTGAGGGTTTTGGATGCAGTTGAGTACACAGAGTCTTTGAAGGATGCCCAGTTTTCCTCGATATTCTCGGAGTTTATAACGATTGTATCTCGTTGACTGCACAATTCTTCGACAAATGTCTGTTTCACATTCTCCTGTTTCAATTTGGAGACATTAAGCTTTCTTGGCACTTGTTTGCCTTGTGGTTGTCTGCTACACTGAATCTGTGTATTGAGCTTGGAAACTATGAGCCTGTGGTCAGTCCAGCATTCTGCACTTCTCATGGCGTTCGTCACTCGGACATCCTACCTGTCTCTTCTCCTGACGATGAAGTAGTCAATAAGATGCCAGTGCTTAGAGCGTGGGTGCGTACAAGTCGTCTTGTTGCAGTTTGGCAGGCGGAAGACTGTGTTGGTGATTAGGAGGTTGTGTTTAGCGCATTTCCTCAGTAGGAGGAGTCAGTTGCTGTTGCATTTGCCAAAGCCATTTTTGCCAATGACGCCTGACCATGTCTGATGCCAACTCTAGCATTGAAATCACCAAGGATGATTTGCTTGTCTGCCTTTGGTACTTCTGCAATTAGAGACTCCAGTCTTCATAAAATTTGTCCTTGATCTCATCTTGGTTGGTCATGGTGGGTGCATAGGCGCTGTTGATAGTTGCATGTCTTTTTCCAGACAATGAGAGTCTCATTTGTATTAGTCTGTCATTCACGCCCTTTGGGAGATTTGTGAGCTTGTTAACTAGACGTGATTTGATGGCAAACCTGACACCCGCTTCACGTCTCTCTTCTTTACTTTGGCCACTCCAGAAGAAAGTCTTGCTGGCTCCTACTTCGGTGAGTTGTCCTTCCTCAGCTAGGTGTGTTTCACTCAGGGCTGCTATCTGGATGTTGAATCTGGCAAGATCTCTACCAACTAGAACTGTTCTTCTCTCTGATCTATCTGCTGATGTCCATTAGTGTGCGTACGTTCCAGGCACCGATGGTGAGTTGCGTCACCTTTTTCTACTTGTTGTGTGGGATCCCCATCAGCCGCGGTATGCTGACCAAGGTTAAGGTGAAGCAGGAAATGTTTAGGCCACCTTTTCTGGCCCCTTCCTTATGAAAAAGAAGAGTGAAGTGGTGTGGTATGTGTTCACCCTCTTCTATGGTTAACAAACCCAACGACCCTTTTCAGAGCCACCCAGATCTCTAGAAAAGAGAGATACTACTAAAAATTATTGCCGATCTGTGTTTTATGTTTGTATGTTTGTGTATGTCTATGTTGACAACTAAAACTCAAAACCTCGCAACCTTCTCTCTTATGTGTAATAGTATAGTATGTTTGTGTGTGTGAGTGAGGGTATAGTGTGTCAATAAACATTCCTATCCTTGGCGTGTGTGTGAGAGTGTGTATATTTCATCCCCATTCTTTTACATTCAACCCCTCTTGTGTGATAGTATGTTTGTATGTATGTAAGTACAGAGTGTTTATAAACACTCCTACCCTTTTTGTTCAATAGTAGGTGTGTGTGTGTTGGATTGTATATATAAAAAAATCGCTGCTGGATAGTAGAGGTGTGTGTTGGTTAGTATGTTTGACCCTATATATTTTGACTCCAAACCGGCCCCCACATGTTAACCTATGGCGTAATTTTAATTCCCGTATGGACCCCAGGTGGCCCACACAACTACTAGTTTGTCTTATGCACTGAATCAAAGCGGTCATCATATTCATTGTCATTGTCATAATCGTGGCCATCGATATCATAGTCATCATAGCTATGTCTGGCGTTTCTTTCACCATAACAATTTGAGCTTGTGTCATGATATTCATTGTAATCATCTGAGCCAGATAACCCATTTCCTCTTAGCACGCTGTCTCTGTGCGAGGTGACCCCTATCCTCTAAACGCGCTGTCTATGTGCCAGTTGATCATTTTCCTATAAACACGTTGTCTCTGTCATATCTTGACCAAAACGTATTTATTGTAATCCATTTTCTACAATTCCGGACACCTCAACAGGAATTTTAATTCTTACAATGAAGTTTATGGCGTTCCTTCTACGGAACATTCGTATCGTTGTGGGATGTAGTACTTTATTTTCCAAGTACAATATTATTCCCGATCGTGAAAATCTATTATCAATGCTTCAAAGGAAATATCTAACAGTTTTGAGTCGTGTTATACCAATAAAGAGTTGTTCATCCCCTTCATAACGATTAGTCCAATTTACGTTTTTCTAATTTCTTTCGAATCTTTCACGCCTTTCGTAGTTTGTGTTCTCACGGGTTTGTATTTGCTTGCTTGCAGTGTTGCTCTCTTTTGTTTGAGAACCATTTATTTGTGTGCTGTTTTTTTTTCCGTTCCGTTACCACTTTCATCTGGGTAAGAAAGACGATACTGCTGCTGGTACATGCAATTTTAAATGGCATTCCTTTATGGAATACATTCTGTTTGATTTAGGTCTGAATAATATATGGTTATATCAGTCATTCCCCTCTGTTTGTTTTCTAAAGAAAACAGTCACAATAAGACTGAAAGATCAATATATACAAACTCGGCATTCTAGTATTTTCCGATTCCTCTAAAATTAGAACTTCTCGGATATTTAAAAAAAAAAAATTTGATTTTTAACCCTTTTAACGTATGCCAGAAAAGAATCGAATACTTTTAACAATGTTCCGTACAACTAATCATAGGTTCCCCATTGAATCTGGAAGGTGGCAAAAGTTGGATATATCTGAAAGAAAATGCGAATCATGCGCCTCACAAGATATAGGTGATGAATTTCACTATCTTTTTCGATATCAACATTTTGATGAAATAAGCAAACAATATATAAGTAAGAACTATTTTTAAAAAAATGTTAATACATACAAATTTAGTGAGTTGCTAAAAGCACAAATGCTAACGTATTCCCTTGGAAACTCAAACTATGCATGTTCATTTTGTTATGTATATCCAAAATATTGATCAGAATATACCTCTTTCTACCCTTCCCATTTCTATCTTTTTCTATCCGCTTTGCTATCAACATTAATAATTTGTATTTATACTTAATTTCATATGTCTATTGTTAGACCTGTGGCAATAAAGTTCTGTTCTCTTCTGTTGTAACGGCCCGACTCAAATCACTTGGCTTATGCAATGAGTCTGGATAACCCGTAACATCATGTGCATACGTTGGAGAAGTATGTTCTACTTCACTGGTTTGGACATGCAAGCTCTTAGTAGCGCCTGAAAGCTTCTGCCATCTGCAGGGGTAACGGTATTTTTTGGTGAGTTTGTCACTTTGTCCTATCTGCGGGGACTTTTTTGTCTTTGAAGACATTTGAGACACTCTAACTAACATTTCCAAGATAGTTGTTTCCATTCTTTCTAGACTTGTATTCTTGCTGACTTCATTAACTTCACCGAAATAATGAAGTCTGCTTGACGCAAAATTCTCGAAAGCATCATGCAATGTAAGTTTTGAGTCAATGTCAGCATCAATTTTTTAAAAGCTAGATACTGAGACAGACGTTTTTCTTTTCTAATTTAGTAATCTTTTCGTCACGTACTTGAATAAGTTTGGCTGCGTTGACTATGTCATTTTCTAATTCATTCAATGTAGCAACAAGAGAGTGTAGGTCCGCTTTACATTCTGTTGTCACTAGTTTGTTAGAACCAGATTCGCTATTTCTGATGCAAAGTAGAGTATATATATTCACAAAGAGAAATATTAATAGACGAATGTAGCTACAACTCCGGTTCCATAAATAGGGTAACTAAAATTTATAATTCAAGTACAAATGTAATTTATCAAGTTGCTTGAATAATGAATGGTCACAAGTCACTTAGTTTAGCAGCTGAGTATTATTTCTTAAAATTAGAAAATAAGAAAGCTTATATATATATATATATATATATATATATATATATATATATATATATATATATATATATATGTGTGTGTGTGTGTGTGTGTGTGTGTTTATTTTGAACCTGACTATCATGAAGTGCAGTTGTAGTGCTACTATAATGTTTTTTTTTTTAACAATGTTAACTGAATTGGCTATATTCTTTGAAATTTAATTTTTTGTTACATGTCCATTTACTTTCCATATCTTTCTTTATCTGTGTGTCCTAAATACTTATACTTACCTTGCTTTCCTCTTTCTAAGTGACATTTAAATAATTAGGATGCTGAATATTCTTTTATTCTAGTTTTAGGGTTTAATTTGATGTAAATAAAAGCCAACACAATGATACCAAGTGTGTGTCCTTTAATCCATGAATACAGAATTTAAACAATTCTGGTTCCTGGTTCGAATCCAAGCATGTTTGGAAGCTTAGGCAACATTCTGATACACACGGATAGTAAACAATAATTGAGACATCAAGGAGGACGTGACTTAAACAAAATCTAACTTTATGGAAAAGTTGAAGTTGCACAAGTTCGTCGAATCAGTGTGGTGTTTTGACGGGATAATTTATGCAAAGTTGAAAAATAACAGAGTGATCAGAGTAAGAACGAGAGACGACCTTTCAAAATTTGAGGACCGTTTGTAATCGGACAAAGAACAACGAGTTTAAATTCAGTCTGACCTGTTTTATAACCTTTTCTCCATTTTATTTAATGATTATTGAATGACCTTTTGATACTATAAAAAATCAGTTGCTTTAAACACAGTGAACATTTCAATCCACTCGTATTATTTCATTCTCTCTCAATTAAGGGGGAGGTAATTCTTCGACTAATTGTCAATTCGAAGGTTTTTTAAAGCAGCTTTAGCAACATAATTTAGAATGATTTACCACTAATGCTTTCGGTGGTAAGCTTTAAATATAAATGTCTAGGCGGGAACACAACTATATTTTACTCGATTTATCCGAGTCTCGTAAATTGCTGATTGCTATAACGCGGAGAAAACATGAGCATCTTCAAGATCATGACTACGTACAAACTAGAAGGTCTCACTGGATAGTTTCGTATTTTGACACCAGGTAGAGGGCATGAGCCTAAAAAAGCATGAGCCTTGTGTTCATAAATTCACACAGAAACTAAATCTGCAATTTGAGTTATGCTTGAAAACTGGCTGGCTTGTTTGGTGACTGCTTGCCACAGTTAAACTAGCATTGCAGATCAAATGCGTAACTTGGGCTGCAAATGAACAGCCAGCTTGCTTTACGTATGTATGTATGTCTGATACAGCGGTAAATATCTCAAAATCGAGATTGTTATGGGTTGATTAGAAGCATGCCAATTTTTTTCTTTTGTTTTTTATTTGTTTTTGTTTTTATAATACCAGTGAACTTTAAACATGCGTAAGGCCCATACTGATTGTTTGAGCCGCCTTTTCACAGGAAAGTATTCCAAGTAGCTCTGTAGTGTCAAAAATGAACGTAAAAACGAGTAATTGGGGATAGTGTTGGTTCAGTGTAAAAGCTATCAATTGTACAAGGAATTAACTTGAATACTTTGATTAAAATCTGATAGGCATGCTTTACGCAAAAAATCTTTGGTTTGGTTTTTATTTGTATCTTTATTGTATAATTATTCTCATTTTCTGCAATCTGTCTAAATCCGATGAAAATTCACCAAAATAACTGTCAAGTGGGACCGAAGCGAATAGTTGAAGTTTCCAAAAAGAATTTACCCAGCCCCCCCCCCTCTCCTTCCGGTCAGTTTTGAAGCCCATCTAGGTATATTTAATGCTGAACAATGGAATAAGAAGAAGTATATGAACAGGGTAATATAATATAAAAAGCTATCTTAGACTGAACTGGTTTGGGCACTTGTGTTACCTATTTTCGAGTGAAATAGGGCACATATCGTGTTTCGTTTTCGCACAATGGACACCGGCTGCTCTGTGTTGACACTGAGCTTTCTTTCCACACATTATTATTTGTTTTCCAAAGACATTATGACCTTTGACAATATTTTTGTCTTTACTATTGTTTTGTTATTTTGTTTTTACTATTGTTTTGTTTCCTTTTATTTAATTTTTCTCTGTTATTTTTCCTTAGCTTTGTTCTTTCACCTCTTTATTCTCCACTACACATTTTGTGTTTTTTTTTTCTATCCTCCTTTCTTTCACCATCAAATTGTTACATTTTGTTTATTTTTCTTTATCTTTTCCCATATTCCCTCTATTTTTCAGCACGGATGACAAATTAAAGATTGGTACTATGAATTGTCAGGGATTAGGGATCCAGTTAAGAGAAGAATGTCCTGAACTATTTAAAACAAAAGAAATACTCAATTTATCTTCTTCGGGATAACCACTTTATTCAGAAATGGGAGAATTACATACGATCATCTTGGGGCTATGAATGTCTTTTCAATTCCTCTTCATCAAACTTGAAAATAGTGGCTATTCTACTAAATAATAATTTTTAATTCACCATACATAGAACCAACAAAGATGATACTTGTAATAAAATAATTCTAGATATATCAACACAAAATTATAGATTTACTCTGATTAATATATACGGTCCTAACCATGATAATCCAAATTTCGACTCAGAAATCAAGAACGATATAACAGCCTTCAGCAGTGACTATATTATCATTGGAAGTGATTTTAACTTAGTCATGGATCTAGAATTTGATACCTATAATTATAATATGCTAAACAATCCTAGATTAAGAGATTTGGCTCTTGATATATGTGCAGAACATAATTTTATTGACATTTGGCGAGAGAGAAATATTGGTACAAAAAGATACACCTGGAGAAAGAGTAACCCAATTAAGCAAGCCAGGCTAGACTTTTTTCTTATTTCAGAAAATCTTTTGACAATGGTGGAAGAAATTGTCATAGAACCGGCTACAGAACTGACCACTCCCTTGTAAAAGTGATGATTGTTTATAGAAAAACTGATAACACAAAACTTTTTGGCAATTCAATATCTCATTATTAAAAGATTCAAATGACATTTCTCTTGTTAAAGATACAATTCATCATAGTAAAAGTCAATACATTTGCTTAAACAAACATCTAATGTTGAGCACATTCCAGCTTTTGATGTAGTTTTTACTATAAATGATCAACTTTTTTTTAAATGATACTGCTAGAAATTAGGGGGAAAAACATCTCTTACTAATCCTTAAAAAAAGACAATACCTGGAGAGAAAGCTTATATATCACATTAATTATTTGGGACAAACTAATGAAACTAATCATGGTGGATTTACAGTTGAGTTTTTTTATGTTCTTTTTGATATATATTGGTCCATATTATGTAAGGGCAATTAAATTTTCATATAATTTTGAGGAGTCATCATCAACTCAAAAGCTCAAAAGGAAAGTGTAATAAGTTGTCTTTCAAAAGCGGGCAAACCAAATCAGTATTTGAAGAATTGGAGACCCATCTCTTTACTTAACGTAGCTTACAAAATTGCATCAACATGTATTGCAATGAGACTAAAACAGGTTCTTCCAGCAATTATTAATAATGATCAAACTGGTTTCATCAAGGGAAGATATATAAGGGAAAATGTTTGTACCCTATAGGATCTCATGTTTTCTAAAATAAAATATAACATACCAGGACTTCTTCTCTTAATTGACTTTGAAAAAGTTTTGATTCTATTGCATGGCCTTTTATTGGTAAGGTGTTAGAGTTTTTAAATTTTGGAGGATACTTCATAAATTGGATAAAGTTGTTTTACGAAAATATTCAATCATGCATTATTGTAAATGGACACTGTTCAGCATGGTTTGACATTAGGAGGGGCTGCAGACAAGGTGATTCCCTCTCCTCAAATATTTTCCTTTTGTATGCAGAGATATTAACCCACATGATCAGGAAAAATGCAAATATTAAAGGAATACTAATAAATCATATAGAATATCTTATCTCACAGTATACAGATGACACTGCACTCACTCTTGATGGCTCTAAAAAGCCCCTGAAATCAGCATTGGATCTCATTTATCAATACTCTAAATTTTCAGGCCTTAGTATAAAAATTGAAAAAACAAAAGCAGTCTGGATTGGAAGTAGTCTGGATTGGAAGTAGAACAGGTAGTAATAATAAATAGTGCTATTAATACTATTTAGATTGGGATTCATCTGAATTTATTTACCTTGGCATTCAAATTTCCATAGAGCTAAACAGTATGGTTACATTAAACTATGATTACAAAAATCAGGGAAATTAATAATTTACTTCTGCAGTGGTCAAAAAGATCGCTAACCCCTTTTGTTAAAATAACAGTTATTACAAGTTTGGCATTATTAAAACTTGCTCATCTATTAATCTACTTACTCATCGACTAATGAGTTTACCTAATGTCCCTCATAGCGTATTCCAGGAAGTAAATTCTCTTTTTTATAAGTTTGTTTGGAGTGGGGCAAGAGAGAAAATTAAAAGAAAAGTAATTATTAAAGACTATCATGAGGGTAGTCTTAAAATGGTTGATATCAATATATTTGTGGATTCTATTAAGATAGCCTTAAGATGGTTGATATCAATACGTTTGTGGATTCTATTAAGATAGCCTTAAGATGGTTGATATCAGTACGTTTGTGGATTCTATTAAGATAGCCTTAAGATGGTTGATATCAGTACGTTTGTGGATTCTATTAAGATAACCTTAAGATGGTTGATATCAGTAAGTTTATGGATTCTATTAAGATAGCCTTAAGATGGTTGATATCAGTACGTTTGTGGATTCTATTAAGATAGCCTTAAGATGGTTAATATCAGTACGTTTGTGGATTCTATTAAGATACCCTTGATCAGACGAATGATTACTCTTTAGCCCAAATGAAAAAACATTTTACTTGCTCTTCTTCCAAATGTAGAAAATATTTTCTTATTTGGAATAGATTTTTTTAAAAGAGTTAATAAATGCCTGAATGAGTTTTGCGTAGATATATTTTCATCTTACATAAAATTGTACAATAAGTTTACTGTTGAAAACAAAGAAGAACTCCTTCAAACACAAATATGGATGAATCCTTATATCATTATCAGAAATTCTAGTTTAATGTACAAACACTGAATTGAAAAAGGCATCTTCTATATAGATTACTTTGTAAATGAATATGGTTCGTGGATCAATCTTGATAAGTTTCGTAGTAAATTTGGATTCCATGTAAATTTCATAGAATTTCAGGGGCTTTTATATGCCATAAAAATATACAGATTTAAATTTGATATAAGTATCAATTCTAATATATAATACCTACGTATGTACGCATCTATTTTACTTATAATAATGCATAAAAAGGGCTGTAAAATAATTTACAAAACACTCATTTGCAATAATCATGAGCCAGCCTCGGTTGCAAAAGGATGACAGAATTCGACAATATAAATGAGAATGAATGGAATATATTTTTTTCCTTGCTTCACAAAGTAACCAGAAATCCTAGACTTAAATGGTTTCAAACTAAGATTTTACACAGAATTTTGTCAACAAATAATTTTCTAAAAAATATTGGAGAAATTTCAAGTAATTTGTGCTCTCTCTGCAAAAACTCTCTAGATGTTTTATCACATCGTCTATGGGAGTGTCCAAAAACAGAATCAATCTTGACTAGGTTCATAGAGTGGATCAAGAGTGAGTGCAATCATGCCTATAACGTTCATGTATCAAAGAGAGAATTTCTGCTTGGCATACTAGATGAAAAAAAAATCTGATGATGTGATTAACTTATTTATATTACATTTGAAACTGTAGACTTAATAATGAATTACCAAATATGTCTCATTTTAAGAAAGAACTGAAATTACACTTTCTGTCAGAAAAGTATTTAGCATATACAAACTGCATATGGGGAATTTTGATACAAATGGCAACTTTACAAAAAGTTGTTTTTAAACTGAATATTAATTTATCGCTATTTACCATTCTATCCATAGTAAGGTATGTGTTGATACATGTGGATACAGTAATAGGTTCAGTATACGTGTCTATATACAATGATGCATCCCTGGGTCGGCCCACCTGTTAGACTGTTTCCAAGTCACCCAGATTGTAACAGCAGTGCTTGGTGCAGGGACGTTACACCATATTAATGAATATATTTATATGTCTAAATACCTCTGTATATATAGGTACATGCATGTTTGTGTTCATGTACATGCTTGTATGTATGTATGTTTGTAGGTGTGTGGGTATGGGTATTTGTATCTAGGAACATATATATATATATATATATATATATATATATATATATATATATATATATATATATATATATATAATTCTCTAACCTGTATGATAATATTATTTATTCATATTTAAATATTCTGTTAATGTTATCAAGCGTTCTGTATGATTCAGGGATAGCACTTTCACATTTAACATTTGTTATTTTCCTTTCTCAAATTACTGCTAAGTTTGCAGTTGTTCTTTCTCTGTGTATTTGTATGACTGATTGTACTCTTCGTAACACGGTTGAAATAAAGATATCAATCAATCAATCAATCAATCAATCAATCTCTCTCTCTCTCTCTCTCTCTCTCTCTCTCTCTCTCTCTCTCTCTCTCTCTCTCTCTCTCTCTCCCAAAAACCTCTGACACATTGATATTAGCTATAGTTTAATTTGGTACTTTTGATCCACTATTACGAATATTTCATATTTTTATTTCCTTATAAATTGTTAACGGTGAGTCCAAGGCTCCCCAGCCTTGGCACCGCAATGTGTCTGGGGTAATAAAAAGAAAATAAATAAAAATAATCGAGACAATTGGTGGCATTAGTAAATAGTATGCATACTAAGATTGCATTCCGTGTACAAAGTACCAGTACTACCTATATAATTTGCATTATTTATGGAAAATATTAATAATCTCTTGATCAAAGAAAACAAACAGGCACACATACACACGCACACACACACACACACACACACACACACACACACACACACAATCTCCATTGCCGTTTATTTTGAACTGAGATCAATTGTTGAGAGCAGCTGGATTCTTGACGCCATAATTCAGCTCAGCTCCGCCAGTTATATTCAGATCTATCCCTGTACAGAAGGTGGCGTCAGCGGCAAGGAACAAACAGGCCAAACCGCACTCTTCTGCTGTACCAAATCTTCCTAACAGCTGCAAAAGAATCAAACTTGACCAGTTGTCCGCCTTATATTGTACAATAAGTTATATGCAGTCGATTCTCCTTAAAACGACATTCATTATCAGAGAATATTCAGGTTCCGACAGACAATTGATGGAAGCAAACGTGTTCAATGGTAGATCTTTATAAAGGAATACTGGTATTCAGCTTTGGACTCTGACAGCAATGTCTCGGTAGCAAACATGCATATTTCCTCTCTCTCTCTCTCTCTCTCTCTCTCTCTCTCTCTCTCTCTCTCTCTCTCTCTCTCTCTCTCTCTATATATATATATATATATATATATATATATATATATATATATAAACAGCGAGATTGTTATTCCTTGGGATTTTATTATTACCTGGAATGTCAGAAGATAGTATGCAAACATTTTATTTCCAGAAAAAAATGGAGAAAATATAGTAAAATATGTATGAGATTTAAACAAAATATTATTACAAAAATATATATGATATGAAATATAAATTTATATTTCTGACTCATTCTTCTCGTTTATAGAGATAATCTGAAGAAGGTAAGTCAGGGAAGATAGCTTCTCTTAATTAAAGGAATAAGTACCACTGAAATTAAGAAGTTATGGGATTGACGGGAATTGATTGACATGGATCTAGGAGGATTACGTCATTAATAGGACTCAGAGAATTATCGTCGGTAATAAGAATTATCGTCGGTAATAAGAATTATCGTCGGTAATAAGAATTATCGTCGTATTATCGTCGGTAATAAGAATTATCGTCGGTAATAAATTTTCAGACTTAATACAACCAACTGCAGGTGTGCCCCAGGGATCAGTCCTAGTTCCGTTCCTATTTCTTGTTTATATTAATGACATAGTTGATAGTGTAAAATCTATAGTCTGATTATTTGCAGATGATTCATCACCACAATGTATATGCTGATCCGTTATTCAACTAAAGCGTATTAAGTGTTCAGAAACTTTCCGATCGGGCCAATTTATGGCTAGTAAATTTAAGAAACCTTCCGATTAGGCCAGTCTATGGCTAGTAGATTTCAAAACCTTTCCGATTGGGCCAATTTATGGCTAGTAAATTTAAATCCCTCAAAATCAGAGTGTCCTGTTTACTAACCGAGAAATCGAATCTTTACCAAATCTTGGATTTTCAGGTAAAAAACAAAATCCATTGTTACATCTCGTTGTCATCTTGGAGTTATCTTAGCATCAAATGGTTCTTGATCTAATCATACGGAGTGTATACTTAAATCTATTTCAGTGGGACTAGGTACATGAAGAAGTTTAAGTACACCTCATCTAAAGATAATCGAAGCAAAATTAATTTTACCTATATTCGCCAGACCATAGGATATGGATCTGAAATGTGGTCAACATGTACTATTGCCCATTCTGAAAAGCTTGAAAAACAAGAAGTCACAACTACTACATTAGTTTTTAGTCTACCAAAATATGTCAGTAGAGAAGCACTCTTTTGAAACAGGCTGGCCTACCCTTGCAGAGAGAAGAAGCATCAAAAACCTTTGCACTATATATATATATATATATATATATATATATATATATATATATATATATATATATATATATATATATATATATATATATATATATATATATATATATAATCAACAAACAATGCCCAGCTTATTATGTCACGGACTTGCTTCCATCCTATGCACAATATAGAGTAACCTTCAATATGAAAAACTCAAGCAACCTTGTTTAATTTCGATGTCGTACATCTCTCTTTAGAAGTTCCTTCATACAACATATGATTAACATATGGAGTGAGCCGCCTCTACCCCCATGAAACTCTCCATCTATCAGAATCTTTAGAAAAGATGTAACTAAACGTATTATTTCAGCCCCGGGCTAGCCAGAGGCGATCGGCGAGCTTCTGTTTTATTAGCCCGATTAAGACATAAATATACAATACTGAGTTATGATTAATTTAGAGCAAACCTTATCTCTGATTCTGTCTGCTTTTGTGGATTTCCTTTTAATATTGATTATCATTTCCTTTTTGAGTGCATATTGTATAATAACATGAGAGATGAACTTTTTTCAGACACTTTCACTCCTTAATATCAATACTGACATGAATACTCTCTTGTTTGGAAAGGACTTACACAAAAGAACAAAATTTATAAATACAAAAGGAAATGCAAAAATAATAAATCGAACAGATTTACACATTTTTAATCTCATTGAGTCCCTCCGGCACAAATTGAGATGTCAATTTTATATGTATTGCTATTTATGTATTTAATCATAGTTTTATCAATCTGACCATACCAAACTCTCTCTCTCTCATTTTTAATTTTACTTTACATATATCTTTCCTGCATGCTGGATATGTACTTGTATAATGGAGATAAATTTGTAAGCTGTACAACTTGCTTCCTATTATTTAGCCTTGTATATTGCAAGTTTTGGCAATTAAATATCTTTAAACTAAACTGAAGTTACAATCTGTGAGACGATAGATTCGTTACTACCACAAAATGGCAGGAAACGAACGCGTTCTAAACGAGAGTTGAGTATTTATAGGGGCCATGAGATGGACTTGTAGGACGAGTAAGCGAAGCGATTAGGTGTGGTTTGGTTTGGTTTGGTTTTACTGGCGCAGCGACACAAAAAGGTTTATACCATGAGGCAATCTGAGTCAAGTGCATTGCTCTGGGACATACCATGGCGTCCAACCCAGCCTGGTCTGGGTATGATTCGAACCCGCACCCTTCAAGTTCGGGAAGCTAACCACTGAGCCACCGCGGATCTTAGAAAACTTATGAAAACCACCGGTTTTGATAGAGCAATCACCAGCCTTTTAATATTAATGATACCAGCGTTCAATATTTATGACTTGCATGTCTTGCAAATTTCTTAAAGACAACAATCACCGGGTATAATAATCAAAGGCATTAATGCTGTAGACGAAACAAGACAGAATTGACGTTTGTTGGTGCAGTGGCTGGGGTATACAAACGGGCATTATTTTCCATAAATGGAAGTTTAGTCACATACTATAATTAGAAGAAATCACAATAGATATGGTAAGACATTTACAAGACAGGTACAATTTATATAAATGCATTGATTTAGATGGTTTAATAAAGTTCAATAAATTGCGGAGTAAAGCTCTACAAGGCAATGTCATGGATAGGAAAAAAATCTTATTATGCAATTTAAGTTAGATTTTTATATTAGTTAGACCGTGAAATTGGCTATTGATAGTGATGGATGATTTAAAGGATGGATTTAAGCATATTGTGGATCTTCCGAATGAAAATAACCATGTTAGACATTTGCTTTTTTAATAAATTAAAACTGCAGAAAGGGCAAGCGTGACCTCCGAAACGCGGTTTTGAAAAAAAGATGAAAATGACTTAAATCACCTGAGCATTTTTCCCTCTTTCAATCTCTTCACTCGGGTTATCGGCAGTCTTGGCCAAATAATCCCATAGTGGAGTCCAGATGTTGCCGGGAGAAATTCTACCAATAATAATAATAATAATAATAATAATAATAATAATTATTATTATTTTTATCATTATATAAAGCTTCCTGACGACCAGAGATTGAAGCAAGCGGAGGTCGAAGTGGCATACAATACCTAGAAATTCTCGAGATATCAGATGATATGAAGCACGATGCAATGAAGGATAAAATCAAGAAGGAGCACATCTGAGAGTAAAGACATTACATGTACTAAGCTAATAATAATAGTGGCAAAACAGTCACGGTAATCAACACCGAGGCAGTCTCAATCATCAGGTATACAGCTGGCATCGTGGATTGGATTAAGAATGAGCCAATAGTGTTAGACAGAATGAATAGAAAACTGATATCGATCCATGAGTTACTGCACCAAGGGGCCGATTTCAACAAACTGTCCCCTCCCCCCCCCCCCCCCCGGGAACCCGGGACGATAGTCGGATGGGCACGATGAGTGTGGAAGACCATCTTGAGGCAGAGCAAAGAAATCTTGCAAACATGTAAGACAAAGTGAATAATCCCCAACCATATTTCAAAAATAAGGTTTACACAAATTTTAAAGTTGTCGTTTGATGGAAAAAAAAGTGAAAAAAAAAACAAAAAAACAAACAAACAAACAAAAAAACAACAACATTAAGTACTCGCGCAAATAAAAAATTAGCGGTCGCTCAAATAAAAGATTTTTAAAATTCTTTTCTTTTTTTACCCGGCTTTAATGAAACACCATTTCGCGCAAATGAAAACCGTCGGAAATATGGTTTGGTTTGGTGCTTGATGGCACAGCAGCACATGAAGGTTATTTAGTGCCGAAAGTGCCTTGCCTAGGAAAAAACCACGGTAACAGACTGGGCCGATACTGTAGTAGGGATTCGAATCCGCACTCTTCTGATCACGAACCCGGAACCATTACCTCTGAGCCACAGCGGTTCAGCGGAAATAAGGATGGAAAAAAACGTCATCCACAATAGATCATACGTAAGACTACCAATCTAAAAAAGGACTTGTAAATTTCTTCTTCTACTTCTTTTTGTGTATATAATATTGAATGACGACCTTTTAGGTGGAATGTTGAAACTAACGATAATGAAAGCTAGAGTAATGTCATCCAAATTTATGAATGAACCTCATGGTGACTGAACAAAACATGTCTTTTTTTTAAAACATTACAGCTTCAGAAAATAGAGTCATCTGTGAAGTTATGCTCCATTTTGTTAATGGAATAGGGTGTTTATGTATGATATTACTTCAATTATATTGTTTCTATTTCGAAATACTCACGTATTGACACGGACACCATATTTAGCTTCGTCTATTGCTAATCCTCTCGTGAACGCTGATATTCCACCCTGGAAAAAGGTTGGTGTTTTATAAGAAGAACCTTGCAGGTTTGAATGTCACACCGTTAAGTATCTGAATGCGGATTTAAACCTAATCAATCGGGGACACAGAGATCATTGCTGCTTCCACCAAGTACGTCATCGTGGTAACGGTAATAGCACTCTTGACTCTTTTTATTCATTACTTTCATTTCCACCTGCAAATTTCCGTTAATTTAGACAAAACATTCGTCGCTGAATACAAGTATTTATAAACAAAACAAAATTTATTTTGCGTTATCTGTTCTCTCTTTGTTTAGAAAAAAAAAACACATTGCAGGAATTTTTTTATGTTCTACAGTCATACAGGCACATACAAGCCAATCTTAAATTTAAAAAAAATACACCACAGAGAGAGAGAGAGAGAGAGAGAGAGAGAGAGAGAGAGAGAGAGAGAGAGAGAGAGAGAGAGAGAGAGAGTTTACCTTCGTTGACACGTAAGTTGTAGCATGTTGTTGTCCAAGTGTATTTACCACACTAGAAACGTTTATGATGTTACCTTGAGTTTTCCTTAGATGTGGAAGTGCGTACTAAATGAGAATATATATATATATATATATATATATATATATATATATATATATATATATATATATATATATATATATACATATAATAGGATTAATTTTGATCTTTTTCAATTTTGCTCTCCAAAGAATTTGCAATAATATAAAAAAAAAAAAAACAAAGACGAAGATCATAGTCCGAAAGTGTGCAAAGTTTGACCAGTATTCGTTATAGGATAAACTGATTGGGATTATACTGATAAATGCAAAAAATAAATCTCACTGGGATTATACTGATAAATGCGAGAAAAAAAATCGTACAAGTGCAAGTTTCGAGATCAGAAAATAAATCCACGTCGTTGAATCGTTCGAAATCGATAACCATTTATTTCCATGTCTAAAGCTAGAGTAAATTAGTAATAAGCTAAAATTTGCTACTAAATTGTTTCCCTGGTGAACATTTCTCACCTTTGAAGTTAAGAAGAAGCTGACTAAATTTACATTTAAAAGTTCTCTCAAGTCGTCCCCTGAAAATTTGTCAATCGGTTTGTGCGGAGGGTCTGAAAAAGAAGTCGCTAAAATAAGAAAACAAACACCATAATCTGCAACATTCTACGTCTACATGTAAATGTATAACATGGCTTATTATCTTGTGAAATGAATTATGGTGTATACCTTACACCTTGATTTGTAACAATTCTTAAGGTAGCTTAAATAATGAAATATTCTCAATATAAGGATGGATTAGCTAAAAAATAAACACAAAAAGACAAAGGTATATGATACAGCTCTTGTATGCTTACTGAGAGAGAGAGAGAGAGAGAGAGAGAGAGAGAGAGAGAGAGAGAGAGAGAGAGAGAGAGAGAGAGAGAGAGAGAGTTAAAAATAAAGAAAAGCAAGAACAAATCGTACACGAGAAACGTATATCTAAAGATCTAAAGTAATGTCTTGAGTTCCTTATCCTACCAGTAGTTCAAAGACTGAAGTCAATTGTTTTCTCTGTATATTGTGAAATATGACGACTCCTTCAGCTAAGAATCTGACAGTCTTATTATTTGAGATAAAAAAAAAGACCCTACGAATTCAACAGTTAGGATAGTTATGATTGACAAGGATGACGTCATAGCTCTACCGCGGTTCAAAGCAAAAGATGTGGGAGCTGTTAAGGGTGGTGATGAATTAAGCTCCAAAGGACAAAAATTAAGTGCAATTTCACACATCTGCAAACATTGTGTAAAATTAGAATCTTTAAATATTATTTCAGTCATTTAAATAATTTGAAAAAATTCATGGTTTCCATAAATTAAAGCTAATATTTACTCCACAATGAGTCTAAATTATTTTGATACACCGAAGGATCCGAATGACCGGTCATGTGACCATGTTACGATGTGGTGTGGACTCCGGTCACAGTTATTATTTTCGGGTCAGTCGAATATAGTCCCAACCTATTTTTAGAGTATTTTTTCCTCCTTTTTTTGGGGGGGGGATCATTAGCTTAGGTTTAGGCATTCTTGGTATTATTTTAAAGTAAATTTTATATTCTTTAGAATATGAGCATTATTGTGTGATTGTCTGTGTGTATTTTAGCGACAGTGAACTGTGAGTAATCAGGCATTGACGCGGGCCCAAAAGTGACATCTGTGACCCATGTCACACTGTTTTGTTTACAGTTCAGCCTCTAAACGAATAAATAAATAAATAAATAAATAAATAAATAAATAAATTAAAATAAAAAATAAAAAATAAAAATAAAATGCCGGCTAACCAATGACAAGAACTTAACTTGCGATTCATCCTTGAAGATACTTTGCATTAACATATGATTTATTAGGATTCGGACACACTGGAAAATTCAGAATTGTGACCTGAGTACGCGTGAAAGAGCTAATAAACAAATGTCCTAATACAGTAATACTATTAAACTGACTTTTGTATTTAACTTACGGATTCCTACATCACGGTCACTTATCCAACAATAATAATCGTTACCTCTTCTCAGACTTCAGAATCTGTAATTTACAGCTTGAATCGGCGATTGAAAACACTAGTCCTATTTCTGTCAACTGTAACTTTGACCTTTGATCCGTTTGATCTATATTTAATCCCTTGTATGAACCTTGTCTGCCACTTAGCCTGTAGTGATGTTTCATATATTTAATAGCAGAAGTACGTACGATCGGGACAAAAGGACAATACACCCCTCCCCCTCCGCGTATATAGAAGTGGAACCATGAAATTGTAAACGGCCGCGTTAATTTATTATAATCTTTGCCAGAATTATTGATGGTAAACGAGATTTATATTCTATCTGAAACTTTTCTTCCTGGATTTGACATAATGTGCATACAATATGCAGAAGTGTCACAACATTCGAACCTGCGTATAAGCCCCACCTTGTGAGTTTTAATCATAATTGAGAAGAAATCGCTTATGATTCATACATACGTGTTCCTGCGTTGTTGATAAGACAGTCTATGCGATCATATATCTTGACCGTTTTCTCCACCAGATTCTAAAATATTGATTGTATTAGGGATGAGTACTTATGGTAAATTACATGGCAATAGTATTAGGGATCAGTAGTTATGGTAAATTACATGCTAGGTGTGTTAGGGATGAATAGTTATGGTAAATTACATGTAAATTGTATTAGGGATGAGTAGTTATGGTAAATAACATGCTAGGTGTGTTAGGGATGAATAGTTATGGTAAATTACATGCCGGTTGTATTATGGATGAGTAGTTTGGGTCAATTACATGATGGGTGTGTTAGGGATGAATAGTTATAGTAAATTATTTGCAAATTTTGTTAGGGATGAGTAGTTATGGTAAATTACATGCTAGGTGTGTTAGGGATGAGTAGTTATGGTAAGTTACATGATAGGTGTGTTAGGGATTCGTAGTTATGGTAAATTACATACCAATTGTATTAGGGATGAGTAAGTATGGTACATTACATGCTAATTGTATTAAGGATGAGTAGGTATGGTAAATTACATGCCAATTGTATTAGGGATGAGTAGGTATGGTAAATTACATGCCAATTGTATTAGGGATGAGTAGGTATGGTAAAATTACATGCTAGGTATGTTAGGGATGAGTAGTTATGGTAAATTACATACCAATTGTATTAGGGATGAGTAAGTATGTACATTACATGCTAATTGTATTAGGGATGAGTAGGTATGGTAAATTACATACCAATTGTATTAGGGATGAGTAAGTATGGTACATTATATGCTAATTGTATTAGGGATGAGTAGGTATGGTAAATTACATACCAATTGTATTAGGGATGAGTAGTTATGGTAAATTACATGCCAATTATATTAGGGATGAGTAGGTATGGTAAATTACATGCCAATTGTATTAGGGATGAGTAGGTATGGTAAATTACATGCCAATTGTATTAGGGATGAGTAGGTATGGTAAATTACATGCCAATTGTATTAGGGATGAGTAGGTATGGTAAATTACATGCCAATTGTATTAGGGATGAGTAGAATTAGTTCCATTTATTCCACCAATATAATAGCCAAATCTGAATGTTAAAGCTGACATGTATTGTTGAAATCTTGACATAATGGTTTCATCTGTGTCGAAACCATGCTGTCCTAACATTAATAGTTCTATTAACGTTTTAGCGGTGTCTTGAATACTGAACACATACTGTGTAATGCTTGTCCTATTTTGAACTTGTGCACTTTTAATGCAGATTACATTATTCCTAAAGCTTTGGTTTAATCGTGCAGTACCTTCATCCGTTAATTCAGCGAGAAGCAAGATCAGCTAGAAAGTGCATCTTTGTCTGCTATAGAATTGATTTCAGCAGCTGACAATGTTCTCTAGTTTACAAAAGTATTACCTTCATTGTTGTAATGACGTTTGTAAGCTTATATTACATCAACAGGTGTTGGCTTCCCTAAAACCTTAGTGTACAGTATTCTGTTCTTCTGCACCATTATCAATCGTGTATTTTATATTTCCCTTTAGGTATCTCCAGTCATGAGTTGGTGGAATGTTAAATTGTTATGTACGATGTTAAATTGTTTCAGAATTATGTTAGTGTTAGTCTGATTAATTCCATACCCACCAGGTAGAACTATTGCAAGCTCACTTAGTAATTTTTTCATTTGGAAATAAGCGTGAAATCTTCCTAACAGATTTAAATAAGTCTTGAATATTTTGATCTGTTAGATGCCATTAGGAAATTCTACAATCGAAATTTGCTATCCAGTTTAGTTGATTTTGTCAAAATCTCATACTCTGTAGCTGTCCATATAGTCATCACTGTTAACGTTTCAAGTGTATTTTAAAAAAAAAAATATATACTGGTTTGCATGTAAAACAAAACCCATTCATTATAATAAATCCCTGGGTGGTTAAATATTTGTTCAATTTCTGCATCAACTATGGAGCCTCAAGACGAGCTGCAGGTCAAGCATAGGGCGCTGTACGTGCAAGTTTTCTAAATCTTAAGTCCATTTTTGAAGTTTAAAAAATAATTTCAAATTTGCTTTTGTTGGGCAAATACAATGCCTCCCTTTACTTTTCGCCACCTTCATAGCTAATTCTTTGTTGATTTCTCTCTTTAATCTTTTTATTTAATCCAGCACTGTACCATTTCAATCGCGTTAACAATACACACTTTTTAAATGTTTGATATTTTGTATTATTTGTTTCCATTTCCTCTTATAAATATTTTTTCTGTTGCATTTGTAACATTTTACAACTGATGGCACATCCGGTTCACGTTGTCTCGGACAGAATTGGACTTCGCCCACAGCAGGCAATTTTGATTGCACCATTTATTTGAGTAGTTTAATTTCAGTTACTAATAAATGTCAAATGAAAGCTTCTAAACGACATTATATCTTCAAAATCTGTATATCTACACTTTGTAATAGGTGTACTGGATTTTATTTCATTCATGTAGTTCAAAGATTCTATTTGCTTGATTTTACATATTTTCTCTGAAAAGTTAGGAAGGTAACCCCTTTGGAAAGATTATTTCGTATTTTGAAATTGTAGATCTCACACAGATTTCAAATTTAGTGTTCCAGATGTATTTATTGTCAGGTAACCCAATAGGTTAATTTGTATTTTTGTCCTGTTTTCTTCCTCGTCTGCTTCCACTGGAGTCATGTCTATTGATCAGTGATGAGTTTTAACCATTAATTAGCTTTGGTAAAACGACAACCTATTATCTAGTTTTATTTTGAGTTAAATTTTGACATTCCCATGCTTGCTTATATTGTGTAAACCATATTCTGTTTTACCTGGAACTTCTTCCATAAATTCTATCTTTGCTTTTGTCGAATCGTGTTACACTGAAGTTGTAAAGTTTGCAAGATCTTTAAATTGTACAGCAAATTTAGCCGAATACAAATTTGTGTAATTACCAGTATTAAGCACGTAACTTATTCTTTGTTCGTATTGTACTGTTTAACCACCTTGCTATCAGGGTTGATAGCAGTATAGTATGGCACTTCGGGTACAAAAATGTCACTTGGGGTACAAGGAGACACTAACATTACGTCTCCATTTTGAAATGTGGCACTTGAGGTACATGGGGAATTTAACATTAGTCCACAGGTCTAACGTTAGTATGACACAATAGGTACAAAGGTAAAGGTAATGTTAAAAATGTCTATAAGTTGAACATGAGATGGCACTATCGAGACAAAGGGAAAATGGTATGTGAAAAGCACTGGCACTGACTGACCAGTACACACACATACTGACCATCACATACACGTACTGACCATTACCCACACCTACTGACTAACACAGTCTCACTAAGCAGTACCCACAATTACTGACAGATACCTAGTCTTACTGAGCATTACCCTAACTTACACACCTACTCATAGACAGAGGTGTAAGGGCAGCATCTAAAAAAAAAAGGTTTTATGTTGAAGATAAATGTAGACAGAGAAATACAAATAAGCAAACAAATAAAACAAATATTTGGCAATGATTTAATAGTATCTCTGTTTCTGAGATATCTGGGTGGGCCTGAAAAGGACAGTTAGGGGTTAATAAAAGATTGTTAACAGTGGTGACACTACTACATTGTTCTTGACAATGATAAAAAGTATCTTTACTTTTGTCTCGGGACCTGGATTCTCCTTTCTCTGAGGTTCCTTTTCTTTGACGTTATAGACATTCTGGAGCCAAATGTCATTTCTCTTGACAGATATAACAGGTATCTTCACTTTTATCTCGAAAGGAGTAGTCTTGAGTCTCTCCAGAAATCTTGTTGGATGTGTATTTTCAAAATACTCTCTGTAAATCTCTGACTATAAGTGTGATCTTGGGTTACTCTTCCATCTTCAGAGGTTGAATGTAGAACTTATGATACTAGTCTCTTACGTAGTTGGGTTTATAGGGAGAGAGGTAACCCTAGTCAAATCAAATCAAACTTGAATCGTCTTCCGTCATGAAATGATAACACCATTCCGAGAAGAAACTAGAAACAAAGCGACGACGACGTTCTGTGTCACCCAATACCTTTAGAGTAGATTTGGTAGAAGTTCAACCTTGCCATTTTGAAGAGGAAATGATTGATCCGTATCCAATACCATCCACCTCCTCCCTAAGACCAAGAGATTCAAGCTCGTCCAAGAAAGAAAATCGTTAGGTAACCCTGGAAGATTATTTTCACATTCAAGCTACCACGAAGTGACTTCCAGAAAATTTAGAACGACTGCTTATACTTTACAGGATCAAATTTAAAGAGGTCAAGTCTAAAGTCCCCTCGGAGAAAGCAGATGCATTTATTACCGACTTATTGGAGTATCTGTTAGATGAGTTGAAACGTCAGTGTCAAGATGAAGATCAAGATTGTTTATGACATTCGACTACTTGCAACAGTTGGATTTCTCCTGTTGGGACCGAGTTTAGTACACATGCGGAATTAACTTCTTACAAAATCTTGGACAAAATTCAACACGTTCAACAATCCAAACGATGAGATTGACATGACCGATGGAAAAGCTACCCTATATATGACACACGTTTCACCAGTATCACAGCATTTCTTGGATACAGTTGCTATTGTGACAAATGCGAACAAGGATTCAGCAATTGGTAGCAACACATTTATTATGGCGAGAGATGTCGTGGCTGTTTAGCGTCGAGTCGTTGTGTTCCTGAAGGACACAAAAATTAAATGCTGTAGAAGAACATTGATGAGTCCATTATGTTACGAGCAACATGGAATGAAACAATTCCTTTAACAGAAAAGTATTTGTGAATTATTAAGTGTGTCCAACATGTGGACCGAATATTCGTACCAATTCCAAAGAGTGACACGTTGTCCAGGAAAGAAACGATGTCGTATTTGTGGTAAAGTCGTCAAGTTGGATCATCAGTGTTACATTCAGAGACAGGACAACGTATTAGAGTACTTATTGGATCACAAGAAGAAGAAAGGAGACCATCGTGTAGACTTTATCTTTATTTTTACTTTGAATGTTCTCAAGATACCGGAATCCACATGCCTAACTTTTGTCGGAATTGTAGCGTGCTCCAACGTTGACTAGAAAAGATATTTCGTGGCTCCCATACTCTTTCTAATTTCGCTCAGTGGGTTTTAGACCCCACGGACAACACCTGGGACGAAGATGAGGTGTATCGTTACAACAGCTGTCATCAATGCGCTACCGTCATTGCTCACAATATCTCGAGATACCAAGGACAGTTTCTTTTGAAACATTTATTTCAGAACAAGGAACCGAATTTCCGAAAGTCACTATGAATGGAGCCGAAATCATTTACATGAAAGTGGGAAACATAGAATTTAAAGATTCCATGAGTTATTTGGCCATGCTTTGGGTAAATATCCAAAATGTTTGGAACAACGAAAATGGCTAAATTATATTTTCCACACTTTTTCAATACCGAAACAAAATCAGCATTTGCCTGAATCCCACTACTACGCCTCCGACGGTATGCGAATAGAACAGCGAAAAGCTTTATATGCCTGGTACCGAGCTCACTCATCTGACCCTTTTTATTTCCAAGAAGAAATGCCTAAATATTGTCAGTCCGATGTAGACATTTTACGACGTTGTTGTGGAAAATGTTGACAGTTATCTGTCGAGCACGGAGGTATCGATCCCTTGAAGGAAGCTTCCACCATTGCCAAAGCTTGTGGATTAGTGTACCGAAAGGAGTTTATGCCCCAGAACAAACTCGCGACTGTACCAACTCAATAGTATCAATCCGTCAGCCGTCAATATTCAGCCAAAGCTTTGCATTGGTTACATTACTTTTACCAAACTCAAGACGAGTAGATACAACATTCCAGAAACAGTTGAGAAAAGAAGATTGGGTCTCATTTCTTCGATGGTTGGGATCTGGAAAATCCACAGATCGTGTGCGAATTTCCCGGATATTTATTTTTTCATAGATGTCTAACGTGTTATCCCACCGAGAACTGACAAATCCCTTTAGAGAGTCGATCATGAAAGATTTGTACGACAAAGATTTGTAAGACAAAGGTGAGGGAGGCAATCAAAAGTTTAAAAAATGGCAACGCACTTGGAGATATGCTAAAAGCTGGAGCGAAAACCCCAAAGATCCTGTGTCAGATTCTACAAAAGATTTGGATAAGCAAACATATACCAAAGGGATGGTAAAAAGTAATAATAGTATAGTAAAGCTCCCAAAAGAAAGGTGACCATGGAAATTGTAACAGATGGAGTGGAATCACACTACTGTCTCTCACCAGCAAAGTATTCAGTCGCATCATCTTAAAAAGAATCACAACCACCGTCGAAGATCACACCCGCCAAGAGTAAGCTAAATTCCGAAAAGGAAAGTGATGCATAGACCATTTTGTTGTACTGAGGCAGATTCTTGAACAATGCAAAAAATGAAACAACTCTCTGTATGTGGTGTTTGTCGACTTGGAGAAAGCTTTCGACAGCTTACACCGGGCATCAATGTGAAAGATGTTAAGGCATTATGACATCCCGCAGAAAATATTGTAAATATCATCAGGGCACTTTATGAGGATTTCTAATTTTAAGGTGGAGGCTGGAGTGAAACAAGGCTGAATTCTCTCGCCATTCCTCTTTGTCCTTGCAATGAACAAGCTGATGAAACAAGTGACAAGAAATGGAAAACGTGGTAGACAGTGGACGATAATATCGATGCTAGAAGACCTGGATGATGCCGATGATATTAGAATTCTTTCCAACCGTCACCAGGACATTCAACAGAAGACATAGTTTCTGGCAGAAAAGCAAGCGGTCTCAACGTCAACATAGAGAAGACAAAATTCGTGAAGATCAATTCTAGTGTCAGTCAGTCTGTTACAGTGAACAACAAACCACTGCAAGAGGTGGAAGAATTCACCTATTTAGGCAGCAGGTTGTCAACAGATGGCGACTGGGTGTGGGGGTGTGGGGGGTGGGGGGTGAACACGCGAATTAGCAAAGCCAACCAGGCCTTTGCCATGATTCAAACTATCTATAATTAAAAAAAATCATAAGCATGGCGACCAAGTTAAGAATCTTGAAAAATAACGTCCTCACTGTGCTGTTGTATGGTTCTGAGTGCTGGAAAGCAACAACTTCCATAGAAAAGACACTGGAAACATTCCAAACCAAGTAACGCCGCAGAATGTACTGGCCCAACACTATCTCAAACGAAGAACTCCGAACAACATCTGGAGTGGAAACCATCGCATCGCATATGAGATCAAGACGATGGAGATAGTTGGGGCACGTGTGAAGAATGCCATCTATTGCGCTACGCAGGGGAGCCCTTCGATGGACACCACTGGGAAAGAGAAAAAGAGGCAAGCCAAAGGAAACATGGCGACGGACAATAGAGAAAGATCTTAAAAGCAGTGGCCTGACTTGGGAAACAGCACCAAGGGCGGCGGCTGACCGGCAGCTGTGGCGCTCCCTCAACGTCGCCTCAAGCACCGTCCAGAGCGAAGAGGATTGAATGAATGAATGCAATGAATTATTTCATGGATGTCCCACTTGTTATCCACACCGAGAACCGAAAAATCCCTTGACAGAGTCGACAATGGAAGATTTGTACGACAAAACTTGCCAACGACCTCAGAGTTTGGAAATTCAAGGATACCGCGTAGTAGAAATGCTTGAACACGACTACGACCCGACATTTGTAAACAGATCCGAAATTTCGACGCATCGTCGAAGACTACGATGTGGTAGACATTGAACCTTTGACAGTTTGTTTGGAGGTCGGACCAATGCCACACGCTTGTTGTACGAAGCAGACGAATCTCAAGAATGACAAGTCAAATATATCAATGCCACTGAAATTTTGACAAAACGCATCGACGTCGAACACATTCGCCAGTACGAAAGTGTGATCAAATGTAAAGTCCTTCCACCGACGAACATGTACCTACCCGCATTGCCTCATCACTGGCACGAAAAACTGATGTTTCCTTTATATCGTACGTGTGCTTAAATGTGTAATCAACACGAACCTTGTCGTCACAATGACCAAGAACGCGCCTTGACAGGAACGTGGGCGAGTTTAGAATTGTTTCATGCTCTCGATTGTGGATACCAGTTGTTAAATAAGAAATTTGGCACTTTCCTACCACAGAACAATACCAACAGGACCACGACTTCAATCCAGGGATTTTTTGAGGCTATGTCGACGAGGTTCTTAAACTGAAAGAAGATAGCGGTTATCCCTCCTGGTGCTACACTCCAGAAAAAAAAGACTAATTCAAACAATTGTACCGATCCCTAGAAGGCATCGAGTTGGAACGCGTGGAACAGAACGAACGAAGACGAGCTATTGCTCAAGTCATGATGAATTGTGTGGGAAAACTTGCTTAGCGTCTGATGTTGCCTAAAGTCGAATACTTGGTGGATCCAATTCAATACTTTCAGCTCATTGCTGATAAAGGATAAATCATCAAAACACGTCTAAATCATACGTGAAGATTTGATCTTGGCGAATTACGAAGAGATCATGGAGTTTGTTCCACCCGACTAGTTTGGCAATACCATCATTGTTGCTTACGTGACAGCCAATACCCGTTTAAAATTAGACTCGGTGTTGGACCCTTTAGGAGCCCGCTTCCTTGACATTGATACTGATGGTTGCATGCATATCGATTGACCTGGATGCTATCACCGTCAGATCAAAGACGAACGGTTAGGAGCGTGAACCGACGAACATCTCGAAGAGGCTATTCTGAGTTTTGCCAGTGGCGGACCTAAACAATTACGGCTATCATTACTGAGATAAGAAAGAACAACTTCATACCAAATGCAGAGTGAAAGGACTAACACTCAATTATCATTTTAGTCAAGTGGTGAACTTCGACGTATTGAAAGAAGCCTTAAAGTCAGGTCATAATCAAGACTTTCGCGTCAAAACGTACAACCCCCACTCGACTGTAGATTTGTCCGACCACCAAATCGTCAGTCGACCCTTGGAAAAATGTATCGTCTACGAGAAACGCCTGCGACCACTACCTACCCTTGGCGGGTCCAGATTAGTATCCCCATGAATTCTTAATAAGAGGAGAGGATTCGTAGTTTACCTCCCGATCTGCGAGAACGCATTTACAAGTAGTTTGTACAGATTCAAGTGAAACACAAACACAAAAAATGTCTACATTTTTAAACTGTTGCTATCTGAATAGTATATGAAGGATAATTTCTTAGGAATGACTATGACAGACACAATGCTTTACGTGGATATAAGGCTCTCGATGCCACAACATCTGCAATCAATGGCGCCAAATTAGTTTTGTGAATGGACAGTTTAGAAGAGTACATTCAGAATCTACCTTATGAGCTGCGTGAACGAATTTACAGGGATTTTGTATATTTTTGAGTGAAACGTAAAGAATAATTGCATCCGAAATGGCATAGACGTTTTAAGCATTGGTATCTGAATGCTATAAAAAGGCTGATTACTTTCAAAATGTTAAAACATTGATAACCGAGGACTCGGTATAAAAATCGCCATTCCACGATTTCTGCGATCAGTGTTGTACCGAATTCCATGCGAGGAAGTAAATGAGACGATTCAAGACTTAGAGGATTACCAAGTACTTTTAAAAGAACTGATTCC
The DNA here is from genome assembly GCA_029931535.1 of Margaritifera margaritifera. Lineage (NCBI taxonomy): Eukaryota > Metazoa > Mollusca > Bivalvia > Unionida > Margaritiferidae > Margaritifera > Margaritifera margaritifera. The sequence continues at coordinate 9,746,094 of JAQPZY010001684.1, forward strand.
ACAAGACGATACGGCTCCTTTGAATTGGGGACGAAGTGTTGTGTGGGTGCGTGTGTGCGTGCGTGTGTGTGTGCGTGCGTGTGTGCGCGCGCGTGCGCGCGCGCGCGCGCGCGTGTGTGTGTGTGTGTGTGTGTGTGTGTGTGTGTGTGTGTGTGTGACTGAATTTGTTGGATTTCGTTTAGCGGCAGATCCAGGTGGCAAATTTATGAACATTTCATGCAAAGACATGACCACCAAAACCTTGCCTGTTCTGGAGAAACTCATTCTGTCAAAAAGCTGCGATTATTGATGAATACTTCTCTACCCATGTGTGATGAAGATATTCGTCGCACTTTATCTACCATTCATACTTACCAAGAGGTGTGTGTGGCTTGTGGTGTACACCAACAGATTTACCACTGGAAGAACCCACGTGACTGGAAAAGTCTTCGATTCGATACAAGAAAACAAGAGGTCACTGAATATGCCAAACACGTGTTTGACTGACTCTGTGAAAAGGTGTGTGTGTGTGTGTGTGGGGGGGGGGGGGGGGAGAGAACTTTTTAAAAATGCTGACAATTTGTTGCGAGATGAAAAAATAAAAAAATAAAAATAAAAATAAAATAAGAAATTTTTAAAAAAAATATTAAACATGTTTATTTTCTTCTGTATGAAAAGTATTGTGTTCTTTGTAATCATCTCAGAAATTTTCAAAACCACTCTAGATGTATGGCTGCATCCTCCGTTCTCAAAGTGATTGACGAAAGGTCAGATAATCAAAGTTGGGAGGCACTGTATCTTCACCATCCCTTTAACATGTTGATTGCTGAACCGAGCGGTTCAGGCAAAACTGAATTTTTCAAATGCTTGATCAAACACAAATCACTTCTGTTCGATCGTCATGCACAACGCATCGTGTTGTGTTACAAAGAGTGGCAATTGGCTTACATGTTACTGAATGAAAGTCAAGGAGAATCGATTTCGTTTGCATTTCGTTTGCATTTCGTTTTCATTTCGTGAAGATGATTGGATCGTGTCCGACTATAATCTAGTTTTATCGTCTTTGATGACGTGTTAGGAGAAGACGAAGAAGTAATTAAACTTTGGTTTACACGAAAATGACATCATCGTAACGCTAGAATTATTTACATAAAACTGAATTTATTTCAACAAAGTAAAACGCATCGCACGATCCGTCTCAATGCTCATTATGTGGTGTTGTTTAAAAGTCCGAGAGACAATCCTAAGTTCAAGTGTTGGCTAAATAAGCAGGAACAGCCTCGCTGAATTATGTGCATGTCAAGTGAACCTGGACCATCACAAAGATCAAAGACACTGCTCTATGGAAGAGAATAGTCTACGCGGAAAGACAAAGGTATCTCAAGAGACTGTTGGTGTATGGACCTGTAGTGCGGAGAAGTTTGCGACGAAGAACAATGTAGCGGTGTCACCAGTGTCAACAATATTTTTTTAAACCCCCCCCCTCCAACGTCCCTTTTCAGGGCCACCCAGATCTCCCAGAAACAGAGATACTACTCAATCATTGCCAAATATTTGTTTTAATGTTCGTTTGTTTGTATATCTGTGTCTATGTTTTATCTTCAACATAAAACCTTTATTTTACATCCTGCACTTGCCTGTCTGTGAGTAGGTTAGGTGTTGGTGAGTAGGTCAGGCTGATGGTCAGTAAGACTGGGTGTTTGTCAGGAAATGTCGGTGCTGGTCAGTCAGTGCCAGTCTTTTTCATATACCACCTTCTCTTTGTCCCCATAGTGCCATCTCATATTCAACCTATGGACATTTTTAACATTACATTTTCTCTTGTTCCGATTTTGCTTTTTTTGAACCCAAATAAAAAAAAAAATATTTATGGGTGCGATGGAAAACGTCATGTTAAACCTATGGACATTGTAAACATTACCTTTTCCCTTGTAGTCATAGTGCCATACTAATTTTAAACCTATGGACTAGTGTTAAATTCCCCTTGTATCCCAAGTGCCATACGTCAAACTGGAGACGTAATATTAATTTCCCTTTTTTCCCCCAAGTGGCATTTTGGTACCCCAAGTGTCATCCTATACAACTACTGATGCTACTTATTAAAAGTGTTCGCATCATTGAACTTAATCTGTAAGTCTGCATCTTTTCTGAAACATTGGTGTGTTTTTCTTTACGTTTGAAATCATCAAATTAACACTTTTATTTTCTTGAATGTTGTTCTTCAACACAACTAGCTCTGACCATAGTTTTATACCATCCAAACTTGTAAACAAACAGGCATTATCTCTTGATATCGGCATAGTTGCTTTCATGTGAAACTCAAGAAATATTTATATCACCTCTTTGAAAATTGTCCAATTGAATACAATATAGCTTTGTGCATTTATTAATGATGTGTAAAAAAAAATGTCAAATTATCATTTTGTGTTCGCTTCGCTAATTGTTGTCACAGGCTGACTGGTGTAGTATTTTTATTTGGGAAGTAATACAATCCAGTCTAACTCCGCTTGTAAATACTGATTTTTTATTTTCATTATAGTGGTATCGTGTAAGGGGATACGAGTATGTTACTGTGAAAATATTACTCCGCACCAGTTATTTTTATTTTCATGTTAGTGTTATCGTATTTGATATGAGTGTATTAATGTGAAAGATATTACACCCCGCTATTAATATTTAGTTATAATTGTAGTATTCTCGTGCGGGGAGACGAGTGTGTCAGTATGAAAGAAAATATTATACTTCGATTGGAATTTTTTTTTTTTTTATTGTAACTTTTAGTATTTGAGATGGTGATACACAAAAAAGTGACTACCTCAGACCTCTCATACTATATTACCTACTAAAGAAGCCACGTTTTGCAACTAACCTTACTGTCCTCTTCCTTAGACATGTCGCACTGGACGAAGAACGCCTGCCCAGGACCTTCTGCATTCATTTCTTCTTCCAATTTTTTCCCTTCGCTCTCTTAAGTAGAAATTAATACAATTTATTCTGCACGGGTGTTTTTTGTTTGATTAAAGTTTAAACCTAGCCTGGCTATCAAACAAGTTTAACACGCTCTGGGTGGCCGAGCTGTTGGCGTGTTGTGCGATTTTACGTGGCTTAACTTGCGAACAGGTGGAACTTGAGACTGGAGGAAATCAATCCCTTGTTGATACCAGAACTCGTCAAAGAACGTGGGACGCAGAGAGTTACCTTGGCGCTACTCAGAACCGCACTTGAAATTTCTGATTAGAATTAATATATTTTGCTTATGTTAGGATTTAGTAGTGAGTTAGTGGAAATTACCGAACGATGTAGTATTTACTTAGGTTCTCATGCAGAGATTGTATCTTCAACAATATATTTATATCAAAATCAGTTGAAAACTTCCGCATATTTTCCCCTCTAACATGACATAACCACTTCACGAGTGATTTTTATAGAATCAACTTATGGTCTAAGAGTTTTAAGAATCAAGTTATTGCTTTTGTGGTTCTGATGACGGTACTTAGATATAATCATTAATTAATTTAGAAATAATCATTAAATTCAGAGAAGATGAAAACAAGGAAATAATCCTTACCTCCTCTAGAAGAGAACACGACCTTCGCACCATTTCGAACTGTGAAGGAAATTAATAAAATGTTAGGATCGAATCCTACATAGCACGAACTTCTCTGATGCTTTCAATCCCAGATTAAAGGTTGTCTCATATTAAGTCAGGCTTCCATAAAAATAAGTTGGTATCTTCAAGTTGGTAATCTTCCCATGAAATTTGGTTCGTTAAGTCAGTAATGTTTTGTTCGCATTGAATGGCACATGTGGTACTGGTTTGCAACTGAACCGCTATCTCACTCTCAGAATCACTGGGTCATTACACTCTTCCTTGCACAATTATTCACTAACTTGCACTCTTTCTTGCTCAGTCACTCGCTCATTCAACTCCCGCTCGCCAAATTGCCCGCTCACTTAACTCTCGCCTATTACTCACTGACTTACACTTTCGCTCGCTCGATCATTCTCTCATCTGCACTATCGCCTGCTTCATGTCTCGCTTACTAGCACTCTTGCTCGTTTTGTGACTCATACACTTAAAAACTCTGTTATCCATTTACTTACCACTGAATCAACCAACCACTCGGTCACTGATTCACCCATCCACCAACTTACTCACCAATGCACGCACTAATCCATTCACTGACTCATGGTTCACTGACTGACTGACTCACCAAAGACCTCCACGCAGCCCCGTCCAATTCCCTTGCTTCCACCAGTGACTAGGGTGACCTTGTTCTTGTAGCGAAGTCCTCCTGCAGCCATCGCTATGATCTCCTATGCTTTTTTTTATATAGACGATAAAAGGTGCTTGATTAAAGATATAGGGATAGATAGATAGATGCGCTGTAAAATATGCGTGCATGCAGGTATACACATAAAATAATTTTCTTATGCAAGTGCATAAAACTTATAAGACCCTTGACTTGAAGTCAATCAACTTTTTCGTTTGAATTTAGCGAACTATTTTGTTTTTAAAGGCCTAGTTTCAAACCGACCGGTTGGACTAGAAAGAATAAGTGACATATCTTACACATGAGCTGTGATTGGTCCAGGAGGTGGAACATAGTTATTTACCCCAATCAAATATATCTGAAAATCTTATCACCTATTGGTTGATTATGTGGTGCACTGAGTTGTAGGTCAATTAGCCTCCCTCTACAGCAAGTTAAAAATGATAGGTGATCAGTCATGTATCAAGCTTCAACTGTCAATCACTGTACCGGGTATCGCCTACGCCAACCAGTCACTCAATTAGGTACAGCTTTTTTAAATCACAGCTAAATTCAAACTAAGCCTAGGTACTTTTCGTTTTTTTATTGGAGTCCCGGCCTTTAAAGGATCAATATAACGTAAAGGACCTTTAAATATATAAACTCGAAATTTTGCAAGAACATAAATTAGGCCATAGAAGCTTCTTTTTTGAACCTTAAAACATGTGTGCAGGTAGGCGATCCTAGGACACTTTACCTAATGTTTGAATAATCATCAGTTGGATACCCTAGAAATACTATCTATGTACCGTGCTTGCACGCACTGCAGGTATGCATATCAATTTACTTCCCTGTTGTTTTGGATGTGGCTTTATTCTTTTTCTTCTGGAAAAAGACCTTTCAATGGCTAGTGGGCACACCATCACACCCAACCCTACCCAACTCGTGAAATAACAAAAATAAATCGACCATTGCTTATCTCAGGATAAATCGTTCGATATTAGCAACAGAAGCACAGTTATCAGACATAAAAGATATAAAGTATCATAGTAAACAAGCATGAAGGTACACGTGTACAAGTAGCACGAGCTTTGGATCCGCGAGGAGATACGTGAATGAAAAGGGAGAGGGAGATCAGGATATGGAGTGTGAGCAGGAGAAACGTCGGGTCGGCATGCAGTCTGGATGGCACAGTACAGATAGCATGAGATAAATAATTTATAGTATTGTCTGTTGTAAATATTGGCTTGTATATAGTTTCATATGTTCATTATTTAAATGATGCGCTTAGTTTAGAAAGAAAGAGAAATTAGTTTGTCCCAATTTAGGCAGAGGAGTAGGGAGAGAGCAGGTAGAGGGAGAGGTTTATGATTTAACAAGGGCAATAATCTTCAGTGCAGGGGATGTGTGGAATCTGATGACAGGAAAATTGTCCCAAATCAAAATTTAAAGAAGGGTACTAGTTATCAGACATGATTTTGGTTCTTGATAAAAAAAAAAGCTGGAAATGTTTAAACATGGTTTGAGGATCCTCTCCCAGCAGGGTCTCAAGGAAATGCCCCCTTGATCAGGGTGTCCAGGGGGCCAAAAATGCATTTTAGACTCTGAGAGTATACAAAACTGTTCCTGGTGGCCCTAATTACCATAATGTTTTGCAAAGTTGTCACTTCATTCCAACAAAAAAATTATTTAAAAAATAACAAGCTTATTCAACTTTAAACAATACTTGAATAATTTCACAATGTTCTACGTCACATCTACTTGTTCACCAATACTATTAGTGCTGAAGTTGCTACATGTACATGTCAGTGTTCACACAATAATTCAGTCAAATAATAAGTGAATTTTTGCAGCAAATATTATATCACTTTTCTCTGTTCATACCATATCGGTAAAAAAACAAATATATCAACTATATACAAATAGTCACATAAATTCATTTGTCTTTTCCCCCATTGGACACATATTGGACACAGCTTGTTGATACTGCTGTGCTAGTCTTGCTCATTTTGGAGCCTTGGCAAAGATATTTTTTTTCTTGGTTTCCTTTTTGTAACCACTGATTTTTGGGTTCAGTGTTAAATGTTTTCTTTTCATTCTCAACAAGAGTTTTTTTTTCCATTTAATCTTCTCCTTGTATTGTAGACACACAGTTCGCATATTCTGACAGGGTTACAGCTGCCCTCTCATGTTAGAAATCTTTCTTAAATACTGTATCGCACTTTTTCCTGATGCCTTCAGACCATATTTCATGTTCTGTACCGAGTTGTAGGTTTCAATGTGTATCGTCCCTGATTTAGAATTAATAATATCATTCATTACATTGAAGGATGATACTACTTGTGGGCCATGAAAACAACTCAGTACAGACATGACCATCTTATACAAGGGTATCTGGCAACAATATCATCACTTCCCCACCAGTGATCTATACGTTGTCCCTCCTTAAATTCTGGAAGGGAATCAGTTTGGAGTCTTCTAATTTCCAAATCATACTCATTCTGGTCCAACTCCTTCTCATTTAAGACGCTAGACGCCTTATAATAAAAAACATGCTTTCTCTGCGAAAAATATAGAATAACGAATGCATACTACCAAGGCTGTAACTTGTGTTTGTAAGTTTCAATCTGTCTGTATGCAGCTTATTTTAGAGCTGCTACTCCAAACTCTTCCAGCAGCGATTGGAGTAGTTTAAATGTTTCTGGCGAAGATCGCAAAATTTTAGTCGTCTGGCGTTCAGTTTTCTTACAAATTGACCAGCTACGTTTCCATCGACTTTGCGTTCAAGCCATTCCCATTTACACATATTTTTCAAACCATTATCTAAGCTTTTTGTGTCCGTGCCTCTATCTATAATTCGATACAATGCCTCTTTCCTTCCATTTCCATCAGTTTCCGTTACGCGAAGATTCATTGGACGACTAGAAACGTTTGACCACTCAGGACTTTATAGGTTCAAAGACTGATTATGAAGATTATTGGCCTGCAGGTACATCTATAGCTTAGGGTATGATAGCATATGGTAATGTACAAGTCTTAATAATGTTTAAACTGTTCAATTTCATACACTATAAATGTATTAAGGACTTCATCAGCAGAATGATTTATTCTCTACTGATTGTTAACATCACACGAGCGAATAGTGAGCGATGTTAACAAATTGTCCCAGATATGCGGCAGATTGTAACGGCCCGCGTCCCTGTTCGGCGTTGGCTTTGAGCACTCTTTAACCCCCCTCTCAAACCATGATTGTTCTCGATCTAAGATGTTTACTGAGTCCCAAGACACTGTATGGTCTAGAGAATAAATCATTCTGCTGATGAAGTCCTTAGTACAAGGACGAAAGTTTCAGGTTAGCTTTCAATTTATTTATGGTGTATGAAATTGAACAGTTTAAACATTATCAGATATGAGTAATACTACTCAGTTAAGCTTTCACCAGAGTGTAATGTACCAGTGTTAGTAGATACATTGTCAGTCTATACCCTCAGATTCGAATCTTGGGCAAATTGTACTGGGAATGGGAGGACACTAGTAGTTATATGGGTTGGTATGGGGCCCTATGAAATGTTAACACTATGGGTCAGTCTTGGGGACAATTGAAATTTAATATTGATGGGACGGTATGAGATCGCATAGAGAATCGAACATGGATGGGATACTCTGGATGTCTACGAGAATTGAACATAATGTGACCGCATGGCCCTATATGGGAAACACACGGATAGGCGGACAAATACCCACATAACGATTGACAAACATTTACTTTAAGATACCAACATACATTCTTTACAATCCAATACACGTCTTTGTAATCCAACACCCACAGTTATAAACTAATATGTGTAGTAGGGTATGATATGTAGCGCATATTTGCTTGTATCGTGTGAGTAACGGATATATTTCAACCACTCGATGAAATATATCCGTTATTCACTTGGAAAAAATAAATGTTCTCGTTCTTTCATGCTCAATAGTGTTGGCTAGCTAAAGTGTATAACAGATTGAAGCAGCAGATTTATCACTTTAATTGTATCTGTGTACATTCTTACAGGAAATATGAGTAGTAACATAATTCCCGAGGACCCAGTTTTCCAGATAGAAAATACATCCACATGTACCATAGGCAATATCATTTCGAATGTGACAAAGGATTCAAGAATCGGGAGCAGAATTGAAATTGTGGAGAGAGAGGTAGTCACTGCTTGGCGTTGAATCCTTGTGTTTCCAAAGGAAAAGGAATGATTCAGTGTTCCACATGCGGTCGCAAATTTATGAATCAAGCTTGTTATGATCGACACAGAATGAAACATTTCAAACAGGGGAAAAGCGCTTGTGAATTGCGCGAAGTTTGTCAAACACTTGGACAGAGTCTTCATTCCAATTCCAAAGCCTCGCACATTTGTTCACGACATAAAAGATGTCATATTTGTCACCACGTCTTTGATTTAGATAATCAGTGTCACAGACAGAGATACAGCAAAGTACATGACAAATCGATGGACATCAGCAACCACAACAGTGAATCATATATTTGATGAAAAGCTGCAGTCTATAGTGTACTATAATTGGTGGACACGAGTAATGAATTTCTCTGAAATATTTAACATGAAAGTAAGAATGACGTAAATAAAAACGGTATTATTGTTACGTACCTACTATTCTATTATTGCTATTTCCCGGGAAGCACGAGCCGAACCGAAGAATGTACTGCAGTCTTGAATGTCATAATGCATGTAACTGACCTTGCAAAGATAACCCTTCTGCCTAAAGACGCCTATATGAAGGTTTGAATGTCGCAACAAATGCAGTTAATGTTCAAAGATCTAACCTTCCTGTGCATGTGACAAACAATGGTGGTACAGCAGGGAACAAAATAATACTGTGTTATATAGTTGTTTGGTCGCATGGAATTATTTGAAAGTACAAAGAGCGAACCTATACAATATTCATAAAAAGAAAGTTATAGGGACTGACATAATCTTACTTACACGGTCTCGACTACCTACCTTGGTTTTCCGTTCGACTGCTTATGTCATAGCGATATCTCTAAGTGTTTATTATTTTCAGTAATTTACAAGTACGTGATCACCGATTGAAAACATGCCCACACACATGTATTGACTGTTCTAGTCTCTTGTTTTTTTTTTGTAAATAGGATTTCTCGAAATTAAATACTTAGTTCAGTGGTCGAGGTATTCAATAATAATATGCAAAGTCACGAAAAGTGCACATTACAAAACATTACATTTTACCATTCGAAACATTCTTGTCTCTTCCGATGCGAGTCGAAAAACTTGGACTCTCTGAAAGAGACTCGGGGGTAATCGCAGTGATACTTCCCAAATTGGTAATTTTTGGCGGACAAACATCCGGCTCGATGTGCGAAGAATAGATTCGTATAAAATGATAAGTATTGAAAATAACACTCGACGACGTTTCAGCAATCAATGAAATACCTGCACTTTTAAGTTTTAATTTTATTCCTGCAACTTTGTCATGAAAAATTGAAGAAATCATTCGGTTTCAGTAGCCTGAAACTATTGAATACATTGCTGTTAGTGATGATACGTCATCTAGTCATTGTGATGCCAATGACGCTATTATGACGAAATAAGGACCAAGGGCTTTGGGGCAGTTTAAGATGGCCATTATTTACATATGAGGTTTTCTCTAGTATGCTTTTGAAAAGGCTGAGGACGTTCCGATTATACATTTTACATGATCGGACCGGTTTAAGCTGGTCTGACTCGTGCGATTTTATGACGTCGGTCGTACTCTCGCTATTTCGTTCTTAAAAAAACCGTACTTGTTGTCGTTATTTTTACAGTGAAACCTGCTTGGGTGGACACCTCCATAAAATTGACACCTGGGTATAAAGAACAGTGTGTATGAGTACCTTTAATTTTCATATTAGTTTTAACTCTATATCAAGGACGCATGCATATATAGGACAGATTGATGTGGTCCCTTGGGTGACCTTTAAAGATAGGAATCACTGTATATCATACACGATTTGCTGTGTGGAAACTGTTGCCGAAGCAAGCGGGAAAGTTTTTGAATCCTCGGGTTTCGACCATTCTGAACAACTCGGAACTTTCTGCTGTTGCCGAAATTCACCTTGGATGTGATTTTATGGATATTTATTCAAAACCTTCTGCGGTGTTATTCACCGAAAATATACAGCACTGAAATCTGATTGTAAATAATGAAATAAGACAGTAATGGTTTATCATAAAATTTTGCGAAACAACATTGTTTATGTTAAATATACGTAATCATATGAAGAAGGTACATCTTAAAAAAGGAGAGATATCAGAAAGTCAAACAACGAACGAATCAAAACGTGATGTCACAAATAACGTTGTGACGTATATTTGCTCTGCGTTATCGTAGAATGGTTTTGTCGGACACATTAAAATGATGTATCACATCCAAAAAAACTGGTTACCAGTCTGCATTTACCGGAAAAACGGCGGTATCTTTGTTTCAAAGTGGAAGAAAATGGCTGCGACTTATGTAGGAAGCCAAGTAGTACAGACAATCACATCCGAAGTGCTATTATGTTCGCAGAAAAACACGAGTGTTCCGAATGGGATTTCACCCCAGGGTTCCTACTCTTTCTTCGTGCTCCGGCAAACGTTTGAACATAGCAAACCGTCAATCGGAAAATTCTCGTATTTTTCCGATGCAAATCGAATGAGTTCGAATCTCTGAAAGAGACCCGGAGGTTATGGTAGAGTGATACTTCTCAGATTAGTATGTTTTTGGCGTACGAACACACGGCTAGATATCCGAAGAATATATCCTGACAAAAGAACAGGCTTTAAAAATAACACTCGACGACGTTTCAACCACCATGGAAATACTTGCATTATTAGTTGTGACACGTCACTGAGTTATTTTAACGTAAATTAAGTTATTATGACGTAATAACAACCACGGGTTTGAGAGCAGTTCAAAATGGCCACTATTTACATCGCACGTCCCTAACAGCTCATACTCTTTCAGGATATATCGCTGCCGTAAGGCTCTTTTGACCCTTGGGTCATCTAAACCTTAGCCCATCGTCTCCGTGCATTAGTACACGCGCACATTGACTAGATTCTACTTTCCTTCTCTAATCACCGACTGAAATCAAATAAAAACGAAGGATAAACCATATTATGTATGGGTGACTCAGATGCACTTCATCTATCTTGCAACGGCTTCAGCCCTGTGCCCATCTCTGCAAGTAAAGAATTCCAAACTTTTTCCTGCTACGTATTAGGCAAACTCTTCACATTCTGCATGAAAGCCATTGTAGAGGAAAGATAGCAGAAAATACAGTATAAATCGAGTATGATGCAGTTATAAATGCGTACGGTTTACTAATTGTAGCATTTTACTTATAAATTTATAGCGTTATGGCAGTGGGATTATCCTTCCAAAGAAGGTAACCCACTGTGGGGAGTATATTTACATGAGAGTTTTTTTCTTGCATGCAGCAGTCAAGACCGAGGGAGTTCCGATTAAGCAAACCGTATATGCAAAGTAGCTTCCTTTAAATAAAATTGTCAGCAATGCACAAAACGAACAAATTCTCCTCTTTCTAAAAAATGATATCGAAAGAAGTGTTTGGTTTTTTTTTGTATTCGAGAATTAAACAAGTATGTAGTATAGAAGTAGAGAGATTAGCGCAGTCGCTATTGATTTTTGAAATTTTTAAAGTGAATTAGAAAAGCAACTAAAATACAAAATTTGAATGAAGTTGGAAAAGTTTTGTCTCACTCCGGTACTACACAAAACATAAAGTTAAATTGAACATGGGTCATTTACTACTCTAGATGAAAAAAAGAAAACGTTACTATTGGAAAAAGGCCCAACTGCACTGATACTATCTTATCCTGTTCTTTTTCGGCCCATTTTATCTGGTAACAAACCGCTACTAATTAGGTAGTCTTAGGTCAAACTTACTGGCACAATTAGCTTTAACATTTCTTGAAAAGATAGTTTTCATGATGTTTCAATCTTAAATCCTAGAATTGTGTTTAGCAACATAATGTATGACACGATGAAAGCTGGATCAATTGTTGAATAATATAGGATGTTGATGATGCTCTTGATTTTGCTCATTTACTATATTTTTTTTAAAAATTGCAACATCTCAGGGATATAGTAATTGACTCATGAAACTGTTACTTTTAGTTCTTATATGTTAGTTTCAACTGGCGTAGTCTTTGTCTCTACAGCTTTACTGACTAGAAATCATGCGAGCATAAGTATAGTATGAAATGGAATAAAAACCTTCCTTTATTCTCTTCATAATTCTTTTCTCTTCACCCAATAATTATTTTCCCAACTTTTCTATATCGTCTTCAAACTCGCTATCACGTATCTTTTCTAATACATGTAATCAATTTAGGCTTCCTTCTAATTCATCAATCATTCTATGCAAACCGTCTATTTTCTCGTTCAAAATGTTAAAGTCTTTTCAAATCAAATTGTACGCTTCCTCAGTTTAAATTTTCTAATCCGCTTTTGACTAAATTTTCCTCAACGACATAAAAAAACTCTAAATGTTGTATTTTCTCTTCTTGTTTCTCTTTGTTGTTGGCTCTGTCAACAAGGTGCACCATAGGTGCCTCACTTGCTCTAATTGCTGGTTAAGTCGTTGCAGCTCTTAATACATTGAATTCATCTAGATCATCTGAATGTTTATCGTTAACATGCATTACTAAATTTCACATATCTCTAGATGCTTGAGGACAATACGGGCACTGCTTATGCATTTTTAAAATTTATTTTAGGAACAAATAGCAAGTGATAAATGTTACAAGTAGACACTTACTTAATTGCTCCATTAAAGTACACAAAGTGACATACTAATTTCACATAATGTTGCTTTTGTCATTAGATGGTATTAATTCTATAAAACAGTGTGTACTAAACTGTATGAATCAGCATGAAACATTTGTTCACTTGAAAAGGTACAATCTTATACAAATCCACTGTGTAAAATGTAAAAAAAAAAAAAAAAGGAAGAGTTAAAAAATCCACAACAGACTAATGTTGGTGTTAAGACTCTGTGTCGTAAAATATGTAACAGAAAGAAAGTGAAACCAATAAAATCAAGTAAAATCAACAAGCAATTTATTTCCAGACACTTAAAGTGAACATTCAAAAGACACTTACAATTTTTTTAGCTAAATTCCAAATAATGCTAAATGTCCTAATCACAAGTCCAAAAAATAAAAAAATGTTCCGAATGAATTCAAGTAGCCTTGAATGTCCTGATGTACCACAAAGATGTAATCTGGGATGTATTTGAATGAGTTCACATAAATCCCAAAATCATGTATTAATCCAAGTCAATGAACACTTTAGTAATTCCAATGAATATTTTAAATAAATAATTCCTCTCAAATTATATCTGATTTCAACAACACCATTGTAAACTCAGACTGATCTATAGAACAGGAATTTTAGAACAAGAATGAGATTATTTACCAACATAAGTTAAGTATATAAGTGTTACACATAACATTGGAAAAACAGAAAATTATGTATATTTTTAGTATAGATTCAGTTGAACCTAATACTTCATCTGAAAGTTCTTGAAAATATGAAGATTTTTAACGTAAATATATTGACGAAGTTTTCGCTATATGTATATCAATGCTCTGTAATGATAAAAAATAAGGATTTACGTTCAAAGATTTCTAAAAAATTTTGCAATGTAACTATCAATGATCTACAACGGTAGAAAAAAAATGACGTTCAAATATTTATAACGTAAATACGTCGAATAAAAGGTTATGGAAGTAAAAAAAATGGTAAGTAGAGCCAAGAATCAAAGTTGGAAAGACAACAGGAGTTTGACTGAAGGCGACATATCGAGGACATGAGAAGTTTGAAAAGTAAGCTTCAGAATCTAAAACAAAAATGACTGGAACGAGAAACTGAAGATAGGGAGGAAATGAGAAAATTGCTACGTGTTGCGCGTCAAGTTCAAAGGTGAAAGCAAATATAGATTATAGAGAAGACAGCAATTAAAAAAAGGCAAATACAAATTTAGTGGCAGACATGATTTGTCTTTTTTTCTGGGTAGACAAAGAAAATCTTGAAGCAAAAAATCACAAAAAAAAAAAACAAAAAACAAACAAAACAAAACAAAACAACATAAATTCCTCCATTCTCTAAAGGTACAGTTAGTTCTCAAATTAAATTTATAAAAATTATTTTTACTGAGTCTGACGGCACAAAAGAGAAAGAAGAAGGAAGAAAAAACTTCTATTCAACTACTTTTAAAGAAATAATGAACAAAGTCGAAATAGATACGATATTAAATGATCTGTTCGATGACTTAACAGCTCAATTTGACCAAAGGATCACGGACATGGGCTTTCGATAAAATCGTTGACGAGAATTACCCACTAAACGGTAGCTCATATAGAGTGTTCCTTCAGTGGGTGAAAAACAAAAAGGTTTGCAGTCACGTTAAAAATACTGACAAAAACTATGTTTTTCTATGCAATCGAGTCAATTCTAACCATTCCAGCAAAAAACCTACATTCCCACCAGGAATAATTTTAATAAATACAGCCGTTGGTTTGATAGATGTGTGACTAAAATAGATGCCATGAAAAAAAGATTGAGGAAGAGTTCTACATATCTGTTAGGGTCTTTGAAATAGTTGAAGACAAATATATTAGAGACGTAGGAGTACTAGAAAAAGAAAGAGATCAGCATGTTGATATGTTTATCATTTTCGGAGTAGAAACATTTCATTACGTAGGTATCACAAATGTACCTAGGTTGGTATCAAGCCAAATAGGTAAACACAAATATCAGACGTACATATGAAATAAATGCTTCGACCATTTCAAGACGGTAGGAGAATTGAATGAGCACTAAAGGTTATGTTGCAATGTAGGCAAAACAGTTGACATCATGCCAGATGATGGTTCAGTCGTTAAATTTTAAAAAGTAAATATCAACATCAGGTTAAAGTTCCGATTGTTGTTTATTGTGATTTTGAACCCACTTTATTTAAAACGCGATGAAGCATCTTCTGAAAATACAAACGACGAAGACAACAAAACTGACACCATGGATTGCAAAAACTCCAAAACACGTACCTTAAAGATTTTGCGTGCATTTCAAATCAGTTTACAAAGAATACAGACCAAACGTTTATAGAGGATGTGATTGTGTTCAAAAGCTTTATGAAAAATTAGGCGATGTTTGCTGTTTGCTTTTTCAATTGTAAATTCTAAAGAGTAAATGCTTTATTTGATGATTATGTTCTCCTAGACACATTTCCTACGATACTCTTCATACCTGCTAGAATAATATTATTACTTATTCACCGTTCAGCCTTGTTGCCAAAAAGTTGTGTATATTAAGTTCATATCAAATATATTTTTATTGTTTTATTTAGTGTTCTTTATTCACATGCCTTTAAATGTGTCAGTTTACATTCATATGATCTATTACTAGTAATAATGTATGGATTTTAGAACTTGCGTTTTCGTACTGCTTTCTGAAAACATTTATACACATACATTTACATGGTTTATTCATAACATTTTAGTTACAAGAGAGCAACCTTATCAAATACTGCATACAGAAAGATCCAATGGAATGGCATACTTAAAGTGTGTTGGGTTTCAGTAATCACATTTCTTTTTTTTAGATTTGATGGCTTGAGACATCATGTCATAATTTTTGAAGAATGAACAACAAATCTGAAAGAGGAGCACACTTGGATTTTGATGATTGTTGAATAAATTTAAATTTGTTTCTGTTGGTAAACAACAGGCATCCACCATAAAATATGTTTGCATCCATGGCACGAGACAATAAATCCATGATTACATACAATAATTCCCAATTATTTAAAGTTTGCATCAACAGGAAAATCTGGTAACACATTTTAAAGCCGATCTCAGTTTCTTTTGAAAAAATTCTGATCTTAGGATTTACGAATTTGGTTCATCATCAGTGGCCATCATAGTAAATTCCACATGTCTGGATCAAAATAATGCAGTAACTAAGTACATGCATATGATTGATTATATTACTTTTTTCTTCATATTTATTTATGAATTTTTGTTAATCGTTCTTCACCTTTCTTTCGGTTTCTTTTAAACTTGAACATAGACATTCATATGAACACAACAGGAAGTTTTGCATTCTGGAGATGTTATATAATTAGCTTCAATACCTTAATATTATCACTGCATTTTTAAACTGTTTCCATAATAACCAAACTTTTTGCTATATATGTCACGAAATTTAATGTTAGACCTAAATACTTTGTATACTGCAAATGTTTAGACAATTTGAGCATATTAGAGAAAAACATAAACACTGAATATACAGCCAAAACTTTATTTAAGTGTTCAATCTGACACTTCACTGAAATAAAACACTAGGTATTCCCATATTAGGTAGAACTGCGACAATCTAAGCCAAATAATTAGAAAATCTAGGTTTTCTCAGTATAAATTGAGAAAATTTAAAGCATTAATGATTTGAAAAGAACACATAAGGCTCAATATAAAAGTATTTAAAAATATGCTATTTTGTCGCGATTTTTGTTTAGAAATTCTAGGCAGGATTTGGTTGCCATGACAACCGACTGTCATACACTGCATGCTGAAATAAGTATACCCAATATTCATCAAGCGTTCACAACAAATTTCCAACTACAAGGAGTAAAGGGATGCCAAATTACCGAATTTATGGATATATTCTGTGCAAATTTGGCAGTAAAGGATTAAATTAGCTAACGCTCAATAAGGCATTCACTTTGAAATGAACAGAAATGGAAATGTAGAGGCTCACAAAATGTATTTTAATTTCGTTTCAGATGCTCAGGTGAACAGTCAAATCAATTGTGTTAGGCATCAATAAATGTATTTGAAAGAGACTCGTAACATGATAATCTGTGGAGTGATTAATTGTGGAAAGTATCTGTTTGCACTGAATACATAAACTTTTTCGATTACATTGTTATTGTCTGTCCAGTTTCTGTTCAACAAGACTTACAACAGAAAGTGTTTATGAAAAGCTGAAAAGGTGATAGCGATAGATCCTGATGACAAATTGGATAAGTGGTTCAAGCTACTGGTTGATGTGGATAATGTACAATTAATTTTGCTTATGATTGATGATTGTGACAATCTTGACGGTATACAAATGAAACAACCTAAGAAAAGTAGCTTTTGGTGTAGACATTATCAGTATGAGTGATCATGCAAACGTACAGCTCTGTAATCAAAGATTTCAGAGAGAATACACGATTTTGGTTGTCTCTTACTGCAAGGGCAAAAAATCCAATGGAAACTGTGTCATTTCTGACGAAATGAAAGGAGAAACTGTAGATACTTTGAAACAGAACAAAAGAAACAAAGTTTTAGCGAGTATCACTTTGATTATAGAGTGTTCGTGTCTGTAAGGTAACATTTCACTTTTTTAGCCAAAACAATGCTTGTCGTCATACGTAGACAATTGTACTTTTTCATTTGTATGTTGTACATCTCGTTACTGTATGACCTATGTAAGTTTCTCTCTTTACAAGTTTCCTTGTTACTCAATAAGAAATTTTTGTACATTTCAAGTTTTAAATTCTTTCTAATTACACATTTTTTTGAAAAACTCCCTCGACAAACTTTCTCTTTATGTTACCAGTCCGGAATTAATACATTTTGACCGTAACTCTCGAAACCAATTGGAACGCAATTTATTGATCCTTTAAAAACCCAGGAACTTTAATATTTATCTGTAGATACCACATATTTTATCATTTGGATAGTCACTAGTGTGAGATAACTTGATGTCATTCTTCATGCCACTGTACAAGTTTCCAGTTTCAGCATGAATGCATACAGAATCAGTATCAGTCTTAAGAAGTTGCATTCTCTCACTATTTGTTTTTCAACTTCGAATAGTAGAATTCGAATATCAATCATTTTGATAACTCTAAATAAGTCTGCATTAAACTGGTATTGTTAATTTGATGTTCTTGTTTTTAAGACATACTAATTTATCATTAATAACTGTTCTCCTTTCAAATGATACATCTTTCTTACATTTAAACAAATTTATATCTGTACATATTTTTACTGTACTTTTTCTGAGATTCTCCATCTGTTTACCAAATAGTTATTTAACAATTTGAAAAAAATATATATAAAAATATAAAAAATCTCGAAATCATCCGTTATTTGTTTCAAACTTGTATTCAGTTCAATGTAGGATTTAAGCCAAAGTTGTTTTTCCAACCAAACAAAATTATTTTTTTCAGCTTTAAACCTACTGTATTTAAAATTTCAAGTAGTGAATAACGTGTTTCTGTTTGTTTTTCAATTTAGATAACAGGTTTGGTATAATTGGTGTTGTCCCCTTACAATCACTTAATTTTGTAACTCTTTTCATCCGAAAAATATTTCTCTGGAGCCAATGGATAGTCCTTACAATAGTTATATAAATCTAATGGAATCTACTACAAATCCATTTCTAAGATGTAACCAGTATTATCACCATGTATATCTAAAGGTATTTACTGTCATGTATTTGTTATTGGTACATCCACATAGGTTATTATTTCCTATGTGAATGATTAACCCTAATGTAAAGCCGATGGTCACATGCCATGGTATGTCTACAAAACAGTAATGAGAAAAGGTGTTTTCTCAACCAAGAAAACATTCCAGGCGAATGCAGCAAAAACTAAAAAATCATGCCTGTGAGGAGGTTGTGCTGTCGTTAACGGGGTCTGGTGATCATCTCAGCAGCAGACACTGGACCCACCAGATTCAATTCCCTTCTCTGCGATGTTAGATCTTGAAGACAGAAGCTTTGAGAAGGTCAATTGTGCATGCCAACCCGCAGCTTCAATGATGTCTCTGAACAAAACATTGCATTTGAATGCAAGGCTTGCAGATATCACTCGAATCACATGTGCTGAAATTTTCATGAGGTGTATCTGGTTTAGAGAAATGTTGAGCGTATCACCCATTTAAGCCAAGATGCCAAGGCTTGGGGACAGAGGGTTATGTAATGCTTCCAAGCGTTTACTGGACGGAAGAGATATTGTCAGGCAACACGAAAGTTTTCTGTGTGTTTCAAGTAGTGCCCAAGAGCACGGACTAGGTCTTTGAGGGCTGCTTCTCTCAAAGTATCAATTGAGAAGGGCCATTGAATTACTACCTTCTGATCGCCCATAGGCGGCGATCTGTTCTTGTCTAAAGTCTGGTTGCATTATTAAGACAAACGAACCATCCAATCAGAACTGAAGATAGTTTGGATCTACAGATAGCGCACACAATTTACTCAGCCTGCAGGCCAAAGTCAGGAGTATAAAAAAAAATGTTTTGTGATATAGCAGCTTCAGCAAGGTTCTAGCCAAGGGCTCAAAGTTGTCTGAGTTCAGCCATGTCAGAACCTGTTCCATTTGTAGAACAAGGTGAGTGACCAGGGCCGATTCAGGTCAATATTGGTCAGCAAGTCTTTGTTGTGGCATATATCTCTATACCATGATGTCTGAATGAGTCAGAAATCGTGGAATGGTAACTCTTGATAGTAACAGGAGCTAACTTCTCGAAAAGCCAGAGAAAAAATAAGCAAGACGAGATATTGGGACTTACGAAGGGGATATGTTTTTGGAGGACCTTATTGCTTGTGTAATCCTCTCCGTGATTAAAGAGCTCAACTCCTTTCTGCATATGACTCTTCTGACAAAAGTCACGCATATTGGAGGAGCCTGTCTGACCATGGTGAAGTGGGGGAACAGGTGACCCCCCCCCAAGCATATGAGCTGGCATCTGTACAGACAGTAATATCTCAATGGCCTTGAGTTTTACCTTAGGTATCCTTGTCGTAAACCAATCTATGTTCTGCCACTGATGCAAAAACTCTTTGATCTTGGTCAAGATTGCAACCCGATGATCTAAGGAACCAGAAAAGGGGTGACACTGGGCATCTGCAGTGGGCGCATTTAAAGGCAGCTGAGGGGTGCAGGTCTGTTTCCACATTAAGCAAAATGTGGAGTAGCAAAACCTCCCTCATGGAAATCCACTCCCTATTGGAAATTGACTCTCAGCTTTACAATCCGTGCAATGCACAAGGCTGAGTAAAAAATTGCATACCAAGATGGACAAACATGCTGGAAGAAAGTGAGATCTGACTTCTCCCAGTTCACAAGAAATTCGAGCTGGAAAAAATGGACACAAGGGTGTTCATGTCCTGAAATATAGTTGAACTTACCATATGTTTCTGAAGGATGTCATTGCTGACGAGATTAACCTGAACAGGGTGACAATGCAGTGGGTGGTCTTCATAAATTCTTATGGGTTAAAGTTGAGTCTGAATGGGAGTGCACAAAATTGGTATACAGTTTCTTGAAATGCAAATTGGAGGAACTTGCATGAAGCAGGATGGATAGGGATACGAAAGAATGCATTGGTCAAATTGAGACTGATCACAAATTCATCCCTTTTCACGGAAAGCCTTACCAACCGTGCCTTCTCTATTCTGAACTTTGGCGCAGCTATGTATCTGTTGAGCTGGCTCTATAACTGACTGGGGGTTTCTGTTGGCTTTTTGGCACTTGGAAAAGTCCGAGTAAAACCATGGAGAGTTTGTTCTGAAAACTTTCTCTACTGCCTGCTTGAAGAACAAAGTGCAAATCTCATTCTGATGAATTTCTGCCTTCTAGGGATTGGTTAGGACCTCCATCATTGTAGGGGAGGACAAATGAGAGGGCTGGATGAACAAAATCCAAAGCCCCTCTAAAACTGCTTGGATCACCCATTCGTTTTGCAGAAAAGGTCGATGTAAGCCTGCTGAAAATGAAAGAGTCTGGTGACTACATACACGTTTTTAGAGGGTGGCTGGGATTGGGAGTCATTAATGGTTATTGGGAGGCTTGGGGATGGAGAAACTTGGCTTCCTCTCCTTTGTTAGGTTGCCTATGAAAATAAAGAGCCTGTTGTCACCTAAAGTTTGACTGGGTGAAACTGCTGTAGTTGAACAGTATTCAGCCTTCTCTCTTTATGTCTGCGATCATCTCTCGATTGTGGCCGAGATTGGTGTGGGTGAAAAACTGGAGGGATAAAGACAGTTGAAGAGGCAGCTCTTTTGCTGCCTACTTTTTGCACATCCTCAATATCACCACCAAACAGCAGCAGAGAACCAAATGGTAATGCAGTGTAAGTGAGTGATGCGGCTTAAGTAAAGATGAGTGGAGAAAGGCATATCATCTTACCAAGTCCAGGTTACATGACACTGTCAAAGCATTGGCCATGGAGTGGGGCATAGCCCGGTTAATCACCTGGCAATGCTACAAGTCAACTCCCAAGCATGTTCATTATCAGATTTTTTGGCCACACAAAATATCACCAAAGAGGCAAGGTTAAGTAGTGACCAAATGACCACTATATTCCATACAAGTTTTGATGTCACATGAAAGACGTGACAATCAACTTTGAAAAACTGCAGGGTGGTCATGTTCACCACTGCAGTGTCTTTATCTAAACTCATGACCTCTGCATGGTACTTGTCCAAGTGGGTATGATATCGTCCAGTAGAGAAGGACACTGGCAACTTACTCTCCAAAAAGAGGGCTTTGGAGATCCCTGGGTCTCAGATTTTGTCAGACAGACATTCAGGGATCCCCTTAATCTTCTTTGAACAGCAGTTGACCAAAGGAAGGACCCTCATCTTCATCATCAGTGTCAAGCAAAGCCTCATGGCTGGTGGTGGTGGTGACTCAGCTGGCGACATATTTCCTCAATCACCGCTTTAAAACTAAACTCTGTATGCTCCATCATAAGTTCAGAATGAACAAACTGATCAAGGTTTCCCATCACTCACTTGGGGGGGGGGGGGGGTAACCTCCTCCAGCACCACTTCCATGTCCATGTGGTTCATACTAAGTGCAATGGAAGCTGAAGTGGCATTATCCTAGGGTGTATTGTTGTATCTGTCCATTCAATGCACCATCAACATCAGACCTGTCAACAGAACTGGCAGACAGGCAACCAACACGGTTCATACGGACCGGATGGCCAGCTGGGTGGCAATGCTGAGAGGCCAGTTGTATGGATCAATGTAACATGCCATATACGATGGGGCATCAAAATGACTGGCTGGTTAGAAACAGTGATGACTGGAATGTCTGGTGATAGAAGCTGGTGAGGTTGAATTCAAACCCAATGTGCCCTGACTTATGGGCACTCTGGCCCTGCTCTGTGCAGGGGGACTTTGCCCAAAGGGACCCAAATCTTCTGTTATGTCTAAGTCTGTATTAGAGAGATGCGATGAAAGGCAGGATACCAAGTTCCCTGAGGTCTACAAATGTGTTGTCATCTCCTGAATAAGTCATCTCATCTAAGACTCAAGCAGCAACTGAGGTAGGTGTGATATTGATGCACCCACTGCACCCCATTCTTCTGCTTCCAGCTGATCCAATGTGATTATTGCCAATGGTAAAGTTCTTGGAATCTTGGTTGGGGAAGAGCCCACCATGGCATCCCCCACCTCACTGGCTACTCACACAGTCTTAGGATGTAGACTCAGAACAGGCTGTCTGTAGAATTTAACTTGGAATGTCTTTCCCTGCCCTTCAGTCTTGTCAGCAAGATGATAGACCACGTCCCCATAGACCATTCTGTACAGACAATGCATGGCACAGGTGAGGTATGTCTCATGTGTGTCCTCAAAGATGATGAACTTCTTACACTTTGCATATTTAGTGGCCATTGTACATCTGAAACAACAATGAAAGCTGACTAATTAATGGGAAATGACAACCAGAAAGAGTGAACTATATCAACAAAAGCACCAAATTGAAAACATGTATAAATTAAAGCCGTGGCTGCAAGATAAATGTCTGAAATAGCAAGTATTAACAATATCGGTCAGAGTAAAAGTCCACAAAAGTATACAGTATGCAAAATTATTTATGTAAAACCAAAAATATAGTTACCAATGTCTTGAAGTTACCTTAATTATCAACACTATACTGACTTTACAGGCTGAATGGTGGAAATAACAATGAATTCTGACTGGTTGCCTGATATCGAGAGGCACAAGCAATGCAATGTTGATCATATCACAGTAAAAGCTTAAACTGAATACCATTTGGAATATGGGTGGCCACATAACAGTGGCAAGGGAATGTAATTATAATGGTACCTTGGAAGCATTTCTTCCGATTGATGCTGTTGTCAATGTTCATACAATATACAGACAGGAATGATACAAGGTTTCTCTTCTTCTAGGTGGTCTGGATTCATGAGGTAATGGAGTTTAATTCCTAACGATAATGTGATTGGGTAATGTATTTGATGGAGAAATGCAAAATATTGTAATCTACAACACATGAATATAACCATAATCTACAACATAAACTCTTTTTTATTACGGTCAATCTAGACTTCCAGCATGATTTGTGACATGTGGCAGAAAAATGTTAATCTCACAACTGCAGATTTTCAATGTAAGCCTGAAAATTATTATAAAGTAGAAAATGCATATGCCATATCTAACGTATCAGAAACGCTTTAAATATCAAACATGTTGCTAAAGTGTTCTTTAATGTTACCAAATTAGAAGTTTAGCATCAATTTCAATGCTTTATACATTCAACTCCTATATTTATAATAATGTCAGCTAAATCACTGCATATACAATAATACAATTTAACATAAGAGGGGTATTCATAGCAATATTCTGCAAAACCTTATGCCTTAACTCTGTAAATCTCTTGCATATAACTACAAGAATACCGTGAATGGCACATTATATTCTGGCCACATGTTTAACAGTCCTCTACATAGACAACTTAAATTTTTTGAAAAAAACAAACATTTTTCTTCTTTTTAGTCACATCAACCTTGATTTTTAACCTTTTGAACCCAAAATTGATAGGCTTCATCCTGTGACGTAGAACTATTGTTATTGTGTGGAAATCATTTTTATTCTTTCAGCCACAGTGATCATGACACTTGACTCCAAAATCAACAGGGTTCTTCCTTACCCATGTGCAAGCCATCCACAAAGTGTAGTAACCATAGATAATGGAGATCTCAAGTTACTGTGTGAAAACCATTTCTCTTTTTTCAGTCAGAGTTATCTTGATCTTTGAATTTTCGAGCCTGAAATCCACAGAGTTCTTCCTTAACCTAAGCACAAGCTGTCCACAAAGTTTGATAACTCTTGCTGGTGGAGAACTTGAGTTATTGTGTAGAAACAATTTTTCTTCTTTTTGTCAGTGATCTTGATCTTTGAGGTTTTGACCCTGAAATCGATAGAGTTCTTCCTCGCCCCAATTACAAGCCATCCACAAAGTATGATTACGATACACTGTGGACAACTTGAGGTACTGTGCAGAAATAAAATTGGTAACAGAGAGACGATGGTTGGACAGACAGATATCATCAGCACATGGCTGGCGTATAAAAAGTTAAACTCATCTTCAGGATCCTCACTATCACACAAAGTGCATATTCACGAAGCCCTATCAAATTCTGATATCTTCCTACAACAATATTGATAGGTAGTTTTCCCAGTCTATATAGTGTGTATCGTCATCTAATTTCATGATTATCTATAAAATACAAAATTGTTTTCAAATTCTAATAGAGATTTTATATTTACAATAGTTTTCTAAAGATTTTGAATGATTTAATTCATCATGCCACTCTTGTAAATTACAATAACTAATCCTCTGTCTAAACTGTAATATAAACATATCAATATCACTAATATTCAGTGACATCATACAAAGCCAAACCCATATCTAAAGAGTAACTGCCTAGCATAAGTTTCCCAAGTATTTTGTTTACTATCATGCAAAGTCTTCAACATCAAATAAACATTTTTCTTTGGTATCTATAATCAGCATTTGCAACAGCTTACAAGAAATATCTGATACATCTAATATAATACTTTACATGCATTTTATAATGATCACTGTTACCCAGAACTCATGCAATAGAACAATGTTTTCCAAATGATAAATAAATTAAAACAATTGTTGATAAAATCTTTCAATTAATTTTCTGTTGTTTTAACAACAAATTTTCAGAAGCACAAAGAAGAATGGGCTTGATATATATATCAAACAACCTAAATGCCACTTTGGGTGATGAACAGACAAGCTTATTTTATCAATGTCTTCCCGCGAATTAAATCTTTATTAGCTCGAGTCAATCTTTCAACTGTTTTACACCAATTTAATCTTCTATAATATATGACTCCCAAATAGTTGCAATAAGTTGTGACTTTTATTTCTGCATTAAAGCAAGCCCACTTAACATTTTTCTTATGTGCACCACCATTCCTAAAGACAATATTAGTGTTTTCCATATCAATCACAAGACCACATTATTTGTGGAAAAGCTCGTGTTTAAAACATTTTCAGCAAAAATACAAAAATCATCAGCGTAAATTAATAATGTAATATTCTGCAATTCTTCATCAACAAAAATACCATTTCTGCCTTTTTTATTCATATAATTTGGAACAAAGAGAAGAGAACTGGACTCAGTATACAATTTACATTCTTGCTGTACTCCAAATTTACAATCAAAATATTCACTCAGCTCACTTCCAGAGACCTTTGTAGCTGACTTGGTCACTGAGTAGATATTTCCTAACGTGTCAAGCATCTTACCATGAACACCTCTTTGTAATAAATCAGATTTTTTCTATCGACTAAATCAAATGGCTTCTTGAAATCAACATATAAAACAATAAAACCTTCCCCATCTTCTATGAAAGATATTTCTGAAACAACAAATGCAATATCAATACATTATCTACTGACAAATACCCAGCAAGAAACCCTGCTTATTCTTCTTGTATCTTATCAATGTACTGAACCCATTTTTTTAACCTTTCGTTTAATATTTCAGAAAAAGTTTGCTGCAAGTATCTAATCAAATTATCCCGACATAATTATGCACCAAAAGGGTTCCCTTTCACGCAAAGACGTATAATGATTTCTTTTCTCCATCTGTCAGGAAAGGTATCTTTGTCAAATATAGAATTAAAAAGAGGCATAAAATACTGTAATACAATACCTTTATTACTTTTAAACAAATTAAAAAAGGCTAGGAAACCATCTAAAAAGATATGGGAACACAACAGAAAAGTCAAAGTTTTTAAAATGGCCAAATTTATTACTGAGGAGATTCTGAATAACATGTTTAAGTCTTTTGCTTCCCTCAAAGACTTAACTAAATAATACACACTCCAGTAATAACAACAGTTATTACAATTGTTGTCAACTATAAAAATGGATCTTTTTCTGTTTTAATTCTCCTCTGTTGGTTTTTTAACATTTTCCTCTTTTGGTCTTTTAAAACTGATGTGTTTGAATGCTATCAAGCTATCATTTAGTGCTGAGAGTGGCAACCCTAATTCCCACCTTGAATTATCTAATACCATTTTATGTCATATAATCTTCTTTTAACACGGTCTTTTATTCATTAAAATTATAAATGGGAAAAATGTACTCATTAAAGATGGAACTTCTTGGATAACAACATCTGACAATGACTTGGATATTTTAGCTGATCTTCCATTGACAAAGTGTTTATAGGTTTTCTTGAGTAGTATTTCATTAAAAAAATTTCCCAACTCCCTGTCAGTTAAATTTGTACCAGGTACTTCTTTATAAGTACCATTTGCTATACTAATTTTCAACTCTTGTAGGTTTTCTTCAATTTCAGGGAAATAAAGCTACTGCTATTTTTATATTCTGTGAAACCTAATTATGTTTCAAGTTCTTTTGATCCAGTATCCTTGTCTCCCACTGCATGGAGCAAGAGCATGTTGGGATTGTTGTAGTCAACGATGGGGAAACATTAGGGATGTCTGTCACAAGGTGTACATGTTTGAATTTATTCTAGAAACTACAATTCCTGATGCTGGACCTCCACTTTTTCACTTTTAAGTGACTTGGTCCCTCCATACAGTCAGCAAGAATCTATATCTCCAACTATATGAAAAATCCATAAATGGGTTGCTGTGTATCAAGACAGTGAAAATGGATGAATGTTTTTTCAAAAGGATTACATGCTGAAATCCTTGCAGGATAGGCAATGGAAGAACTGCCATTTCCAGTTCAAATGCCTCCAGATAAGTTGGCTTCCATCAAATCTACAAGAAATCATATCTCCTACTGATTAAGAAGTGTGTATATAGGTGACTGTACAGATGGAAGGCATAGTAAAAGTGTTTGTCACAAGGAACAAATGTTGAGGTTACTGAAGGAGAGGTCTGTAGTTAGTCTGCCAACATTAGGGTCTCATACAGTGTGATAATAAGTGCTTGATCAGACTCTCAAGAGGAGTGCATGTTTAGATCTTTTAAAGACAGAAACATGGAAGACTGCAGCTCTTGTTCAAGGGCTTTAAAGGCTGCTGCTTAAGTTACTTGTCATCTGCATCCTATCTGCAAATATCCATCATTGTCTCTCCCACAGGGCACAGCATGAGGCTTGTAAAGTTAATGTACATCCAGTCACACAGGGTTCATGTACAGGCCACTGTTTGACAGGTCATGAAATCTGAAGCTTCCAAGAATCCCTCTAAGGAGTTTGTTAGCCTCCAATTATCAAACTATACACTGGATTCTCATGAGGAATACATGTTGAGGTCATTATAAGACAGGGCCATTGGAGACTGTAGCTCTTGTTCCAAGGCTTCCAGATCGATGTTCAAGTGGCTTGTTACCTCCATCCAGTCTGCCAGTATTGAAGATGAGAGTGGGGAAGGTTCTGGGTTGTTACTGAAATATAAAAGTCTTTCTAAAGGATCTATGAATATAACCTAATTTCGTATTGGAAGAATGTTAAAAACTGAAGCAGTGATGTCCATGATTCATTGGTAGAATTGTTCATGCAGTGTAACATCATGACCTTCTGTGTTACACAGTGCCAAGATATATATTC
The DNA here is from genome assembly GCA_029931535.1 of Margaritifera margaritifera. Classification (NCBI taxonomy): domain Eukaryota; kingdom Metazoa; phylum Mollusca; class Bivalvia; order Unionida; family Margaritiferidae; genus Margaritifera; species Margaritifera margaritifera. Next base: position 9,774,276 of record JAQPZY010001684.1, read on the forward strand.
AATTTCTTGCCAACAATTTTATAAAATGTGCTTTAATAGGATGCAAATCTTGTATTTGAGCATTTTAAGACATTCATAATGTTTTTTTGTGTGCAACATCTGTTTAACTACAGTAGAGTTCATGTGAGATTGTGAATTCCCACTTTACTACAGTGGACTCTCATGCACCTTCCAACAGTTGTGGTAATTTCATCAGTTGTGGTAATTGACAACAACATATGAGTTCACTTAGATGTGGGATTCCCACAAAGTAAACAAATGCTTGATTACATTCAAGTGTTAATTCCACTTGTCACAGTGGACCACATCTCTTCTTGTGTACTCTTATCTTTAGGCCTTGTAACATCTTCACAGGCCAAGTTTATTGATCCACTTTGTTCCACATTGTCCCCTGGCATGTAGCTAGCAGAAACAGGGTTTTGAACAAGTGCCCTCTTGTGGCTGAAAGACTTACTGCCCATAGCAATATAAATCAACTGACCAATCATAGAACTCATTACATGACCTATTTGATATTAGATATGGCCACTTCCATGATTTCCGCATGCTCTGACTCAAAAGAAAAACGTGTACATGTGTGTATGTGTGTGCATGAAAGAATCAAACTGGAGAAACATACATATAAATTAACCACATAGAGTATCATCTATAGACACTGCTATGATTATCCCAACTATCTTTCCAAGTAAATGTAATGAGAAATCTGATTGGATCAGTTCCTTACAGCTGCATCCAATCAGATAGCAGGGCAGTAGATACTGTTTTGGCTAGTTTAAGTTACATATTTGAAAGGCTGATGTGGAACGAAGTGGATCAACAACACTTGGCTAGTAAAATGGTCCAGTACTTTCGAAGGACAGATCCAATGTTTTAAGTCAAAGACCCTTTTCTCAGTAAAATAAAAGTACTGTATGTACTCGTGTATAATTCTATACCAACTGCAAACTGTATAGACCCAGATCTGCCATCGCATAATGCAATGGCAGATCTGGATCTATGCAGTTTGTAAGGACTAATCAGTAGAACAAACAACATAGACCATGATCTGCTGGCGAGGTATGCAACGGCAGATCAGGGTCTATGTTGCTTGCATTTGGACCTGGCTTATACGCAAGTATGTATGGTACACTTTTTAGTGTAAAAATGGAGAAATGTGGCCATTTATGCAAAATGAACCACCCCTTTTAAACTCAAAACCTATGAAAAAAATCCTGGATCCATCTGTGTTTTCCATTCCAAATTATATGCTGGTATAATTCTGTGTAACTCTTCTTGACATATTTTATTTTACACAAGTGCATTTAATTTAATTTCATATCATCTTCACAACATCGAAAATGAGACATGTAAAAATTCATGATTTGCGGATTTGTTATAATATATGAAATATTGAAAGCAGCATTTTCAAATTGTATATCCTGCATTTTACACAATGTTCCTGATTTTAAGACACACTAGAACCTTGTTTTGGGAAGAAAAAAACACTGAGCAATCCTCTTTTAAATTTCTCAAATGCTAAAAATGTTGAGTTTTTAATCAATAAATTATAATCTTTGAAAAAATTCTGAATAAAGCTTGTGATGCTTTCAGTGAATGAATGTTTGTTCCTTAAAAAATGACACTTAAGGAGTATTGTATTCATTTTTACTGGACCTGATAACCATCAAATAAAAGACCCACTAAGAGAGGATTTTATTTATTCTTACAGGATCTAATATGATAACCATGAAGTAAATCAAAACAAATCAGAGTGTTTTCTCACTGAAAAATAACTGGTAAAATATCTAACAGTATATGAGAAAGATTTAGTCAAAAACATATAAAAAAAAATAACAAGACTACTGGTACTGCAAACAGCATTCTTATGCCCATCTGATTACTTTCCCCTACTAATGACCTTAACCTTTCAGCTAGGGACTTGAACACTATATGACAAGGTGTGGACATGGGTAAAGTTTCAGGAAAATATATGTAGGGGGTAAAAATTGACAACCTGGATAAGGAAACAGGCCATTGCCTTGTATTTATCCCTTGTTGCAACCTTGACACTGAGGCAGAGGGTAAAACTGAATACATCAGATATTGTCAAGTAAGATATGTACAAGACTAATATTTCATTACAATATCTTCACTGGTTCAAATGTTGTACACATACTTGGAAAGATATACCCATATATGGATAGAGGTCATTCATTTAAATTTTCACTTGCTGTGACCCTGACCTTGTGGCAGGTGGCATGGCTATGGTATGTGATACAGTCAAGTCATGATATATAAGTGGTTTCAAAAGTTGTTCTCTGGACAAGGATACAAGTCGAGTTACATTTTTCCTCGCTGTGACCTTGACCTTGAGGAAGGGTGTGTGGAAATGCTTGTGACACACCATCTCTATACATAATATATAACTGGCTTAAGTTTCATTAAAGTCTCTTCAGTGGTTCAAAAATTATACTGCAGCCAAAGATACAAATCACAGAATAACATTTTCCATTGCTGTGACCTTGACATTGAGGCAGGAGGCATGGCTATGATACATGGCACGCCATCTTATAAATGGTATATAACTGCCTAAAGTTTCATAAAAAAAATCATTCAGTGGTTCAAAAGTGATACTTTGGACAAGGATACAGGTCATAGAAATACATTTTTCCTTTCCATAACCTTGATGTTGAGGATGTGGGTGTGATTATGATACATAACACAACATCTAGTCATGATATATACTTTGGCAAAATTTCATTAAAATATCTTCAGTGATTCAAAAGTTACACTCAGGACAAGAAAACAAGTCACATCATTACATTTCCCCTTGCAATAACCTTGATGTTGAGACAGGGGGCATGGCTCTAGTACTTCAGATGCTGTCTATTCATATGTACCTGGGTCAAGTTTTATGAAAATCTCTCAAGCCATTAAAACATTATGGCCCAGGCAAGCAAATGTTAACAGATGGATGGATGGGCAGACCATGCCATAACATAATACACCTGTCTTCAGACAGGCATGTAAAAATTATATTTTTAAATAACAAGGAGATGCTTGGATGAATGAAAGAAGCTGAATATATTTTTTTATAAGCTGATACTGAAACATTTCATGTTGATGCCCACATGTAAATCATGAACTTGTATTGTGTAAAAAGGAGAGAGAGAGAGAGAGAGAGAGAGAGAATAATGGAATTTGTTAGACATAGATAGAAAATTAAATTCCCTTTATTTTTATCTGTTTATTTCATTTGCCATTATCCTATGAAAACTGTTACACAAGTAGCTTTTGAAATTACGCTGAACCCATTATTTATTATCTTAGACAAATTGGTTTATCTATGGAATATTGCAACAAACAATACAAGACTTTATGAATAAAGCCATTCACCACTTTTTTTCTAAACATACCACAGTACCTGAGGCAATACAGGTTTATATATCTAATTGGATGTGCCTATTTAATATACCCAAATTGTTATTTGGAATTTATATATAAATAATACACCCTGATGTTACATGAGTATTTATAGGTAAATATACAATGATGCAACTGTGAGAGAGGAATAAATATGTTATGCACAGCAACCCCAGTCACATGGCACAATGTGTACCATATATACTCGCGTATAAGCCGGGTCCAAATGCAAACAACATAGACCCTGATCTGCCGTCGCATAATGTGCCGGCAGATTAGGACCTATGTTTATGCAGTTTGCAGTTGGTATCGGCTTATATGCAAGTATATACGGTATTTTATAGTAAAAATATTTTGTGGGATCCTTGGTGTGTACTGCACTGTTGATTTAACATGTCACTCTCACATCAAGATTAGTTGTACTTTGTAACACACTAGTGGATCTGTAAATATTCAGTGTGAGCTGTAGTGTTATGTGAATAATGATTTAACATGTGACTCTCAGTTCAAGATTAGATGTACTTTGTAACACACTAGTGGATCTATAACTATTTAGTGAGAGCTGTAGTGCTATATGATTGATGAATTAACATGTTACTTTCACCTCAAGATTAGATTATGTTGCAAAACACTAGTGGATCAATAAATATCTGGCCAGAACTTTAGTGCTTCATAATGATTAATTAACATGTTACTCTCACTTTAAGCTTAGATGTATGTTGCAACACACTAGTGGATCTGTAAATACTCAGTGAGAGCAGTAGTGCTATGTGAATGATTATTTTACATGTTACTCTCACCTCAAGATTAGAAACACACTAGTAGATCTATAAATACTCAGTGAGAGCAGTAGTGCTATGTGAATGATTATTTTACATGTTACTCTCACCTCAAGATTAGAAACACACTAGTAGATCTATAAATACTCAGTGAAAGCAGCAGTGCTAATTGAATGATTATTTTACATGTTACTCTCACCTCAAGATTAGAAACACACTAGTAGATCTATAAATACTCAGTGAAAGCAGTAGTGCTAATTGAATGATTATTTTACATGTTACTCTCACTTCAAGATTAGAAACACACTAGTAGATCTATAAATACTCAGTGAGAGCAGTAGTGCTATGTGAATGATTATTTTACATGTTACTCTCACCTCAAGATTAGAAACACACTAGTAGATCTATAAATACTCAGTGAAAGCAGCAGTGCTAATTGAATGATTATTTTACATGTTACTCTCACCTCAAGATTAGAAACACTAGTAGATCTATAAATACTCAGTGAAAGCAGTAGTGCTATGTGAATGATTATTTTACATGTTACTCTCACTTCAAGATTAGAAACACACTAGTAGATCTATAAATACTCAGTGAGAGCAGTAGTGCTATGTGAATGATTATTTTACATGTTACTCTCACCTCAAGATTAGAAACACACTAGTAGATCTATAAATACTCAGTGAGAACATCAGTGCTATGAGAATGATTATTTAACATGTTACTCTCACTTTAAGATTTGATGTACTTTGTACCACATTAGTGGATCTATAAATACTCAGTGAGAGCAGTAGTGCTATGTGAATGATTATTTTACATGTTACTTTCACCTCAAGATTAGAAACACACTAGTAGATCTATAAATACTCAGTGAAAGCAGCAGTGCTAATTGAATGATTATTTTACATGTTACTCTCACTTCAAGATTAGAAACACACTAGTAGATCTATAAATACTCAGTGAGAGCAGTAGTGCTATGTGAATGATTATTTTACATGTTACTCTCACTTCAAGATTAGAAACACACTAGTAGATCTATAAATACTCAGTGAAAGCAGCAGTGCTAATTGAATGATTATTTTACATGTTACTCTCACCTCAAGATTAGAAACACTAGTAGATCTATAAATACTCAGTGAAAGCAGTAGTGCTATGTGAATGATTATTTTACATGTTACTCTCACTTCAAGATTAGAAACACACTAGTAGATCTATAAATACTCAGTGAGAGCAGTAGTGCTATGTGAATGATTATTTTACATGTTACTCTCACCTCAAGATTAGAAACACACTAGTAGATCTATAAATACTCAGTGAGAGCAGTAGTGCTATGTGAATGATTATTTTACATGTTACTCTCACCTCAAGATTAGAAACACACTAGTAGATCTATAAATACTCAGTGAAAGCAGCAGTGCTAATTGAATGATTATTTTACATGTTACTCTCACCTCAAGATTAGAAACACTAGTAGATCTATAAATACTCAGTGAAAGCAGTAGTGCTATGTGAATGATTATTTTACATGTTACTCTCACTTCAAGATTAGAAACACACTAGTAGATCTATAAATACTCAGTGAGAGCAGTAGTGCTATGTGAATGATTATTTTACATGTTACTCTCACCTCAAGATTAGAAACACACTAGTAGATCTATAAATACTCAGTGAGAACATCAGTGCTATGAGAATGATTATTTAACATGTTACTCTCACTTTAAGATTTGATGTACTTTGTACCACATTAGTGGATCTATAAATACTCAGTGAGAGCAGTAGTGCTATGTGAATGATTATTTTACATGTTACTCTCACCTCAAGATTAGAAACACACTAGTAGATCTATAAATACTCAGTGAGAACATCAGTGCTATGAGAATGATTATTTAACATGTTACTCTCACTTTAAGATTTGATGTACTTTGTACCACATTAGTGGATCTATAAATACTCAGTGAGAGCAGTAGTGCTATGTGAATGATTATTTTACATGTTACTTTCACCTCAAGATTAGAAACACACTAGTAGATCTATAAATACTCAGTGAAAGCAGCAGTGCTAATTGAATGATTATTTTACATGTTACTCTCACTTCAAGATTAGAAACACACTAGTAGATCTATAAATACTCAGTGAGAGCAGTAGTGCTATGTGAATGATTATTTTACATGTTACTCTCACTTCAAGATTAGAAACACACTAGTAGATCTATAAATACTCAGTGAAAGCAGCAGTGCTAATTGAATGATTATTTTACATGTTACTTTCACCTCAAGATTAGAAACACTAGTAGATCTATAAATACTCAGTGAAAGCAGTAGTGCTATGTGAATGATTATTTTACATGTTACTCTCACTTCAAGATTAGAAACACACTAGTAGATCTATAAATACTCAGTGAGAGCAGTAGTGCTATGTGAATGATTATTTTACATGTTACTCTCACCTCAAGATTAGAAACACACTAGTAGATCTATAAATACTCAGTGAGAGCAGTAGTGCTATGTGAATGATTATTTTACATGTTACTCTCACCTCAAGATTAGAAACACACTAGTAGATCTATAAATACTCAGTGAAAGCAGCAGTGCTAATTGAATGATTATTTTACATGTTACTCTCACCTCAAGATTAGAAACACTAGTAGATCTATAAATACTCAGTGAAAGCAGTAGTGCTATGTGAATGATTATTTTACATGTTACTCTCACTTCAAGATTAGAAACACACTAGTAGATCTATAAATACTCAGTGAGAGCAGTAGTGCTATGTGAATGATTATTTTACATGTTACTCTCACCTCAAGATTAGAAACACACTAGTAGATCTATAAATACTCAGTGAGAACATCAGTGCTATGAGAATGATTATTTAACATGTTACTCTCACTTTAAGATTTGATGTACTTTGTACCACATTAGTGGATCTATAAATACTCAGTGAGAGCAGTAGTGCTATGTGAATGATTATTTTACATGTTACTCTCACCTCAAGATTAGAAACACACTAGTAGATCTATAAATACTCAGTTAAAGCAGCAGTGCTAATTGAATGATTATTTTACATGTTACTCTCACTTCAAGATTAGAAACACACTAGTAGATCTATAAATACTCAGTGAGAGCAGTAGTGCTATGTGAATGATTATTTTACATGTTACTCTCACCTCAAGATTAGAAACACACTAGTAGATCTATAAATACTCAGTGAGAGCAGTAGTGCTATGTGAATGATTATTTTACATGTTACTCTCACCTCAAGATTAGAAACACACTAGTAGATCTATAAATACTCAGTGAAAGCAGCAGTGCTAATTGAATGATTATTTTACATGTTACTCTCACCTCAAGATTAGAAACACACTAGTAGATCTATAAATACTCAGTGAAAGCAGCAGTGCTAATTGAATGATTATTTTACATGTTACTCTCACTTCAAGATTAGAAACACACTAGTAGATCTATAAATACTCAGTGAGAGCAATAGTGCTATGTGAATGATTATTTTACATGTTACTCTCACCTCAAGATTAGAAACACTAGTAGATCTATAAATACTCAGTGAAAGCAGTAGTGCTATGTGAATGATTATTTTACATGTTACTCTCACTTCAAGATTAGAAACACACTAGTAGATCTATAAATACTCAGTGAGAGCAGTAGTGCTATGTGAATGATTATTTTACATGTTACTCTCACCTCAAGATTAGAAACACACTAGTAGCTCTATAAATACTCAGTGAGAACATCAGTGCTATGAGAATGATTATTTAACATGTTACTCTCACTTTAAGATTTGATGTACTTTGTACCACATTAGTGGATCTATAAATACTCAGTGAGAGCAGTAGTGCTATGTGAATGATTATTTTACATGTTACTCTCACTTCAAGATTAGAAACACACTAGTAGATCTATAAATACTCAGTGAGAGCAGTAGTGCTATGTGAATGATTATTTTACATGTTACTCTCAGGTCAAGATTAGAAACACACTAGTAAATCTATAAATACTCAGTGAGAGCAGTAGTGCTATGTGAATGATTATTTTATATGTTACTCTCACTTCAAGATTAGAAACACTAGTAGATCTATAAATACTCAGTGAGAACATCAGTGCTATGAGAATGATTATTTAACATGTTACTCTCACTTTAAGATTTGATGTACTTTGTACATTAGTGGATCTATAAATACTCAGTGAGAGCTGTGGTGCTATGTGAATGATGATTTAACATGTTATTCTCACTTTAAGATTAGATGTACTTTTGAAACACATTAGTACATCTATAAATACTCAGTGTGATCAGTAGTGCTATATGAATGATATTTGAAATGCGTGAAGATATTTTTTAACAGCGAGCTGATGCAGTTGCATGTTGAATGACTTTACATTAATGTCCCAATTATTAACCAAACTATACCCTCTCCATCCTGATAAATATCTGAAGAGTCATAATTTGCCCTTCATGTAATAACATTTCAACCAAAGAATTATACAATGAGTACAAGGAGAACTGAACACTTCAATATAATCTGTGAATTTAACTACATGTATACAGTGATATCAATAATTTTTATGACAGTCAAGTTGTATTCATTTATTTCTGAGTAACATAGTGTAAAGATCATTTGTGTAAAGTCTATTGCTACAGAAGAGAGAGCCTGATATAAGCCTGATATAAGCATATTTGCTTGCTGCTCAATCCTCCATATGCCCATGTATGTATTCATATACTGATGAATTTAATTAAGATAAACTAATAAATATTCTTTATACCAACATACATGCGGGGCAAAATATTATGTAGTCAGTAGTAACTTTCTTCCCCAGTGTGCTATGGCAGGAAATTCATTAGTAGGATTGTTTTGATAAGATAGTAGTAATTCAAACAAGATAGCAAAGCCCCAAGAGGCATTTCCTGCTGTGGTATACCATGGCAATATGTGGGAGAGTGGATCATCATGGTGGTTTACCACAGTGGTGATGGGTACTATTGGTCACAACTTTTCTTCCTGTATGATCCCATTCCCATGGTGATGCATGGGAAATCACTATACTGCATGAGCTGTACTGTAGCTCCACTAATAGGTCAGTATTGCATGAGTTGTACTGTAGCTCCACTAATAGGTCAGTACTGAACAAGCTGTACTGTAGCTCCACTAATAGGTCAGAAATAATTCAGTTTGGGATTGTAAAAACACCATTTATTATTTATCAAGTTCAAGACTTACCGGTATATTCCTTAAAATACAAATACTGTAATACTCGCTTTTTAAGTCGATTCCAACTGCAAACTGCACACACTCAGATCTGTCATTGCATAATCTGCCAGCAGATCTGGATCTATGCACTTTGTTAGGAGCAATCAGTGGAACAAACAACATAGACCCTGATCTGTTGGCACATTATATAAGGGTCTATTTTGTTTGCAGTTTGACTTGACTTATAAGCAAGTACATACAGTAAATAATTAAGTGTTCATATGTACACCATACATCAGGATTCAACAGAGAGAGAGAGAGAGAGAGAGAGGGAGAGGGAAGAGGGAGAAAGTGCCTGGTAGGAATTTATCACAAGTCATTACCAGCTGGGCATTATTATATAAAAAAAGAAAAAGACAAATAAAACTCAAGGACCATAAAATATAATTCATATAAGTAAGGACTCTCAAAACTGACACCCAAACATATTTGGGATACTATTTATAAGAATTTTTGAGTAAACTGTTTTGTTCTTTGAAGGACCACAGGAATTTTTAATTCTAAATTTTCAACTGATCTCATTCAAAGCCTATAAATGGGCAAATGCTTCAACTTCAGGAAAAATACATTTCTTAAATATATAAATAAGTTACCATCAAGCTTTCTGTTACGATTTTTTTAAAGAACCAAACTCTATGATTGTTAAATGCTACTGGTGTTTTGTTGTTGTCAACAACTGAAGTAATACAGAAATCCACAAAAAAAACTAAGCTTTGAATTGTGATGGAAATTAAAGATGATGTAATAAAGACAAGAAACCGCAAATATACCTGCGACTGTACAAAAATTGTAATTTATTGTTTTGCCTAATTGTTTTGTTACTGCCTCATCATTGCTGACCCCAACAAATTTTAAGTTCAACGTTATGACCCACAAATGACTTTGGATTTAAATATCTCTAGGTAAGAGAGAAGGAGAGAAGAGAAAAAAAAAGCATTTTTAAAACTTACCCATCCATTTCCTGTTGATCTTGTGCATCTAACATGAAATTGTCTAGGTCAAGACCAACACCATAGCCACCACCTGTACCTCTGGGTGTCAAAGTCAAGGATGGTGGAAAGTCGTCCATCACATTTGACCTGGACAGCTGCTGAGACAGAAGGGCAATCAGATCATGTGGGGAGCCCCCCTGGGGTATGAGGCCATCCTGTGGCGCTTGGGAGGGTCCCGGTTGTGGTTGGGTAAATGTTCGCTGGAGGGCAGTTTGAATTGAGTCCTGTTTGGTGTTGATTGTTAGAGGGGGAGAGTTTGAATTCGAGTTGGAAGAACTGTGGTGATCTTGATTGTCTGTCCTTGGGCTCTGGTACACTGATGAGAAAAACTGACTGCCATTAATGTCACTGTGCATTGAGTCTGATGTGTTGAATGTAGAGCTTAAACTGCTGTCTGAATGATCTCCAAGATAGGATGGGGATCCACCATGAACTGGAAACCTGTTGTGCACAGGCGATAGTTGATGATGTGATTGGGGTGATACATGTTCTTGAGATGCTGGAGACACCTGGTTGTAAGATTGGGGAGAAGCATGGCTACATAAATGCTGGAGAAAGTCTTCATTACTGTCAGTACTTGTAACTGTTGAACTGATGTAGGAGTTGCTCTGTGAAGAGTTGTGAACTGTGGACATCGCAACTCTGTCTGTGTTATGATCATGATACCTTTCAAAATCACCAACTGATGTAAAGTTTAAATTCTGCAGATTCACTGTAGAAAAATCAACATGGAATTGTTTGTCACCAAAACTTTGATCTTTTGAATGTATGTTAGTACCATCCTGTCGCTGACTAAAGGACTGACCTGCAGCCTGATTTACATTATGATTGAACTCTAAATTATTACCATCTTGTATCAACTGCATCTGGGTGACAGTGATGGAAGGGAGCTTTGGACCACTCACTTGTTGAAACAGATCTGATTGATGGTTAGACTGAACTTGTGCAAGTTGAAATTGTTCATGACCTTGGAAATGACTCTGACTTGTGTTCTGACCTTCACACTGTACACTGGAATTAGGCACAGTCTGATTTTGGTATGATGGTGGCACAGTCCAATTTTGTCCCACAATCACTTGCCCATGTGTTTGACTTGGACCCTTTTGGTCAGTGACATTGTTTCTTGGAGGGTTTGGAATAGTAACTGTAGCATTTGGGTGAAACATGGGATAGGGAGCTATTGCAGGTTTTGGAGCAATCTTCACGGGTGCATTTGTTTTCTGCATGTTGGTCCATCTTTGTAGTAGTTCTTTGTCAGCATTAGTTAACAATAGCCCTTGATTCTCTGACCCTGAATTATAGAATATAGTCACATGAGGATTATATTCAAGTAAATTTCTCCAAGTAATACGAAATGTTCCTTCAACATATTGAATGTTTAGCTTTTGTTGTAGGTCAGCATTATACTTGGAAATACCTAAACAATGAATGTGGAAACACACACACACCATCTTCTTCCTAATAGACTATGACACATACAGCACTCCCTCACTATAAAGTAATTCATTATAACTCAGGTCATTTTATAAGGTGAGTATGGTCATGGACCCCATTTCATTATGAAGCAGTAAAATTATATGTATCATGTACTTCAATTTAAGTTGCTATACTTTATGGTTCCCATGGACAGTGTTAAAATGAGGAAGTACCATGATATTAGTGTTAATCTGTTAATTTTCTAGCTTTAGATGGTTATTTGTGAACAAATCATCATTCTTGTATAATCAGGAAAGTTTCTACTGGCTTATATGTGCCATTTTGTAATGTCAGCTGTACTCAAACATTAGAATTGCACGTGCTTCTTGAGGACACTTTTTTTATGTTAAAAAACTCCTTTTTGTATTTGATATATAGGTATAACCAGAGATCCTGAAATCACTGGTACATCAATGGTTTTGACCAGCACATTCTCAGACCAATAGGATTATAGGATCTCTCAAATATAAAATTGCCTTGAATACATTTATCCATTAAAACGTAAAATAAACACCTAACAAAAATTAAATTAAAAGGCACCTAACAAAAATTAAATTAAAAGGCAACTAGGTCTAGTTTGCTGAGTTTCTTTCTCAGACAATCAATAAAGGTGTCACTGACTAAGTATAATTCAAAGATGACTAAGTCTAGTTTACACGTTTCTTCATCAGACAAGGTGTCACTGACTAAGCTTGTTTGGTCATTATGTTTTCTCAATTGTTTAAGCACTCTATGGACACAAGGTGCAAGATAAAGGAGGTGTAATAGCTTATCTCCCTGGCTTATCAAAAACCTTATAACTGAACAATTGCTCCAGGGTCTGTACTATACATAATAGTCCTACAATGTCGACTCCCCCATCATACATATCTGACATCTGTAGACCAACAAGCTGTTCTCCGTCTCTTTTTATATTTATCTGACATGTCTAGTGGTGGTATCATGTCAGATAAATATATTTTTAAAAAAGAGGTGGAGAACAACTTGTTGGTCTAAAATATTGGGGTCGACATCTTACACTGTAGGACTAAACTATATACATCAGTCCCCCATATCATTTTTCTTAACTATATTGTGTCGCAGTGTGCCAGAATATCATACCTTTATCCTACCTTTTATATGTGAAGCCTAGGCACAAATTAAGAAAAAAAAATAATAGTAAGAACCACATAACATTTATTATCATTATCCAAAATTTATTTGGGGATCGGATCAAAACCTTACCCTTTCTTTCTTTCTGTTTCTTCAGTCTTTCCAAGTGTTTTTCTTTCTTCTGTCTCCTTTTCTCTTCTCTTTCTCTCTGTCTTGCTGCAGCAGTGACTGGCTTGGGTTTGTTTTCCTCAGACAAAGAACCTGGGGGTTTACAACAAGTTAATCATCAGGAATCTTTAAACAAATTCATATCCAGTCAAACAGAAACACAATTCATATGCCTACAGGAAAAATATTTGAAGTGGCAAATTTGCTAAAATAAGTTTTGAAGAAATGATAAGAGAAAATAAATTATAATAAAATCCACATCATTCACAAATGTGTGTGTTTTGTTTTCTTGTCTAATGCTGCAATATCACATAATATAGTTTGGTTTGTTTATTTTTAACAGCACTTTTAACACAATATTGACTATATCATGTCAAAGAAATGGGAGCTAAGTGACTTTCCCAAAGACACACTGAGGCAGCTGACCTGGGCTGGCCTAGGTGGATACAGAAGCTGTGACATTTGGATTACAAATCCAATGTTCTACCAACCAAGCTAATGCAGCTCCCTGCATGCAATGTAGACTTGTACTATTAGTGCTGACAGGTTGGAAAGTCAGGTAAAATAAGAAATTGTCATAAAAAAAAAATATATAAAATAAAAATGTTCCATGCTTTTCCAGTGGACATGTTTTAAAAAATTATAAAGATTTACCCATTTAAAAAATGAAGAATTATACAATAAAGTATCAAGATTGACAACAGATTACTTCTGATAATGCACTCACTTCGTCTCTCTTTCTCCTGTGAAGCTTTTAACAAAGCAGCTTTGATGATTGCCTTGGTGTCTTGTGATATTGTCTTGTTCTGATCTGACTTGTTTTTATTTGACTCAGTTTTTGAAGCCAGGTTGTTTTCTGGCTCTCGATTTTCCTTGGACAGGGCCTTGGGTAGTGCTGTATCATCTTTCCCATCCAATGATTTGGCACTTAGCATTTCTATGTCATTAGGATCGACACTTAGCACATTAGGTGATGTATCTATGCGAACATTACTGTCATCTCCCTTGGCACTAAGTGGTCTCTTAAATACTTCATCCTTCTCACTCTGGTCATGACGAGCTATCTTTTCAATAGATCCAGCATCAGCATGGGTTACCTGCCCCTTACTTTCAGTGGTGGATTGTATATGGACACAGGGTTGCTGAATCAGTGCCTGAGTTAAGGGGTGGTTGGGGTTGAAGGGCTGAGAACCATCAGGAGTTTTGGCAACAGGTCGCAAAACTGCATTAAAACTAAAGGTTGGGGTCTTGGGGGTGTGATAGTCCATGACTTCCTTGTATATTGCCTCCCTTAATTCATCTTTATCCATATCCTAAAATGATAGCAAAGGCACATACAGATCTTTTAAACTTTAGAGAGATTAAGAAGAGACCCATGAAGGAACTGATGCTCTACTGGCCCAAAAGAATTTACAGGAATCAACGAAGAACCAATTTTTCTAAGTAAAATATGTTTCTTCAATAATACTTACCCGATCATAATACCTTAGGAGAACTACTACTATCTTGCAAATCCAGCCCTCCCAAGCTAAAAACTTTGTAGCCAAAAGCCAAATGTTCTCTGCCCACCTAGGTGGCAGTTAGCTAGAGTGATCTCCCCTTGGTACAGGGATTGGCGCTAAATCCCATGCATACTTCAGTTACTACTGGAGTGGGAAGCATGCTCTCTGATAAGGACGTAATTGCAGGGAGGCTGGAAGGGTGTATGTGTATTATGATTGGGTAAGTATTATTGAAGAAACATAGCTTACTTAGAAAAATTGGTTTCTTCTTCAAATACATTACCCAATCATAACACCTTAGGAGAATAGGTAAGAGGTGGGAGTTACATCCCCTTACCCCTGAGAGGCCATCTCCAGTCCCCTAAGGTATGTGAGGCAGCTTCTAGATGACCCGACTGGAGAATAGACTCCATATATCAGGAAGCGGCTTTGAAGGGAAAAAATTCCCTCCCCCTCGAATCCAGTGAAAGTCGTAAAGCTGCTTCCTTTGACGCTATTAACTGACCCAGGAAAGTAACCTGTTGCGCCATGGCTAAAGGTCCTACCAGGTCGAGCTGAGTCTTCTGGGATGAAAGATCTCGGAGAAAAAAGCTGGAGAAAGTGGACTTGGACCTCCATCCCATGGCATGAATGATGTCAGTCAGGAAACAGTTTCATGCTGACAAATTCTGACCCTCAGGTGTAATTTCCCCTTCTTATAGGAAAAATAATCCCTTTAATCCTGGACAAAAGTGCCTGTGCTGATATGTCATCCTTTCCCTCTCTGAGGGGTAAAAAGAGGTGTGATCTCCCTTGACAGACCGACTCGGTCTTTTTCAGGTACCACTTCAGAGCCCATACTCGGTCCAGACGACCTTGAGATGAAGTGTCTAAGTTAGCCAGAGATTTCATTACAAAGGCTTGGTTGCCCATGAATGGTAGTCTGTTCTTGGCAATGAAAGTAGGATGAGTGATACTGACCTGTCTTGTCTGAACTGTAAGTAGTTGGGGTGGACTGATAGTGTATGTATTTTGTTGACGCAGCCTGCCATCGCCAATGTAATGAGGAAGCAAGTCTTGTATGAGAGATAAACCAATGAGGCTCACAAGAGCAGTTCAAACGGTGTCTTGTTCAGACATGTGAGTACCCATGATAGATTCCACTTAAGGCATAGCACCAAAGGCTTTGGCTATGTGAAATCAAAGTTAGCCAGGAGATCGGATAGACCTTTTATGCGTCCAACATCCTCTCTTCCACTATGATGCAGCATGTTGGAGATTGTGGAATGATAGCCTTTGATGGTGATTGGTGCTAACTGTTTCTTGTCAAAGAGCCATAGTAGGAAGTTAGCTATTTAAGGTATTGACACCTGCAGGGGAGTAATATTTTCTTAAGCACACCATCAAGTGAAAACTCTCCATTTTTCTTCATAGACTTTTAGAGTGGAGGGCCATCTCGCTCTAGTGATTCTCTCCAACACTGGTTGGGAGAACTGTTTTTTCTTGAGGGCTTGTTCAATATGAGCCAGGTGTGGAAGTTCAGCAACTCTGGGTTGGGATGAAACGCCTGCTGTCATGGTTGTTTTAATAGATGCAGAAATGTTCTGATTTTCCTGGGGATTTCCACAGCCAGATTGATGAGGTCGTTGATCCACGATTTTTCCCACTTGAGCAGGGCAATCAGGATGAGGCGACACTCTGATTCTCTTGCTTTCTATCAAGTTTGGGATCAGAGGTGTTGGCGGATAAGTGTAAGCATCCAGGCCATTCCAATTTATGGAAAGTGCATTGACTGCCCAGGCCGTCGGATCTGGGACTGGTGAGACAAAGGTTGGGAGTTTGGCATTCCACCTAGTCGCAAATGGATCCATTATGGGTTGATCCAATAGGGCACATATTTATGTGAAGACTGATGGGCGAAGAGACCATTCTGTTTGTATTAGTTGATTTGTCCGGGACAGTGAGTCTGCTAATATGTCAACCTGGAATATGACAAACTTGAACACGGATTTGTCGTTGATGACACCACCTGAGAAAGTCCCAAACGAGAACACAAAGATCATAGTTGAGTTGTCGGACAATATGAGAACTCCCTTTCGATATAGAGCCTCTTGCCACCAATGAAAGGCTTTTGAGATGGCTTTCATCTTGAGAAGATTGATATGTAATTTGCAATCTTGCGAGGGCCACACTCCATTGGCTTCCTGGAATGACGGAAGGTGTGCACCCTAGCCCTCTGTGCTCGGATCCACACAGGTGGTGATTTCCAGAGGTTGTACCTGCAGGGGTACACCCAATGTGAGCCAGCTGAGGTTGCGCAATCGTCTGAGATAGGACTTCATCTCCAGAGATATAGTAAGAGGTTGGTCCAATGGGCAATGTCTCGGCCTCCATTTGGACAACAGGATCATTTGCAATGGGCGCATAAAGAGGTGACCTAGGACAATGAGGTCCGCTGCTGCATTGTGCAAGCCCAGCAGGCATGGTAATTCTCGGAAGAGTTTGTCTTGTACCAGCAAGGAAGTCACCATGGTACTGATTTTCAATGCTCTTTGGTGAGGGAGGCATACTCTGTTTACTTAAGTGTAGAACTCCATCCCTAGATGGATAAAGTGTTGAGATGGTATTAGGTCGGATTTGTCCTTGCTGACGAGGAAGCCGAGGTTGAGAAGGATCTCATGTCTTGCTCCAATATATGACTTTCCTGATGTTTTTGTAGGATGTTGTCCAGGTAGTTTGATGTAGCAGCCATGGAGGTGATCCGGATATGGGCCATTACCCAGTCCATCACTCGTGTAAAAACCCAGGGGCTGATGTTGAGTCCAACGGGAGCACTTGGAAATGGTAAACGGTGTCTTTGTAGGTGAATCTCAGGAACTTCCTGGAAGCTGTGTGAATAGGGACATGAAGATATGCATCTTTTAAGTCCATGCCGATTGTGTAGTCTCCCTCCTGGATGGCATTGAGAACCTGATGTGGTGTTTCCATTGTGAACCAAGTGGCGCAAATAAACTGATTGAGAGCGGATAGGTCTTTGGGACCATGAACAGCTTCAAGAAAAATCCTGGAGAATGTGGATTGTGAACGATTTCTACCACCCTTTTTCAGAGAAGGTCATTGATTTCTTGCTGCAGAGTGGTGGCTTTGAATGGGTCATTGGGGACGTTTGAAGCTAAAGGAGCTCTGGACAGAGGGGGAGGTGTGCTTAAGGCAATATCGAGTCCCTCCAAAACCACTTGGTGGGTCCATAGGTCCTTGTGGCAAATATTGTCCAATTCAGCAGCGAAAAACTGGAGCCTTCCACCCACCGGGATGTGTGGAAAGGGCGGCATGAGTATGACGTAATTTTTTGTTGTAGGAAAGCTGTCATTGAGAGAAACACAGGCAAAAACGATTGCCTTCTCTCTGCCTCTTGTCTCCTTCTGCTTGGGAGGACTGTGTCCACTGTTGTGGATATGGTCAGTAGGACTGCTTCCTAGTAGCTTGTGTCCTAGGGGGTTTCTGGGGGTCCTTTTGATGTCCTGAAAAGTCTCTCCAATGTAGCTGGGATATTTTTCCAGGGAAAGTTGTCTCCTTGGCCATTAAACAGGAGGTTCGAAGACAATGGGTGTGAGCAAAGCTTTGCCTTATGGTGGTCTTTGAGAAGGGTGGAGGTAGAGAGCACGGCATCTCATTCTGCCATTTGTAGGTTCGTCGCTGCTGTGACAGCATTGGTCAAAGTATGATGAGCAGCTCTATTTTGGATGCGGGCCATTCTGGACACAGATTCTCACACATGGTCTGTAGGAATCTGGGCAGGTGATGATAAGTTGTGTTCCACTTGTTGGAAGATCACCATGGATACCAGGTCCAAAATAGAGCCAAAGGCCACAACGTTGTGTACCAACTGTTGGGTGTCACTGAAATGCTTCCAGTCAATGCGTATGGAGTATGGCTTCGTCATCCCCACTACAGCAATGTCATGGTCGACTGCTGGGGTATCTATATGGAAAAGCTGGCGTGTGTCTTGTAGAATCGCCAGCTAAAATTTGAGGGAAGGCATCATTGTGTGAAAAAGAGGCGGTTGACACTTGGGTCTTGTAATTGGTGATGTAAGCAGCCCAACAGGTCAGAAACTCTACCAGACTATGGCAGTAGGAGAAAAGTCGGTTCAGCCTTTATCATCAAGAGGTCCACAGATGCCAGGACTTTGGACCAGGTAGTTGAAGATGAGGGAGGAAGAGGACAGAACTCCAGTAGCATGAGGTAGAAAACTTCCTCGATTGAAGCCCTAAAGGCATAGTCCTTGTGCATCATAGTGAGGTCTAACAGCGACGAGTGGGATATGGAACCAGTTTCGTCATTAGGGGATAAAAGTGGAAATGCCAATGTCTCTTGTACCACCTGAGATGGGGCAGGAGATGAATGTCAAGGGCAAGAGCTGACCATGCTTGCAGAATGCCCCGAATGAGATACAGTGACTTCCAGGTGGTCACTAAGTGAAGGTTCCCTTTGAGTGCCAGAAGCTTGAGTAATGAGGCACTAGGCTGGGTATCATGTGCAGTGAGTGCATAGAGGCACTAGGCACAATAGCCTGATCCCTATGCATGCCCTTCGGTAGACTGGACAGAGGTCATTTTGGTAGCCTGATGTCCAGTTCTTAACTTTGAGACTGGGTACAGGATATCTGATCCTTGTAACCAGTCATTGAATCTGAAGTGTGAGATTCTGTTCTCTTCTCGATCTTGCTGCACATCAGGCGATATGGCATTGAGCCCTAATACCATGCCTATTGGTTCAGCAAGTGAGTAGTATTTAACACACACAATCTCAGCAACAATTGTGTACTCAGCATCGCTACTGATACTTACGAAGTGGATGTGATAATACCAATATACTATAATGTTACCTGTAGGTAAGGCCAAATGACAGCTTAAACAGGCAGTCAGTATTGCATCACATTACCTAACCACGAGGTGGACACTAACACTAGGTGAACATAGAAAACTTACCGGTATGTATCTGCTGTCCAGAAATTTTACAGCAATATTAATAAGTTTTCTAGACTACACACCATACCTGCAAAGGAAGCCGATAGCCAAGTGAGGGACACACTGGCGACGCATGCAGGCACAGTACGCAAGTGCCTATGTGTGTGCAGACGACAAAGTGATAAAAAGACAGAACCTGTCGTCAGAGCAAGAAGTAAAAGTTGGAAATATATAGACTGAGTATACTTCCCTTAGTAGAGAAAAACTCTTCCAACTCACTCTCTTGTGGAAAACTTCCAAAGTCTTGTACTGGTATTGCGAGGCCTCTCTGTAGAGTCAAGAGCATGATACACTGCGTGAGCGGAAGTAGTAACTGGAGTATGCATGGGATTTGGCGCCAATCCCTGTACCAAGGGGAGATCACTCTAGCTAACTGCCAACGGGTGGGCAGATAACCTTTAGCTATTAGCTAACAAGTTTTTAGCTTGGGAGGGCTGGATTTGCGTGGTTGTAGTAGTTCTCCTAAGGTATTATGATCGGGTAATGTGTTTGAAGAAGAAGTGTCTTTCTTCTTTTTAACTGCTGAGAAATGAAACCTTCTCCGATATTCTTGAGAAACTTCAACACACTAAATTTCATAACAAAAACTATTTTCTTGTTAACATGTTGACAAGATACCTGTAAGTGCAGTACAAAATTCTTTGTCATGGTCTTTGACCTTGAACCTGATATCATGGATAGAAGACAATGTCAAGATATAACCACGTGCTAAATTTGATTAAATCTATATGTAATATTTTTGGGAAAAAAAACCCCAAAGTTACTGAAGTGATATCATTCAAGGTATTCTTCAGATACATCCTCATAAATGATAAAAATCCATTCATATTTATTTGTGTTATCAAGCTAACAAGCCAGTATAGTATAAAGCCTAAGTCAAGATCTTTGACCTTAAAATCAATGTTACAGCTCTGACTATCAACTCGTTCAGTGGAATGCAACTTAATACAAAGTCTGGTCAAAATTCACTTGTGTATGCACAAGTAAAAAATGCAAGCAATGACCACTGGCTTGACCCCAATGTCAATTAGGTCTGGTTTTCAAAACTCCTTCACAAAAGTACAGATATGTTAGAGATCAAATCTGCCCCATTTTCAGTCAAAACCAATTAAAGGAAAATGAACTGTAACGTGACAAACTGGTTTTATGTAATGTACAAAGCACAGAAAATGACATTCACCAAAGTTCAGTTTGGTATCCATTTTGTAAGGGATAGTTTTCTCACTTTCTTTTCCACAACTGGTGATATTCTTGATGCATAGAATGCTGCCATATTTTTAAGCTCTTCACCTAGTAAAGCAGTAATAGTCTGTACTGTGACAATGCTAGGTTCATTCTAGCTATGTGACAAGTTTTCCATTGGTTGAAAGTGACTCAAAGTTTTGGTAGGTTTTATAAGTTTGAAGATAATTTGGATATAATATGATTTCATAGTACAAGTACACATCTTAGCAGTATCTCACAGTATCATGATAACATTCTGAGGTTACACAACGAATCAGTAATAATTTTCTTGCCATAATTAAAAGTGATAGGGGCCTGTGGTTGGTTGCATGATATTGACAATATTCTGTTTTCTCATGTATCCATATAATCTGAAATAATTTTTATTATTTACTATATAGTTTTACATCTTTGTTCTGTATGATTTTTGTTTTCAACAATCCCCAAACTAGATTACAACAGAAAATTGGTAGACCAGTGTATCAGTGATAGCCTGGATTTGACTTAGTGACCTCACAACTATATCCATCATGGCAACTCTTATTATCCTGACTATAGAAGCGAATGTTTGAATAATTGGACATATCTTTAAAACAGTGCAGCTGATTTCCATTCACTTATTACATTCATTCAAGGCACAAATGAAAATTAGAGTTCATTTTCCTTTAAATATTGCAAGAAGTGTTTTAGTGAAAACTCCATATCAATGCCACCATTCATGCAAGACTAGCGATAACAAAAGTTTCAAGATGGCTACAGTGCCATGCTGGAGGTCAGATGAGCAACATTTTCATTTAGAACTAGCTACATACTGCTATAGCAGACCTGCCAACTCGAAAAAGACCTCAGTAGGGCAATTTATATTTTTCTATAAGTCAGAAACATTGTCAGTAAGGTGTACTGCTATTGTCCACTTGCAAAAAAATGTGTTTGGAAAGTTAAAGTGTGGTCTGATACAGCGAATGCAACATTATGTTCAACTAAAAAATTTGAAAGCATACTTTGGCCTTAATGGCCTTCAGTTCAGTTTCAACAGCAGTTCTAAATCCCATGGAGGTCATTGACTTTCTTCTCAATGCGACATAATCCTAATATTTTCAAATTTATGTGACATTGACAACCAACTCTCCCACCATGGGCTACAATCATTTTGACACAACATTTTGTCCAATAAATGTAATTTTCACATCTTCTGCTTTTTTTTCCAAGCACTGCCATGTATCTGAATATTCCTTTTTATACTTCTGTGCTGACTGTTTGGACTTTAAGGGACAGATTGTCATCTTTACCTTCAAAATGTTTTTGTTTCTTGGACATTTCCAGATGATGCTATAACGTAAAAGCAAAAGCTTTATCATGCTGGTGTTTTGTATGAAAAACACTGATTAAAAAGTGTGAGGTACACTCTGTAAAGTTGGTCTGGTACCCTGACCAACTCCACAAGTTTAATATGAAAACCCGGCTGGTGTGTGTACAAACCTTGAAAAGCCAATATCCGGCTTTGACCACTATGTTTGTATTTTCTTACTTTTTTATATTGTTCCATAAGTTCATACTTAAGGGGTCATTTCAGCAAGCATTATGGTAAAATTGTAAGGGTTGACATGTCTACTATAATGTTTTAGTGAAAACCCCATGCTGATATGACCATCCATTCAGGAGAAGTAGTGATAAGATTTTGGATATCCGAGCGGCACCATTTTCATTTAGGATGTGTGTGTAAAGTTTCAGGGCAATCCTTCAAGTGGTTTAGGAGGAGTTGTAATAACAAACTGTGCTAACGGACAGACAGATGACGAACCATACCATAAGCTCTTCTAGTCTATGACCAGTAGAGCTAAAAATGAGATTTATTGGAAATCATGTTTTTATAAACACGATGGTGTCGGGGGGTTGGGAGTAAAAAACTTTGTTTTGTGTGTGACACCTGACATGGTTGGTATGCATTCTTTGTAATTTGTGACAACTGCAATAGCTTCTATATTAAAATACCTTCAACAACTAGATAACCCTCATAAAAACTGCGTATGTGGTACTGATTCCAATGTATCCTTTGAAACTCTAAGCATGTCAAAGGAATTACTGGTGATTTTGAACATTGATTCAATGTATTTCCAACAAAGAAGGTTGTTATTATGTACTGTAGTTTTCTATACTGCATTATGCTTTAAGTATGTTTGTCTCATTAGTGAATGTGATGAGTGAAAAAAAAAAGAGATATACTTTTTTTTATAAGGTTATAACATGAATCTGATGAAATCGGTAGTGTGCAATTTTTTAAAATGCTTTCAAACAATTAGAATAAGAATTAAAGACTTACTTTCTTCTCAAAATCAAAGTTAAATGCAGGCACGCATATTGGTTCATCATCAGGATCGTGGTATTTGTTCAGGTAAGGGTGGACCAGGGCCTGTTCCACTGTGATACGCTCCTTTGGATGAAGGACCAACATCTTACTCAGAAGACTAAGGGCTTTTTTACTGGCTTTTGGATAAAGTGTTGACCAGGGTACAGCCTGCTTGGGTCCAAGAGCTAGAAATTACAAATTTGTCTCATTTCAGCATATGCCCTTACAAAATTTTCATCTGTTTTGATTATATTTCAAACAAATAAAAGTTATGGTTAAATTTATGCCATGTGCTTCAAACAAGATTAAGTTATATAATAGTTATGGTTATTTTTCATAGACTGGTCTAAAAAACTGGGAATTTACTGTATATACTCACGTATAAGCTGGGTCCAAATGCAAACAACATAGACCCTGATCTGCTGTCGCATTATGCGCTGGCAGATCAGGGTCTATGTTGTTTGTTCAACTGATTAGTCCTACAAACTGCATAGACCCAGATCTGCCGGCGCATTATGCGACGGCAGATCTGAGTCTATGCAGTTTGCAGTTGGTATCAGATTTTACGCGAGTATATACGGTAACTTTATTTTCTCTATTGCAATATCGTGTCTATTTCTCTGCTTCCTTTGAATACCAGCATTCCAATTATGTCTATGATTTCATCAGTGATTGTTGCAATGTAAGAAGACCCAGTCTCTAAAGATGAAGGAAAACAAACAATACAGATTCTTACTTAAACATACTTTGTCTAGCAGTAATAATTTCTGTATATAATTTAGTATCATGTTATGAAATAAAATTATGTCCACTTGATTAAATTCAAAAGCTCTTCTACACTTTACAGGAGTATATGTCATTACTGATTTCTCTGCAGGTGCAGTAACATTATTGTCTCTGAATGTAGTTACATCAAATGGTCCACAGCTCAAGTGACTAGGTATAATTACTGCTTTCTCTGCAGGTGCAGTAACATTATTGTCTCTGAATGTAGTTACATCAAATGGTCCACAGCTCAAGTGACTAGGTATAATTACTGATTTCTCTGCAGGTGCAGTAACATTATTGTCTCTGAATGTAGTTACATCAAGAGGTCTACAGCTCAAGTGACTAGGTATAATTACTGATTTCTCTGCAGGTGCAGTAACATTATTGTCTCTGAATGTAGTTACATCAAGAGGTCTACAGCTCAAGTGACTAGGTATAATTACTGATTTCTCTGCAGGTGCAGTAACATTATTGTCTCTGAATGTAGTTACATCAAGAGGTCTACAGCTCAAGTGACTAGGTATAATTACTGATTTCTCTGCAGGTGCAGTAACATTATTGTCTCTGAATGTAGTTACATCAAGAGGTCTACAGCTCAAGTGACTAGGTATAATTACTGCTTTCTCTGCAGGTGCAGTAACATTATTGTCTCTGAATGTAGTTACATCAAGAGGTCTACAGCTCAAGTGACTAGGTATCATTATTAATTTCTCTGCAGGTGCAGTAATATGAGCGCCTCTGAAGTATAATTTCAAACGAGACGCAGCGTGGACTCAAGTACATGCAAGATGAGTTGATTAAGACTGTCACATTTACAAAAAACTGTAAATGTTTACACAACCATGAGAACACAAAATGATTCTGTTTAAATGTGATTAATCCACCTGTATGCCAGAACTGGCACTTTGTGCCAAATGTGAGTTGTTTTCATAGATATTGATAAGAAAGTAAAGTATTCTTAATTAAGTCTAAAAATAAGTATATTCCACAATAATTTGGATTACTTGATAACACTATTTACCTGTTTACTTAAGATGCCGCTCTAATTATGACAGAACAATGGCTGCTACATCAAGAAACTTCAGCAAGATGAGGTGTAAAAATATAGAATGTCTCATTGCTCTGATGCTCTAATGATTCCATAAATGACATTAATGTTATCAAAATTAAAGCATGAATCAAACTTAAATATCCAACTAAGTTGTCATAGTACATCAATTTCCTTAACATCAGTTTTACACGTAGACAAAAAGTTACAAAATGTGTATTTGATGAATACAATGTTAAAAAAATGTTAATTCCGCCACAATATTACCTCATAGACAGGATGCAGAAAAAAGCAAATTCTGGCACCTAGAATCTACCAGCTAATAATTACATGATTTCCTTTATTTTTTCTTTCAATATTCATGAACAGTTCGGATATATGGAAGATAGTTAGTGTTAACACCCATGTAAAAATAATATATGTGGCATACATTTTTGTCCACAACAATACAGTCAGCTGCTCAGCTCTCGCATTAAGCAATGGGAATCATCTCAAAGTTAATTACATAGCAGAGAAGAACATATCTGGAAATTGTTGTTTTTCCTGGCACTTTGCAAAATGGGTTTAACTGAGAGCAAAACTTTTGAATCCTCCCTCAACTATTCTGAGTGGTGTGAGCTCATGTGATCATACAGAGTGGTCTGAGATCATGTGATCATACTGAGTGGTCTGAGATCATGTGATCATACTGAGTGATCTGAGATCATGTGCATGCACAATGACTAGTTTCTTTATACATTGCTGCCTCGTCACTTTGGACACTGTGATTACTGCTGGTGACTTAAATGCAGTCATTAACAGTTAGGGGAGTACTTTTTGGTCAGAGACCATGTGCACACTTTTTAGAGACATGTGTATGTTACAAGTGGTTGGTCATCACACCAATGCTACCCGCAGTGTAGGAAATCTCTGTACAGCATAGGTTACATTTAACTTTCTGTTTGCTGGCAGTATCAACAACTGTGAAATACTTCCAAACTTTACATTGATGCATGCTTACTTTCAGCCATTCTGAATAAGACCAGGATACAAAGTTATGTAATTTTCTCATGCCCTTTATTTATTGTTTAAATGGAAGGCAGGTTTTGTAAACATTTACACGGCTAACATGAAACAATCTTGTTTACATGTGCAAATGTGACAGCTTTATAGCTGATACTGGAATTTTTTGTAAAAAAATTATATTTAATGCCAATTTTTTTTGTACAATATGTTTCTTTTGATAATATCTACCCAATCATAATACATTAGGAGTACAAACACTACCTCATCAATCCAGTCGTCCCAAGCTTGTTTTTAGCAACAAAAGTGCAAAAAGTTTCTGCCCACCTAAATGGAAGTCAGACAAGAGTAATCTCCCCTTGGAGAGAGGGATTAATCCCATCCATACTTCAGCAGTTACTACTGGAGCTGATATGCACATGCTGTCAAGTTTTAAAATGTAACTGCAGGGAGGCTGGGGGGGTGGGGGGATATGCTCATGTTATGTTTGGGGAAGTATTACTGAAGAAACATATTTTACTCCAAAAATTGGTTCTTCTTGAAATACATTACCCAATCATAATACACTGGAAGAATTGGTAAGATGCATAGGTTTATATCACCTTACCCCTCAGAAAGTCCCAATCTCCAATACTCTAATGTATGTTAAGCAGCTCAAATCTTGTGAGTTATGGGCTAAAGTTAGCATACAGATATGCCTGGATGCGGCTTGTTGGCCCCCCCCCCCCCCCCTGCAACTCCAGCAGGAGTGGAGTGGCCACGTCATTGTGAAACTGTTGAATGACCCAGGAAGGTAAACTGTTGTGTTGCTGCTATAGGTCCCACCAGGTCAAACTGAGGACTTTGGAATGAAAGGTCTCTGCGATAAAAGCTAGAGAAAGTCGTCTCTACCCTCCATCCTAAGCTTTAGATAATGTCAGTTAGGAAACAGTTATGCTTGATTGCTATGCTTGTGGTGACTACTCTGACCTCATGAGACAATATGCACAAGAACTCATTTGGTCTTGGGTTAGTTCTTTATAAAAGCCTTAAATCAAAACAAATTAAAGTTCGCCAGATGGTCAAAGAGGTTGTTGGTTTGGCCTATATCCTCACCTCCATGATGAAGAATCATGTCTGAGATCATGGAATGGTGGCCTTTTATGGTGATGGTGGCTAATTTCTTCTCTTCAAAGAGCCAAATTATGAAGTTAGCTATTTGTGGTATCAAGGCTTTTTAATCTAGTGATGCATTTCCACTAGCACCTCTGGAAGAAAACTTTCCACTTCCCTTTGTTTGCTTTCAAAGTGGTGGGCCTTCTTGCCTGAGCAATCTTGTCCACCACTTGTTCTGAGAGTTGTTTTACCCTTAGGACTTTCTTGATATGAGCCAGGCATGCAGGTTCAACAATTCCGGGTTTGGATGAAACACCTGCATTCGCGTGTGTTCAAGCAAGTGAGGAAAGACCAAGATTTTCCTGGGAGTTTCTGCTGCTAAGTTTAATTGATCATTTATCCATGCTTGTTCCCACATGAGGGGAGCAATCAGGACAAGATGGCTATCAGATTCCCTTGCTTTCTGCTTTGGGGATTAGAGGGGTTGGAGGGAAGGTGCATGCATCTAGACCATTCCAGTTCATGGAAACTGCACCAACTACCCATGCTTTTGGATCTGGGGCTGGAGAGACAAAGGTGGGTAGCTTGCATTTCATCTTGTCACAAACAGATCCACAAGTGGGCACAGATTCATCTGAATACCGAGGAGTGAACAGACCATTCAGTTTGAATTAGCTGATTCCATTGAGACAGTTAGTCCACTAGGATAATGAGTCTGCCCAGGATAAGGCAGACTTAGATGTGAATTTGTTGTTGTTGTGGGTTTAATGCCATTTTTCAGCACATGATAGGCTGCTATACATGGCAGCCAGTTTTATCTGGCAAGCTTTCTCACATATCCACATTGGCCGAGCCTGAGACTCGAACCCACGCATACAGAGGTGAGATGGCAGTGATCGGTAAAGGCGAGCGCCTTAGACCACTCGGCCACCCGGGGCCCCGGATGTGAATTTGTTGATGATGATACCACCTGAGAAAATCTCAAACCAAAGCCAGAGGTATAGGAATTAGGGTTTCCCTTTCCTTCTGATGTACTTTACCAGTGGATTTGTCAGATAGGATAAAAATGCCCTTTCCAAACAATGTCTCCTGACACAACGTAAATGCATTCAGTATGGCATTCTTCTCCAGGAGACTGATATGTAATGAATGCTCCTAAAGGGGCCACACCCAGCTGACTTCCCAAATTAGGGCAGGAGGTGAGCAGCCAGGCTTGCAGTGATGGCATTGCTACAGATAATGGATTGCAGAGGATGAATCTGCAAGGGAATACCCACTGTGAGCCAGGTGAAGTTCTCCCGTTTGCTGAGATGGAACCTCATGTATTCTGAACTGGGATTCCCTGATCAAGTGGACACAGGTTCGGTCATGACTGGGACAAAAGAATAATCTATAATGGGCTCAAGATGACAATATCTGATGTTGCTTTGAGGAGACCAAAAAGGCAAAGAAATATTGGGCTGAAATGTGATTCTTCGAGAGAATAGTAGACACTGTCGAGATGATTTTCAACGCACATTCTTGAGGTAGATAGACCCTGTTCACATGCATTTTGAACTCCATACCCATGTGGGAAATGATGGGATGGGACAATATTGGATTTGTCATTGTTGACAAAGCATCCAAGATGGAGCAGAAGTGAAACAAGGTGCTCTTTCAAAACGTCATTCTTGTAGTTAGAAGTCATGGATGTGGAGGTGGCTCTTAAGTGCGACATGACTCTGTCCATAATTCTTGTGAAGACCCAGGGACTGATGTTTGGACCAAAAGGGGGCACAATTGGTATACCATATCCCTGAATGTGAACCTCAGAAATTTTCTCGAAGACTTACGGATTGGGATATGGAGGTAGGAAACTTGAAGATCTAAACTGATTGCAAAATCTCCCTCCTGACCCAAGGTGCCCCCCCCCCCCCCAAAGGTTGAGAGAGCTTATATCTATGACTGGCCAAAGCATCCCATTGTCCTTTGGCACCAAGCACAGTCAGCCCTTAACAGTGGGGGAGGGGTGCTGAATGTGATCTACTGTGCTGCTTTGTTCAGAAATTGCACCATCCACAAGACTGATTCCTAAGCTTGACCAGTCTGTGTACAGACTGCTGAAATAGAGCCATAGATACCAAATCGAGCACCAATCCTACTGCAACGACATTTCAAAACAGTTTTTGTGCATTGAGAAGGAACTTCCAGTCCATACAAACCGACGTGGGATTTGACATTCCTAGGCCTGTAAAGTCCTGTCAACTGCTTGAACTTCAGTTTAAAAAACAGGCTAATGCCTTGTTAAAGTCTGATGGGAGTCATCACAATGTAATATAACAGTGACTCAACCAGACTGTGGTAGCTCTTTGACTGTTGGATGATCTTTCTAGGCCAATAGATTGATGGATGTGGGAACTTTTAAATTTCCAATAATGGCATAGAAGAAGTTGGACAAAACTCGGGTGACAGAACCCAGAAAACTTCTTCGATCATTGCGTGGAAGGCTAAGTTCTCTCTGGACATCATCGGATCGAGTCCTGAAGATGGTGCTTGTCAGCATGAGTCCTCAAACATAGAAGAATTGGGAGACATCGACAGAGAACACTGAACTAGACTGGGGGTCAAGCCAAGCTGTGACACTGTTATCTCCAGATGTTCACTGAGCGAATCGCTGATGATCCGAAAATGGTACCAAGTATCCAGGACTGGAGTGTTATTGTAGATAGTGCTGGGTTGTTATGGAGCCAGGACCAGTGATAGAGCTATCTGGTGTTTGTGGGCAATACTTCCAGTAGGCCAGTGCTGGTTAGAAGCCTTTTGTTCTTTCATGCTGGTGCTGGGAATACAAAAAGTCTAAGTCAGAACTGGTGCTGGGACTAGCAATTACGAATGTCGAGATCTATCTCTTTCATGAAGCCGGGACTGGGCATATCAAGAAAATATATCACCGTACTCAGTTGTGGGAACCCCAGGTTTAGGTTGAAGCTGTGTTGGAACTGGTGTTGACTGTAGCCAATTAACATCTGATGCCCAAGTCAGGTGTTGGCTATTCCAGGACATATCGCTGCAACCAGTACCAGAATGTCTTTGCATGTCCATCACTGGTCCAGACGGGCCACCATACCAAGTTGGCACAGGTCCTAGAGGTACTGCTGACAAGACCTGTTCCAGTTATGGAGGTGACATCAGTGGTGATACTGATGGAGTTCACATCTTTGTTGGTATGTTTCCTAGCTCTCTCACTTGCCTGATTAATTTGTTTTGCCAAGACAGTCACCCATACTATTTCTGACCATCAAGTACATATGTCATAGGTATGACCTGAACTGCAGCCCATACAACTGAGACAGGTAACACCGTTTTCTTTCTGCCAGCTTAAAATCCTTGTCCCTGTGCACTCTGTCCTGTCTATAGTTTGACACCTGTAATTACAGAGAGCAAAACAACGGCATATATAGATGAAACCAGTCAAGCTATGCATGGTCTTTTTTTGAAGAGGATCCTAAGGACAAACAAATGTCTAAAATAATTATTTGGCACCAATCTCTCTATCCAATGGGAGAATAATCATGTCTGATTTCCACCTAGGTGGGCAGATGACTTTTAGTATTTGTTTTGAAGAAGAAACCATGATCCAAGTTTGGAAACAAACTGCACAAACTTTTCATTTGAGTATTTTCTAATATAATAACCACTAGAGAGATCATAGCCTTAATTAGAATAAG
The DNA here is from genome assembly GCA_029931535.1 of Margaritifera margaritifera. Lineage (NCBI taxonomy): Eukaryota > Metazoa > Mollusca > Bivalvia > Unionida > Margaritiferidae > Margaritifera > Margaritifera margaritifera. Next base: position 9,805,150 of record JAQPZY010001684.1, read on the forward strand.
TCCATCATGTGAAATGATTAGGGTGTACAAAATGGATTCCGGTACAAAAGAATGGGGGCCAGAGAGTTGCAGGGGTTACCCCTTTGCGTGGTATGATGAAGAACACCTCACAGTGCGTGTGGTGCAACCAGAACATCTGTAGCAGTTCAAGATGGATGCGATTTGTCATTGTTTTTCTTGCAGGCTATAAAAAATGTGGTGTAGTCCTATCAATCCTAGCTTTTCCATGGGATGAAATGATTGAATAGCTAATGTTACTTAGGTACGTTATGTTTATTACTCAAACAATAGTCCTTCAAAGGGACTGATGCTCTACTGACAGAAAAGAATTCTCAGGAATTCAAGATATTACCATTTCTTCTTTTTAACTGCTGAGTGCTGAAACCATCTCTGATATTTTTGAGTGATACAATTTTCAAATTAGATACTGTGGTAGACATGTTGGTTGTAAGATTGGCACCATTTTCATTTAGGACAAACCAGACAAACATTAGAAGACTTCTGGTGAAAACCCCATGTTGATAGGACTTTCCATTCAGGAGGAGTAGAGATAAAAATATTTTCGAGATGGCTGCTCTGGTGCTGTATTGGATGTTAGATCGGCACTAATTTCATTTAGGACTAACTGGACATCATAAAAAGTCTTTTAGTGATAACCTCATGTTGACATGACCATCCATTCAGATAGAGTAGCGATTACAAGATTTTCAGGATAGCCACTGTGGTAACCATATTGGATATATAGTTTTTGCAGGAAATAACAATCATTTTTGTGGGTGTCAAATTTCATGGTTTTACAGGAAATTACATATTTTCTTGTGTATAAAATTTCTAAGTTTTGCAGGAAATGAGATTTTCAAATATTTAAATTTGTGAATGAGAAGAGGGTCCCACTGTCTTCAGATGTTATTTTTTGTTGTGCCTTTAAATTCATACTTGGTACAAACAACGAAATCCACACAAATTGGAATACAACATAAAATTGTGAATTCCCAGGAAGCTTGTATGTCCAATATTCTTTAATCATATTGGACTGACAGCTTATCTCTACAGTATTTTTTAATATATTTAACTGACATAGCTTACCTGTACAGTATTATTTAATCATATTGGACTGACATAGCCTACCTGTACAGTATTCTTTTATCATATTGGACTGACATAGCTTGGCTGTACAGTATTCTTTAATCATATTGGACTGACATAGCCTACCTCTACAGTATTCTTTAATCATATTGGACTGACATAGCCTACCTGTACAGTATTCTTTAATCATATTGGACTGACATAGCCTACCTCTACAGTATTCTTTAATCATATTGGACTGACATAGCCTATCTGTACAGTATTCTTTAATCATATTGGACTGACATAGCCTACCTGTACAGTATTTTTTAATCATATTGGACTGACATAGCCTACCTATACAGTATTCTTTAATCATATTGGACTGACATAGCCTACCTGTACAGTATTTTTTAATCATATTGGACTGACATAGCTTACCTGTACAGTATTTTTTAATCATATTGGACTGACATAGCTTACCTGTACAGTATTTTTTAATATATTTAACTGACATAGCCTACCTGTACAGTATTTTTTAATCATATTGGACTGACATAGCCTACCTGTACAGTATTTTTTAATATATTTAACTGACATAGCCTACCTGTACAGTATTTTTTAATCATATTGGACTGACATAGCTTACCTGTACAGTATTCTTTAATCATATTGGACTGACATAGCCTACCTGTACAGTATTTTTTAATCATATTGGACTGACATAGCCTACCTGTACAGTATTTTTTAATCATATTGGACTGACATAGCTTACCTGTACAGTATTCTTTAATCATACTGGACTGACATAGCCTACCTGTACAGAATTCTTTAATCACATTGGACTGACACGGCTTACCTGTACAGTATTCTTTAATCATATTGGACTGACATAGCTTACCAGTACAGTATTTTTTTATCATATTGGATTGACAGAGGTTTAGAAGCTCAGGAGCAGGTGAGCCAACGATACCGATGATGAGCTTGAGCTGAGAAATGTAGTCCTTGCCTGTAAAAAACAAAATCATTTTGATGTAAATCACGATATTTTGACACGAGTAAAATCTGCACATTCAGCACAATAAGAATATTACTGATAATGTGATTTGCTCACCTTTAATGTACATACTGTATGACTATGTTACAAATAATGGGCATAAAATCTTCCCAGTTTTAATCACAACACTGTATTCATAAAAGTTTTAAGATTAGGAAACTTTTATGATTGACAAAATAATTAATTACATTTTACGCCAATTAACCTTTTTAAAAAAAACAAAGTTGGAAGTTCTTGTAGCACTAATGTAATTCATTTTTTTGAAAAACTTGAAATGCCCAAACTTTCATTCTGACAGGTGTAAGGAACAAAATATGGGAAAGTTTTGAATTTCTAAAACAATTTGTTTTATGTGCAGCACACCCCAAAAGACAATGCAAGTCTGTGACAAACACGGGAAGATTTATGAAGCCACCTTTGCATGCCAGCACATCCCAAGAGACAACCCAAAACTGTGACATACAAGGGAAATTTTACAGGCAGCACATCCTAAGAGACAACCCAAATATGTGACATACAAGGGAAGTTGTATGTGCAGCACATCCCAAGAGACAACCCAAATATGTGACGTAGAGGAAAAGCTTTATGACGCAGTACATCCCATGAGACAACCCATATCTGTGACATGCAGGGGAAGTTTTATATGCAGCACATCCAAGGGATAACCCAAAAATGTGACATAAAAGGGAAGTTTCATGTGCAGCACATCTCAAGACACAACCCAAATATGTGATGTTTTACACGCAGCACATCCCAAGAGAAACAATATGTGACATACAGGGAAAGTTTGATGTGCAGCACATCCCGAGACAACCCAAATCTGTGACATACAGGGGAGGTTTTATGTGCAGCACATCCCGAGACAACCCAAATCTGTGACATACAGGGGAGGTTTTATGTGCAGCACATCCCAAGAGACAACCCAAATCTGTGACATAGAAGGAGAGTTTTACATGCAGCACATCTCAAGAAACAACACAACAAATTTGTGACATACAAGCAAATTTTATGTGCGGTACATCTCAAGAGACAACCCAAATCTGTGACATACAAGTTATTTGTGCAGTACATCTTAAGAGACAACCCAAATCTGTCACATACAGGGGAAATTTTATGAAGCTACTTTTTCATCCCAGGTGGTGATTCACTTTTAAACAATTAGGACCCTGTGTATTCTAATTTTAATTCTTAAACAATTTATTCAACAGGTTTCCAAAATATATTTCAGACTCTTTTGCAGCAAGTTTCATTATATTGTAATTACAAAATAAAATAAAACAATGCCTCTCTTTCCATAAAAAGGGGGAGGGGAAAACAAAAAAAAATCTGAGAGCAACAGCAAAAGCAAAAAACAATATAAAAAAACACATTAAGCCTCTGGATATACCTGGAAACAGGTGCTTGCGTCCCAGCATCTCTGCAAAGATACAACCAATGGACCACATGTCTACTGCGGCTCCATACTCAATAAGGGACAGCATAATCTCAGGGGCACGATACCAGCGTGTTGCTACATACTGTGTCATGAAAAAATTGGGTTCTTCTGGTGATGAGGAAATACCTCTGGCCATGCCTGTAAGCATTGGACAACTTTAACATATTAACAGTTCATAAAAAGGCATGTTTATACAAGGACATACAAGTCTTTGACATATTTTTACACTCTAAACTCCACTAATCAACTGCAGTGCTCAATGTATTAGGTAGTTTTAACAGAGAAGATTTAGGATCGAGATAGAATGATGTATGGATCATCTAACAATCTAAGAGAATTAATACATTTTGAAGAGTCTCATCTACCCAAGTTGAAGGTCCATACATTCATATCATCTGTGATAGAAACTAAAATAGAACTGCTGTACTGTATATACTTGCTTATAAGCTATGTCAAAGTACAAACTGCATAGACCCAGATCTGCTGTCGCATAATGCACCGGCAAACCTGGGTCTATGCAGTTTGTCAGGAGTAATCAGTAGAACAAACAGCAGTGGTGAAAACTGTTCATAATGGTCACTCAAGAGACCACAAAAAATATGTCTTTTATATGCAGCCAATGTCCTTGATACAGAGGAAAACATTACAACAATCAAAGTATTGATAATACTGATTGACTATGTATGCGCTATGAATTTAATAAATGTTTTAAATCAATACTAATTTTAAATAAATTTAATCAGGTCTTCTTCTTTTTTCCTTTTTTGTGTCTTTTCCCAACCCCTTTTGTTGGGGAGAGAGACATTTTTTTTTTTCTTTTTTCCTCTCAGCATCAGAATTTGAAATAGCTTGATTGGCCTTTCAAGGTCAAAAGATCTAAATATAGAAAGTGCCTTATTATAAGAAACAAAAACTATTCTTAGCAACAGAAGAGTAGACAGCTTGCCTTATCCCTCTAAACCAGAAAAGACCCTAAAAAGTGTCTTCAATGAGCAAGTATCTTTTACATGGAGGTTACTGCTGTAGCACATTTTACAGTATGATTCTTTTCTCAACTGTCCAGCATTCCCTGTTTATTACTATTTGTGTAAAGGTTGACAATTATGTCATAGCCCATGTTTATAAACAAAAACCAGTTCACGTCAACAAAGATGGAGGATGCAGGTTGGTTTAACGAGAATACCTTCTGGTTCAAGGAGTTGAAATAGTTATCAGCACACACAATGGCATGCACTCACACATTACTTTGCTCAGCATGCTATTTTACTACATTGTGTTGAAAGTGTTTGATTTTTTTAGGAATTGAGAGACCCTTCAAAATTCCCAATGATACAGTGAAACCCACTATATCATGCTTATTTGTAACACATGAATTCAGATATAACACAACTGTAGCGTGTCTTCTGAAATTTTACAATAATTTCACCTATTTCTTGATGTTCTACAAAAGTTTTAGTACAAAAATAAACTATACAAATATATTTAGGAGAAGCACCCCAAATGATACATACAGCAATTATACCTCAATTGACTGAAGAGTTCCGCAAGCTCCAAATATTCCGGTACAATCTCAAAAAATTTAACTCACGATCAGTTCAGTTATAACTCAATTACGTATTTTTCTGCAATCAAGTGGCAGCTGCAAATTCCCATTTTCCCCCCAACTTTGATCAATATTTGCAAAATTAAAGGACTTGTCCCAAACCTATTCTTTCTCCTGACTTTTTCTCAATTTCCCGGTAGTGTGGGAACCCTGCTAAGTGAGTTCAATCACATTCTAGTCCACTACAGACTTTATGGTTAGGTGATCAAACTTGCTGGTTATGTAATGTGATCAGAACACTCTAGCTTCACTTACTATAAAGATCACCTGCATGTAAAGAACAAAATTTGTGGTCATTTTATAGTTAGGTTTCATTATAACTACAAGCATCATCTTCCATATACTTTGTCTCCAACATCTGTACATTCTATTATGTCTGAAATTTCAATTTGGTGAAAATATGAAAATATAAACCTACCAAAATCTCCAATCCTAAGTTGACAGTCCTCATTCACCAGTAAATTGCTTGGTTTAAGGTCTCGATGAATAACATTAGCTGAATGAATGTATTTTAAACCTCTCAAAATTTGATAGAGAAAATATCGCACATGTTCCTCTGATAATTCTTGCTTGGAATAGATAATTCGATGTAAATCACTCTCCATTAGGTCAAAAACAACATAAATATCTTTGAAATCCTTCATGTCTTCCTTCGGTTTCAGTATCTCACGAATGCGTATAATATTATCATGCTTAAAATGCTTCAAAATCTTTATTTCCCTGTAAGTTCTTTTAGCTACATCTTTGACATCAAACACAAATGGAATTTTCTTGATTGCAACTCTGTCGTTGGTTTTTCGGTGTATTGCTGAACATACAACTCCATATGCTCCAATGCCTATGTTTTCTTTAGGTATGTAGTCTGTTCCATCAAGATCAAATTTAACATCAAGAGCTCGACTCTTAAGGTAGGTGAGATTTCTCATGAGTTTGTTATCAATCTTGCTGCTTGATCCTGACATCTTGCTTTATTAAATCAACATCCGAAAATTCTGTAAATCTGCAAAATAATATCAATATGTCACAAATCTGATATATCAAAATTGAGAAGTAACGATAAATTCCAGCTTGATCTTCAATTTCATAAATTATAAGACAGAAATTATACTATCACATAAAAACTCAGTGAAAAGCATAGTGTAAACAAAGTGTTGATGGCAATGAACAGACCTATATAGATGAAAATACTAGCCACTTGAGCCTGAAAATTAAGTTCCAATGACCAACCGCTGTTATGATTGACTTACTCTTCTTCAGATGCATCCACATACCAAGTTTCAAATGTAGGTATGTCTATTAAGGTTTAATGGCACATAAGCACAATACTGGCTATATGATACCAAACAAAAGTTAAGCTCTAAAGCAGTAAATATTTTAAAAATACTTTAGGAAGATAAACCCATCAACATCAATGTAAACATGAAGTACCACAAAATGAAAGATAAAACATAAAGATGTTAAAATTCTGTAATAGATACATGAAAATAGGTAACAAGTATAAAATCTCTAAAATAATGGATACATGCCCTTAAAAAGTTCAAAACCCTCTCTGGTGGAACATCATCATTAAGTTTTCCAACTGAGTGTAGTGAAATAGGGTCCAAAATATTGAGTGTGTGATAAACAGCTGAAAATATAAACGTCACTCAAGTGTGAAAATAAGGTCAAAATGACCCAGTTTTTATACGGTAGGATTACTCACCGACATACATCCACATTACAATTTTCATATGCATAGGTGAAATAGGGTTAAAGACAGAGGATGTAATAAACAAATAGCTAAATAAATGTCACTCAAGCATGAATATATGGTCACATTTGTTGGTGTTGGTATGGACGAGTTACTCACATTAACATGCATCCACATGCCAATTTTTATACATATACATGCAGATGAAATAGGGTCCAAGATATTGAGTTTGTAACAAACAAACTGCCTAAAATTCAAAAGTCACACAAGCATGAAAATTGGGCCACATGACCTAGTTTTGGTATGGTTATGTTACTTTCCTGAAATGCAATCACATGCAAGTTTTCACAAGAGTTGAAGAAATGGGATTGAGGTGTAACAGTTACTTGATGATACTTGAGGTGTAACAGTTACTTGATGATACTTGAGGTGTAACAGTTACTTGATGATACTTGAGGTGTAACAGTTACTTTTACTGAGATATATCCACACAACAAGTTTCATGAGTGTCGGTGAAATAGGGTCCAAGATATTGATGGTGTAACAAACAAACAGCTGAAAAGATGAAGTCAGTCAAGTGTGAAAAGTTTTGTTATTTGATGTGGTTTTGTTATGGTTGAGTTACTCTCATCAAGATGTACCGTATATACTGGCGTATAAGCCAATACCAACTGCAAACTGCATAGACCCAGATCTGCCATACTAATCAGCATTTGGACCCGGTTTATATGCAAGTATATATGTTAATCACATACCAATTTTTATGAGTGCAGATGAAACAGAGTCCATAACAAAATGTCACTGAGGTGTTTAAATTAGGTTACAATGAGTTACATCAGGAGTGGACAAATCTCTAATATGTGTGGTAGTCCAATGGGTTACCAAAAGGGAAACTATGGTAACCCACAACAAATTTTGGTAGCCTACATTTTTCAATGGATAAAAGATTTAAAACACAAATAGACAAACACTGCAAGTATGTAAAATAGTTTATGTAATTATGTTTTTTTAATCTTATTTTTTTTAAACATGCTGCACTCAAATATCTGTAATTTAAACTTGACAAAACTTTAAACAAAACACCTTTCCAGTGTTCCTGTTGCTGCAACTAAAATTTATAACTTTAAGGTTACTGTTTTATTTATTTACCAGTTCTTTATGTATTGAATGTTTTGATGGAAATGAAATAACTGATGCTGACATTCACTTTCATAAACATTTCTTTGTAAAACTGTGTGTTCTACTTTATTTGTGATGCTAAAGCATTCTATCTGAAGGACTTCAAATGTAACAAGTAAGGATTTAGTTCTTTTATGTACTTTTGACTTACAAAAAAATGCATCTTTTTTTGTGATAAAAGTGGATTTACTTAGATAGCTACATTTTCCTGTTTGCTATGACTAGTTTTTAAACTGAAGAAATATGTCATGAAAATTATTCACTACATAAAGTTGTTTTTTTTTACGACATGTTGGTTACACCATAGGTAGTTGCCTGATACGATGAGGGTCCCTATGAGAAATATGTCATTAAAATTGCGCTTCAGAATAGGTGTCACATCTTCCAATTGGCTATGTTATGGCTGCTATTCTTACAATCTGTATTGCATCATAAATTACAAGAAATTCTAAAAATATATGAGAAATTCTGTAAATAAAGTGCCATAACACAGCAACACAAAGCAGGGTAATGCATTATAAGGTGAAGTGATGATGTTGTGGTTTTCTGGTGGAGGAAGAACCCGAAAACCAACAGGAAGAACCACCGACCCACAGGAAGCTACTGGCAAGCTTTCTCACAAACCCACGCTGGCCAAGTCTGAGACTTGTACTCACGCGGACAGAGGTGAGATATCAGTGATCTGTAAAGCCAAGTGCCTTAGACCACTCAGCCACCCAGAGCTCCGTGTCGTGATGATCGCATCTCATCATCCAACCACCCGATCTTGTGCGGGTCCTTCAATCATCGGCCTTATTTCTTGCAATCTAATGTGCTTGTTTTGAGATAATGACGTCATCAACTGTGTCACCAGCGTTCTTCAAGAGCGACAGCATTGAATTAAATAGTAAAATCAGACCAAATGGCATTTAAACAGGTAATATCATGTAATTTTAAAATGTACATGGACATTTTTTTCTAATCCAGCAGCTAAAACATATATACATGTACCTGAAGTAGCCAAATGTATATCAACCAATGTTTTAGAAAAATTAACTTCTTTTAAGAAATAATTATGTTGTATATTATTTCATTTCTTTTTTCTATGGATTAAGTACATACATCTCATAAAATCTTAGCAAGTGGTTACCATTTTGGGACAAGTTAAAAGTAAGGTGGGACAAGTGGATTTTCTGAAACCACTTGTCCTGGACAAGCGGATGAAAAAAAATTTGCTCAGACCTGTCAATGCCAAATTTTTTTAAGATGATTAAATGAAGTAGATAAAGTTTAACATTTTCTATGGTTTTTTTTATATAGATTATCACAATATTATAACGAATGCGTTAAAATTCACGTTAAGTGCACGAAAAGTGGTTGTTCGAGGCTACTGCACGAGTCATTGTAGATCAAAATAAAATAACGATCATGTCAGATTTCCATACCATATTATACGGGGGTGAGGACGGCTTCACAATATTTCCAGATAATTTTACATCTTAAAATGTGTGCAAGCTTTCCTGTGTCATCTGAAAGTCTCACGATATTTCTATTCTGCCTGTAAAATGCACACACATCCCTCGAAAACTCGTTCCCTTTGACAACACGAAGTTCTTCGTAGATCTAAACTTACTATTTGATAAAGTTGTGTTTGTTCAGCTTTGAACAGTTATCATGAAACTAAAATGAATAAACGAACATATGATATTAATTGGGAAAAGACAGCGAGTTCAAGCCGAAGTAAGTAAACTTCTCCAGAATATACATATGCTGAGTATGTTTCCTAGTTTAGTAACGGTGTCCGTTGATATTATGGCTCTATGATTTTATGACCGCATCTTTCGAAATTCCTCCAATGTCGTGGTGAACCATGCTCCAAAGGCACCCCCCCCCCCCCAAAAAAAAAAAAAACATTGCCATCTTACGAAGCTTACATTCAATAGCTTACATTCAAGTCAGGTATAGTTTATTTTAAGATGCAGGAAAAAAAAAAAAAAAAAAAAACAATCAATAGCCCAGGGGCCCGGCGATTTATAGAGTCTACGTTATGGTAGAATACTACACAGTGGCGTCACTAGGGTTGGCGTCACCCAGTGCGGTAAACTCATGGTGTCACCCCCTCCAGACTTCCCCCATGGACCTCCTCCGAGTCCTCCTGTACCAGACCATACAGAATCGCCTATAGTAATGTTTGTAAATTTAAGTCCTAAAGTTACAAAGGACATAAGAAGAAAACAATAAAATTTGAGGTAACAGCGTTTAAGAACTGCAACAAAATTATGTTATTTTTTATTTTGACATTAAACTTTACAGTTTAAACTTTTGCATTTGGGTGTCCCCCCCCCCCCCCCCCGTGATGGTGTCATCCGGTGCGGCCAGCCCCCCGCCCCCCCCCCCCCCCCCGTGACGCCACTGATACTACAGGTTTTATATGCAAAACTGTACACAGGTTTTTATGTACAAAATATTTAACTAGTTTTGGGGTCCATGATTGCTCTGCCCAGGTGCCAGGAATTTCTGTTGGCGGGCCTTCCTCTCCCACCCCCTTTCCTAATTGACGCTACCAGTGACTTATAATCCCTACCAGGGCCGTCGTAACGGGCGGGCGATACGGGTGACCGCCCTGGGTGCCAAGTCCGGGGGGCGCCGTTTCGCGGAGTTTGCGGTATTTTTTCCAAATGGGATGCGTAAAAAGGCTACGCTCGCCCGGGGCGCCGTTTCGTCCAGCGGAAACTTGCGACGACCCTGATACCTACATAGTCTCTAGTGCCATATAGGCTCGTTGGAGGCTAAAATCGTCTAAACTCCTCAACCAAAATAAATCAAACAAATAGAGTATTAAAATAAGCAAAATAAAAAATTTAAAAAAATTGCACCACAAAATTTCCAAGAATACCATACAAACATGTTCATCCCAAAATTACCTACAGGACTTTTTAAAAGTATATAACATTTTAGATCACATGCTGAGATCGGAAATAAAATTGTTAAACGGATGTGGGAGTTCTGAACATATTTGTTCTATCAATGCTTAGTTAGCTTTACTTCCCAGTACGTGACTTTATCTGTAGGTTAAATCAAATCTCATCTTTGAATCATAGTGTTATTGCTGTATACTTAAAGTGATATCTATGAGCATATGTTGAAATGGGTGAACCCAAAAATTCCTAATCTACCAGGCTTACAGTAACCCACCACACCACAATTGTTTTCAGCCCACCCCCCACCCCCCGCCCAACTCACCCCCCCCCCATCCTAATAACAAAAAAAGAAAGAAAAAGCCTAATTAAAATGCAAAAGCACAAAAATACCAAACTACTTGGTTGTTGGCTGGTTTTTAACGATACTCTCAACATATTACTGGCTATATCACGCTAAGGAAATAGGAGGTAAGTGTCTTTCACAAAAATACACCTAGGTAGTTGACCCGGGCTGGCCTAAGCGGATATCGAACCTGCGACTCTTAGATTACTACCTCTAACGATGTGTTAACTGAGCTGCCGCGGTTCCCTTACCAAAATTTAAAATTGTATTCCTCCCCACTGTCAGACATAGTACGAGCTTATGCATATCCAATGTTTGGAAGCGCTGTCCACACCCCTACGATATCCTACCTGAGTTCTCTTACCTTCTTTGTTTCTTTGTATAAAATCCCTCCGAGAATTAACACAGTTAGGATACATAGTAGAAGAAGCAAAACTGTCAAACAAGAAAGATGTGCAACTCTTGTAACAAAATAAAAAAGAATCAAGCAAAGTTTATCTTGGACTTTAAAGACTTTAGTAGTATACCGGGCATATGCTGATGACCAAATATCACTATTTTTAGAACTTCATCAATCTTCAAAATTTTATGTGTTTCTTAGTCGTAAATACTGCCTGATCCGCATGCTTAGAAGCGCTTTAAAGTTATGAGGCGTTTATATGTTCTAAAATCTTTAAAAAAAGTTCTTGACCACTATTAATTTTCTAAAACCACCAAATTGTAGTCAAACAAAAATAAAACCACAACAAATTGGTATTTTTTCTAGGCCGACAGTACCACCAAAAATCACACATAATCATAATTTGATGAAAGAGTTTCTAAGCCATATTTACGACTGACCGTATACGAACGTAACAAGGCGATTGCAATATTAAGTTGAAAAGGAAAAAAAAAAATAATGGACTTCAGACTCAAAATTATAAGATATACGGTTATACATAGAGAACACATATACGTGTACAAATTCATGTATTCACAGTCAGTCTAAGATGTTCTTTGACCTAAGTTTTATACCTGCCTAGTGTACAGTTTAGTTATCATCTCCAATGTTAGTTTGACGTGAATTTGCTTCATGTCTCGTGTTTAGTGCATTTTGTTTATTAACCACTGACTATGAAAATTTCGAATTTTTTTTTTCGATCAAGGTAAGTAGTCAATCCTATTTGTTACCCTACACTGCTCTTGTGCGTTAATCTGTGTCTCTCTCAGTCTATATATACTTCTATATTACGACATATGAATTGCAACAATCCAAATAAATGCATATATTTATCATAGGGCTTCATCTCAGTTTCGAGAACATGTAGTCAAACATAATTTTCTTATAATTTTGTAACTAATTCACAATAAGAAAATCATACCATGATTTCAATGCTTATTTCATCACTGTTTATGTATGACATACAACAGAATGATTCTATTTTCTTTTTCTTTCAGAAATGGAACTTCTCGAGGTAGAATTTAATAATTATACCAACCATCTGGCTGTCTTTTTATGATAGAAGAATTTAAGAGCTGATACACAAGCTACAGATTAAATTAAAAAGAAAAATTGAATAAAGCTTTCATTTATTTTAGTGACACAATTTTTTTCAGCTGGTTCAGAACTATAAATATAATCATCATATCCTTTCCATTTTACGAGTACATATATCTTGCAGCTAATTTTTCTATTATGTTTTAACTTTTCTGCAATCTTGTATAAATTGTCCTGTTTTGTTGTGTAGTCACAACTTCCCATCGTAAAATAACGCATCAATATTCTTTCCTACTAAGTCCTCAAATCTATATACAACTTAATCGCTGTACATGACATTTCTAGCTTTAACAATTTCTCCTGTAATATTGAGTGGGTACCCCTTTGAAAAGATATAGTTATGTTTCACCTATTTTAAATTTAGGTGTTCCAAATGTATCAGTTGTCAGGAAACCAACCAAATTAATCCAATCTTTAGATCCATTTTTCTGATTGCTTCCTTCGACTGGAACCACGTCTATGGATCTATGATAAGTGTTATTATATCCATCGATAAGTTTAGGCCATACATCTACTACTTATCGGGTTTTATTCTGAGTGAAATACTCAGTGCTCTCTTTTTCAAGCAACCCTTTAACTCTACTGTTATAGAATTCTTTCCCTTCATCAAACTGTATTTTTGTTGGTTTTCGCTCTTTAAACATACTTTTAGTCATCACCTTTTTGAGTACACCTTTTTTGAGCCCGCGCATATTTGGAGAAAATATCTATTACAGTCAAAACATATTTATATTCCTTATTATCATTTTCGTATTCTTGCAGATCGACTATATATGCCTGTCACTGAGAATGAATGTCATTTATATAATAAACCCGTTTGAAAGCAAATCATTACATCGGTTGCTTGTATAATGTGTCGATAGATTATTCAGTTAAACATTCTTTCAATTCACTAAATTTTTGTTTTCTTTTTCATCATATTTAATTTGTTTCTACAACTAATTGACATTTGCGTAAGCAACTGGACTTCAGGGATCATAGTATAAATAACTAAGATACCGGTCATCTGTCATTTATTTTAAAACAAAATAAACTTTAAAAAATAAGAAAATAAATAAATAAATAATGTTTATTTTACAAAGGTTTATAAGCTTTTTACAGTGTTAGATGTATTTGTAAAAATTACAAGCAACATTAATAAATACTATAACAAAATTATAAGTGTTATATTGAAGGACCAATTGTTCCAATGTTAAAACGAAACACTAAATACCAGCGATGTAAAAGGTGTGTAAATATGATGAAATCAATATATTATAATGCAGGAAATATTACTATAAAAAGGAGTAAATGACACGGGAATGTGGAAAGCTTATAATAAAAGATTAATTTTATGCTCATAAATGTCTATGATAATTGATTCACCAATACCAAAACGTTAAAGAAGAATATTAGTACAACCTTTAATACGTGTTAAACTAGAAAAAAATTGAATTAATTGAAGAAAATTATATAAAATAATTGCAAACAAAGCTGAGGATTCATTTAATGGAAACTTAAATGAGCATAGATTTTACGGAAGAAATAATCCGGATTCGTATGAGTTTCTGAATAATAAGTAGGAGGATGAGCGAATTTAGTCCCGTGAAAGTGCAGGTAGATTTGTCTTTAATAATTAAACAGTTAATACCATCAGAAACAGGAGCACACCTATTCCTCGCTAGAAATTGGTATAACAGAAAACAATTGTTAAACATCATACATAGAAATGAAAAACAAAAAATAATTGGTGACGTTTTAGAAATGCTACATGCAATATTTGGACAAGAAATATGTGCAAATACAAGCAGCGTGTTTATTAAAATAGATAGCTTGCACGTAGATAGGTACCAACCTATTAGAACAAACTCACAAATAGAATTACCAGAATGGATAAAGGCAAAAATAATGCCAGTCTTCACGTTGTAAATAATGATATTTTTTATTTTTCCCCCCATTGAATCAGGTGTGTCCCATCCAAGAGATCATAAGTATGGACCATCACAATAGAACCTTTTAAACCATTGCATTCACAAATGCCCAATAAAAAAAAAGATAATTATAATTTTGAAAAAAAGAAAAGATTTTCACCTATCAATGAATGTTTATGAGATAGCAAATGAGCGAAAGGGGGAGAATGCTGACAGAAACTACATTAAACCCGTTAGAATTACAGAAAGAGAGAGAGAGAGAGAGAGAGAGAGAGAGAGAGAGAGAGAGAGAGAGAGAGAGAGAGAGAGAGAGAGAGATTTCCATGTCAACACACTGATTTTATTTGATGGCAAAAATGTGTGGGATCGATGCTTTATTGGGGTTGTTGTCATGTTAAACAAACAAACGCACAGCTAATCTGTATTTTTCTAAAACGTGCTTAAATAATTTGTGCGATCAAACAACGCTGATTGAATATATGACATCATGTAAACAGGTAAATTGTTCAATTGACATTATACCTGAGAAAGGCTTTCTTGTAAATTTAATAACCAGAGTTCCTTTTGCAATTTATTGTGATTTCGAGAATAAGTAACAGTTGTAAAGAAAGTAGTTATCATTCATGGACTATAAAAGCAGCAAAACATATTCTATCATAATTTTGCATCTAAATTAAGGCAGTATAGAACGATTATCAACCAATAGTCTACAAAGAAAAAGATTGCATTAAAAAATTGTATAAACACGCAAAAAAAAGCAGAGTGAGTTAATAAAGAAACTAGGCCAAATAATGCTGCTGAAATACATTTTACCAATGAAGATAAAGAAACATATTTTAATTCTACAAACGTGTGACTTATTTTGAAAAGGATATTGAAGATATGGAAAGCCATGTCATAATCATTTAACTGGAAATTATAGAGGTTATGTACATAATGATTGTAATTTGAATTACAAACGTCAAGATACCACGTTTAGTCACAATTTATCAGAGTATGATTCACACCTAATTATTAAAACATTGGGTGCAAATGACCCTGATAAGATGCACAAATAATACAAATAATGATGAAAAATGTATTTAATTTTTAAAAGATTATGTAGTTGATAGTTTTCAAAATGGAAAAGCTATTGTTGTGAAAAAGACAATAAGGTTTTTAGATAGCTATCAGTTTATGGATGACATGTCAGATGAACTTGCAAAAGAGTGTAAGTGATTAATTAAAAGTTATTTGGAACAATGAACCATTCTAACAAAATGGAAACACCCTTTTTAATGAAGGGTATTTACCAATGTGAGTACATTTAAGACCTTAATAGGTCTGCTGAAACCAAATTACCACCAAAAGAAACAAAACGTATTCCAGTCTCAGGGGAGAATGAATGAAAAGACTGACTACCGATATGTAAAAGATGTAAACGAACATTTAAATTAAAACTGATTGGGGATCTTCAAGACTATTGCATGAAAAAAGATACTTTAATGTTGTGTGATACTTTAGAAGAATTTAGAAATGTTTGCATGAAAAATTATAAATTAGATACAGCTTATTATTTTAGTGCACTAGGATTGGTTCATGATGCTTCTTTAAAGTTATCATGAGTATAATTAAAATTATTAACTGATTATAAGATGTTTTTAATAATTGAGTCTGGTATCAGAGGAAGAATTAATATGATACCGAATACATATGCTGAATCAAATCATGAGTACTATGTCAGGGATGATAGTGAGACTGTCTACGATTAGGTAGAGGTCAAGGTAATTCATTATGTACCTAAACACTAATCAAAGTGATATATGACAATTTAATGAAGTGGGAAGATGATGATAAAACAGTTGATATTTTAGAAGTAGATTTTGAAATAACATCACATCTTACCGATTATTTCAGTGATTATCCATTAGGGCCAGAAACAAACACTAATATGAAAGATTTCTCACTACTACAAAAACAGTTAACAGACGCAAAAATGGATCGAATTGAACGATACCTAAATTATTAAGTACACTATAAACAAACAAAAATATGTAATTCATTGTAGAAATTGAAAACTGTATATTCAGTTAGGATTGACGTTGAATAATAGAAGAAAAATAATCCGGTAGGATTATTTGATCAAGAGCCTTTGTTAGCTTCATACAGAAAAATAAATACAAATTTATGACAAAAAGTAAGCTAAAATGGAAAATTTCCTTAAGAGGATAACTATTTTCAGATCAGTATTTTTTTTGTTGTTGCCTGTGTCAGAGAGACTGATCATTTAAAGGAGGACAATACAAATATGAGAACTGGGTTTTAGTAAATGTGAAGAAAACAAATCAACGAAACCTATTTATTTAGGGTTTACAGTTTTAGAATTATCGAAATGGTTTACGTATGAATTTTTACTGCAACAAATAAGGCGATAACATTTCATTGGTAATCACACACAAACAAATTCGTTATGCATTCATGTTAAAACTGACAACTTTTACAAAGACATGAAAGAGAACATTCAGTTTTATGACACAAGTGATATAAACAAAGACAACATTTGGAACATGCATAAAGTAAACAAGAAAGTTGTTGGGTTATTCAAAGAGGAAATAAACGGTATACCTGTACAAGAATTTTGTGGTCCATAAAGTAACCTTTAGTACTTTAGAACTGATAAAGATGAAACAAGATATGCAAGGGTGTTAAGAGATGTGTCAAAAATGAAGCATTTTTATGTACACATTGTTTAATTTAATGAATGTATAAATTGCCAAGAAATACATTTATTGAGATCCTACCAGCACGAGTTATAAAACATTACTGCAAATAAGTTAGCTTTTACTATGTATGATGAAAAGAAACATTTAGTGGATAGAATAAACATTTTACCATATGGTCATCATGAATGCTCTTTAAGTCTATAATTATATGGGTACTACAGCCGAATTATTCACTTTGTATGATGTTTGCCTTGTCTTAATATTTTTACAATTTCTATTGTTATTTCACCTCGGATTAGGTGAGTTTCGTCGAAACTACTCTTTGTAGCCTTGCTATCTCTGCAGTGAAAGGTAATATGAAACCCAGTTATTATCACGAAAGTCACGAATGATTTCATTATATTTTTGCACAGTTACTCAAACTGTTGTTTCATAATGTCTGCCACTGAATTCCAACTTGGTTAGATTAGTTGCTCTCTTTTAAACTTCATCTAAGTTAGCACAATTATCTACTAGAAAACGAGTATTAGTGCCTTGAAAGATATCCGTAAGTGTATCTATTTGTACAATTTATCATCATCATAAACACCAATTACTTTGTCATCTTTATGTAACCATTTTCTGTGGTAAGTCTTGTTGACAAAACAATGTCGGACAAATGATGATGACATAGTCAGAGAAGTACTTATATTCGGTTTCTATTAAATCTTACACAAACCTAGTTATTCCACAATTTGTAACACGGCCTACAATCATATTATGAGGTTCTTTTAAATGCATTGTTTAATGCTGAGACTATTGAAATATCAAAACATTGTATATTCCATTTGGTTGTTTAGAATATTTGTTTGTGCATTTGTGCACCTTGTTGAATATTAAATAATTTATGACTGCTTCTATGCAATCTATTATCACTATTGTCATGTATACTTCTCAAGCTATATACCATGGTAATCTGTATAAAAATTATTAAGATTGTTGCTAATTGTTTCGTTTTTTTTGTTGTTTTTTTTTTTTTTTTTTTTTTTTGTCAAAGAAATACTTTGTTGTTTCTATAAACTGTTGCCTCAATTTATAGCTTTGAGGTAAAAAAAAAAGAAATGTTGGGTAATCCTTCCACAGTAATCATGGTCTTTCTATTGCTGTATGCAAAAACTTGTCTGGACCAGTTTCTCTATCTTCCCAACACATTATCAACATTCTTTTTGAATTATTCGTGGTTTATCAACTATTAGATTTTATAGAGTCACATAAAAAATTCTCTCTCTTGTGATATAGTCGCAGAAGAAAGGAATTTCATTTCTATATTTTTTATCGTTAATGAACCGAGCCATTGATCCTGAAGTGTCATACTTGAGACATTTTTTTTTCTTCAGATTCGTAATCAGGCTTACAATCTTCTATCACTTCAGAGGCTTTTGCTAATGTAATTGTAAACCTCAAATCCTGAGTAAGAACAAAATGGTATGGTGGACAATGATCTGTTAATATATCAAACTCATATGGTATTCTAAATTTCTTCTTATGTACTGTAAACTGTAAAGCTATACCAGTGTTTAGTACATTACAAGCCCCTTATCTCAACTTTCTAACGTTTTCATTAGTGATACCTTGTTCAATCTCGTTTCTTGTACCGACATTGGTAACCAGAAATCTATGTAGTCATGAAAATGATGTTGTCGTTTAATTTTGAAAATATCTCTACCACAAGAAACGGTTATGTCTCTTACCAACGTTCTACCTAAATTATTAACCGCTGAGCTGTTAGCATCTCCTTTCACCTTTACATCAAATGATAAGAAAGATGTCCCTGATACAAGCATGACATTACATACCAACCTAGGTATTACTACTTGCAGTGTTTGTTCAGGTTTACTATTACTGGGATTATGTGTAATACAATGTTATGTTGGATTAAGATGTGTACACCTTATTTTATTGAATCTTGCTCTTGTAAATTTATTTATCTACCATACTCTGCCATATTTTAATGCTAACCCTATTTACTAATTATAGAAACTTCAAAGCAATAAAAACACTAATACCTATTACAAATAATAATTATAGAAACTTCAAAGCAAATAAAACACTAATAACTATTACAAATAATAATTATAGAAACTTCAAAGCAAATAAAACACTAATACCTATTACAAATAATAATAATAGAAACTTCAAAGCAAATAAAACACTAATACCTATTACAACTATAATAAATATATCCTCATAATTTTTCTGCTTATCGGAAGATTGTAAAAATCAATTTTGGTTTTCTATGATTTTCTATTGTAGGATCAGGAACAGTGTAAGAATATAGAAAACACACTTCATCTAAATTATTTAAGTACTGAGTAACGAAATCTTGTTCTCTCAACCTTTGACGTAGATATTCGACTGACTTTGTCCTGTTGTTGTATTCTGCATTTTGCTTTTGTAATTTTTCCGTTGTATCATTGTGCTTAATTATTATTTCCTTTGCACAATCAGCATCAACTAATTCGGAAAAATTACTTCCTGCAAATGCTGTTCCTCCAATAACCAGCTATTTAATGGTAAAACATTTTGATATTAGACGTAGTTATATATGTAACTACGTCTAGATCAACATTCCATTTTGTATGCGTTTTAGACAGTTCGATTCCAGCAGAAAGTTCTTTTTATTTCTTTTAGAGCTGATCACATCTGCCATCCGTGGCAAATCCCATCTGCCATCCGTGGCAACTGATTCCAGCCAATTGCCAATCCTGACAACTGATTCTGTAAATTCCATCAATAGGTCTACAGCGAAACTTTGTGATATGTTTATAAACATGGGCTAGATTGTGCCAACATGATATTGGATTTTGGTTATTTGAGATATAGAACCTGATTGCTTATGTCCTAAATATAACTTATCAGCACGTGAGATTTCTTTAAGTTGTAATTTTGTGCCTAGCCCATTATATTCTAATTTACTATACCATAAAAATATGATTTAAAAATTTAGCATGCAGGTCACAGACTTCTGACTGAAAGTGAGTTCCACCGTGACTTCCCAGATATGCGAATATAGTTTACAATGCCTAATAGTTGTTAACCAAAAAACCAGCAGATAACCTAAACCGATATGTTTTGTCCTTCTCCATTTGTACAAATAGATAATATTGTTGGTATTTGGTTTAAAAAAGAAAATGACGAAATGTATTGATTTTACTAGTGAACTCTCTCCATCAATTAGTTGGAATGGCAGCGCATTTCCATGATTGTTATATTAATACCAGACACGACCACTGATTTAAAACCTTTAATTTACTGTTCAGAAGGAGGCAAAATAACAACTATTTTGAAATCAACCTTTAATGAAAGCAACTGTTTGTTGAGGAAACATTTACTTAAAGGGTCCTACCTCAAATTTACCATACCAGCGAGTACTTTTCAACAAATGACCGGAACTGTCTAATTGTAAAGAATAAGTCATACAGGTCATGTAGGCGTTTTGTACCGACAGTTTCAGTACAGTGGGTGTACTTTGTTTTAGAATTTGATTACGAGTTTATTGGCGAGTATTCACTTTATTTCAATCCTCTTACATCCACATTGTTTGGAAGATCATTATATACACGCCCTGAGAAATATATACGGCAAAATCAATGTTACAGTACGTGGACATTTTTGGACCAGGTCAAATTAGAGGTGTGATCCAGTACAAACCTCATTGAACGTAGCGCGCTGTGATGTCACAATGAAAGCTGCGCGTGTTGAAAAAAATTCGTATTACCCTGTTATTTGGTATGATAGACCCGATATTCTCTTTTCTTGACCCAGTTTAGTGCCTTGCTACCATTGTAAAAGTCCATAGCGATCAGTAATTTCGTCTAGAACCTTTTTGGTGACATTTTAGGTGCAGAGGATTCAACAGTCAGGATTGAATAGAATTTATTTAAACTGTATTCGTATTAAATTTTAGAACATCAATTAATATTTAATTTCATTTTAGTAAATGCGCCTACATGTCCACGTTGATATTCACTTTAGAAGGATTCACTGATTCTTTAGTGATATAATAGTCTTTCCGCACACTCCTCACAGCTCATACTCTTTCAGAATATAACGCTGCCATAAGGTTGTTTTGACTCCTGTGTCATCTAAACCTTAGCCAATCGTCTCCGCGCAATATTTACTGGATTCTACCTTGTTTCTCTAATCACATATTGAAATGTAATCAAAAACGAGGAATTAGAAACCAGACTATGTATGGCGGCCCAGATGCGTCTCATTGTGCCGTCACCGGTATATTGTGACGTCGTCAGCCCTGCGCTCCATCACTGCTAGTAAAGAATTTCCGACCTTTTCTGATACGCATCGTCGATCCTTCTAACTTCGATACCATCTTTGAATCGTGCGACATGTTTCTCGCGACCTCACGCGCTTGTTTTGAGATCCTGACGTCATCAACTGAGTCACAAGGGTTCGTTGACAGTGACAGTAAGTGCTGATTAAGAAATATTCGATGAAACGAAATTTAAATACGTACTACAATTCAAATTAAAAAAACACAATGAAAATGGCCAATGTTACTAATGGTATAGTTGCCTCAAGTTTGTGACCCTGGCGTGAGTGTTAGCTGTTCAAGCCTGGGCCGTTGTTCACATGTTGGTTTTCTGTTTACGTTTTTATTAGTAGGAAATCCACGACAGGGATTTCTCAGACGGCAAAAGCAATGTAAAAACTTCGTTTCTATAACATGCACTTCTTTTATCATATTAGAAAAAATAAATAAAATGGAAGAGTATGCAGTATGAAATTCTTTTTTTGATTACTGTAATGTAGGGGGAAAAAATCTTTGTTGTGACATAGCCTGAAGAAAAAAATAATCTTTTCGAAGTACAGCGTATCGTTAAATACGATAATTATATCGAAATAGCTTGAAAATAAAATAATTAAAAAAATGCATCCTATTTTTTATATTTTTTGTTTTACTTTGGCTTCATTTTTTATATGTGTTTTATTGCAGTCAATATGCGTACGAAAGGAATTAAATATATTACAAATGCAATTAGTGAAAATACAGAGACATTATAAACGATCTATTTCCACACTTTGGCATAATTGTCACATTCCAATCTTACGTCACGCGGCCTCTATTTCAGGGGCACGAACCATGGATGAACTTCCAGAAATAGACAAATTTTGACACGCTCAGAAAAACGGTACTTCGCAAAGGATTTATAGAGTTTATCAACATTTTTTAATGATGAATAAATTAAGTAGATATAGTTGAGCACATTCTATGGTGATTGTAATAGTTTCTCACAATATTAGAATGCAAGCGTTAAAATTCACGTTAAGGGCACGAACCGTGGCGGATCGAGGATATTATGGAAAGTATTCACATTCTGTACTAAAGCCATTGTTGAGAAAAGATCGTAGAAAGTGATGCAGTTATCAAAGCGTATGGTTTTGTCCAGGTAGAATTTTACCACCAAATTTAAAGCGCTGTGTTGGTGGTATCAGCCTGTCTAAGGGAGGTAACCTACTGTACATACCGAAAGGAGCATGGTTTTTCCGTGAAAAGGTTACCCCCTCCCCAACCTCTCTCTCACGCCACCCCCCCCCCCCCCCCCTTCTCAGAAACGAAGTAAAAGTATATTCACACTGGGAAATTTTGATCACTTTCTCTGACTTACGCACTGTACATTTGGATTCTGGTGCGAGTTTATCTCGAACATAGAATATCTGCTTGAATGTGAATCTACGTTTTATTTTTTTCTATAAAGACCTTTAGAGCGGGAATACCCGCAAGTTATCTGCATAGCTGCATTTATTGCAATGCAGAAAGGCATGTATTACACGCCTCGTGATTTTGCTTAACATATTGCCTACAATACACAAAGTTAAAGTCTATTTCAATACCATCTATGGTATTCGCTTACCCTCCCGTTTGTTTGTACCCGACTACAGATTTCAAAAACGAAAAGCATGAAGGATATAAAAAAATACACAAAACTTAGACATTTCATTTATCAATTTATAATTTCTAACCTGATTGTCGCCAGCTGGCCCCTAACATTTTCATCTTGCTCGCGTTTCAAATCAACGGACGCTGTCGTTGTAAACAACCAGACAGACTGCTCACTGTCCTTTTCTGGTTTCTAGAACAGTCGATTGTCAGGAAAAACTGTCGTCTGCATACAATATTTGCAATGTATAGTTTTTTTTATTTCTATAAAAAAAAAAAAAAAAAATGAACAAAATAAAAAAGTGTAACTCTTACATAAATGTGTTCAAAGAGATGTAACTCCGAAAGTTACGGAAATTTAAGGAATTATTCAGAGAGTTTTTCGAACACATCACATCTGTTATCTGAAAAAAAAATAATAATAAAAAAAAATGGCCCACACAAAGATGGCGCTGTGTTAGTAAACAAACACCCGTTTTGTATAAAACGCGCAGAAGATGACAGTGTTAGGGACTTCCTGGTGACCATCAGGTTAGAAATTATAAATTGATGAATTAAATGATAAAGTTTTATGCATTTGTTCATATCCATGACGCTTTTCGTTTTTAAAATCGGTGGTGGTGGTGGTGGTGGGGGGGGGGAACAAACAAACGGGAGGGTAATCGAATACTATAATAGGTTGATCATTCCAGTTTATGAAGAAACACAGATACTTCACCAAATTAAAAGTTAATATTATAATTTATACCAGACAACAGTAGACGCGGAAATTCTTGTATAAATCTGCCATTTTTGTAAGTCATTGTGGGTAATTTTCTGTAAGGCATTGTGGGTAAAACTGGAACAACTTTATGCTTTTACTAGTTTACTCCCTAAAGCAATGGAAAGTTTTGCAAGGAAAAAATCTAATACCAATTATATCCATCATACCTTGCAGAAAGTTACCCACAATGACTTGCAATAAGGGCTTATTTGTACACGAATTTCTGCGTCTACTGTCGTCTGGTATAAATTATACTTCTGACTGAAATTAACATTCATTTACCTGCTCCAAATTAACTGAGCTCTCGTGTTGTCAAGGTCTGTAAATATCAGTTTTAATTTTGGTGAAGTATTTTTTTTTTCTCCGAAAACTTGAAGGGTATAACTATTAAACCGTGCTGAAATGGCCTATAGATACACCCAAAAGATTTCATAGTTCACAAGGTGATCTATAGATACACCCAAAAGATTTCATAGTTCACAAGGTTATGTCCAAAATAACATTTTATCACTTTTCATATTCTTATTCTCCTCAAACAATTTATTTTAGGCAACTTATATGTGTTTAATTAAAACACACCATCTACAGAACCGGTTCCAAAGTGAGTAGCCGCTTACGTGGACGTCATAGGAGGAAAACTAACGTCATTGCTATTTCTATTAGAGAATCTCCTGACAAAAATATGAAAAAATGGTACTTACACGTCTAATACTGGGGAACATCCTGATTTAGTATACAATCAATGACTGACACTTATCGCGTCTTAAAACTTACAAAAATACATTTTTACTTAACGCTCACCTCCCCATTGTAGTTAGTACTTAAAGGGCGTAATGAATAATGACACAGTTTATCGTAAAGTGAAAGTAAACAATTGGAAGATGTGTGCAAAAAGACAGGATGTAAAAGGGTACGAAATACGTCATGAAAGAAGGCAACGTGTTACAGCTACAGATCAGATTAAACAATAAAACCTCACATCCGGCATAACAAAAAAAAAAAAAAAAAAAAAGACATTCGATCTATCGTCCTTTTCCTGAATCGCGTGAAACGAATGCACGAAGTGACCTTCTAGTCCTCGCATGCTTGTAGAAATTTTACTTTCTGTTAACCCAGAAAATACAAACGTTGTACATGGACGCTACAATCTTCCGTACGAGCATGATGATAAACAAGGTCACGTATTGCCAACATCTTACCTGGACTGGTACAGTATTTGGCAATTCGCCATCGTCTTTTGAGATACGACCACATGGAGACAATTTGCTTCAAACACATTGTTGAACACGTGATATAGATACAAATTTCGTTTGGTTGTCTGCACTGATGAGCCTTGATTTACAACTGACAGTTGCCATCTACAAGTGCCTTTGGATATGTACTTAGGATAATTGCAGCAAAAGTGGATTTCCAAGACAAATCATTTATATAATTGTGATGTGGTGAATATTCTCTGGTGGATAAAACGAATAGTACATAACTGACGCTTGACAAATAAAGTGTACATAAAAAGAGAAAGGAAGCAGACCATTAAGAACCCCATCTTGAAATAATAATTGATGTAAGACTTCGACATTACAGTCATCTATAATGCGGTTTCTTCGTGATCTGTGGGACATAAAGGATATATTAATTGTCGTATTGACACCGATAATTCTGTTGCCGTTGCCAGTTTTATTAGGACGATCGGTAAGTGTTTTGTTTATGTTCATTAACATCAGTTAATTAAGCCCAAGCATTATAAAGTACATGTATTCTTATTATTGTATTTGACTGATAATCTCACTAATCATGACACTGTACGGAAAGTTTTAAATTCTTAGCAAATGGACAGAATCATGGTAATGGTGAATTTGCGATGAAAACTAACTCTTCAAATAAATCACACATCTTGCTCAACAGATGTTTTGTTCCACGTTTGATTAACTCTTTTTTTTTATTTGACTCTTGAATGTTTGACGTGCTGAAAATGCCTTATAATAATTTGTTCTTAAAGTTTTGAATTTGAAAGTGTGAACGTAGTCTAAAGTTAAATACCCCGACTGTTTATGAATAAAGTCTTGGAACACAGTAAGTTTGGGTAATTTAAAAGAAACAAGCAAAATTAAATTTGTTGTAACATTCACAAATATCAGCAGTGTTGAAGACTTTGTTTTTACTAGTATAAAAATAGTCAATAATAGACCACTGATTCAACCATCATTTGCCTGAACAACCTCAGTTCAGACGATATCAGGTAGGTACCCGAAAAATCAACAGATACAAGAGATCTGTACATGTAACAAATTGCAATTATAAAATTAAAACGCGATTCAAAATAAAAGTACATTATGAGGTCAAAATAGTGAATCCTCTTGCTAACTTGAAAGCTAGTGCTAATCATGGACTGAGCAAAGAAAAGGCCGCTTCAAAGAGGGTCACACAGAAGAATATACAAAAAGAGAGTGATTCGCAAGGTGTACGCTTCTAATTGTTTGTAGTGTAAGACAACCATACCATCAGCCTTTCAATGGCGAAGTCGTAACGAACTGCACACCCAGTGGCTTACTAAGGGTAAATGGCGCCCGGGGAGACGATGGGGCCAGAATACAAAGCCCGAACTTTTATCAGCTGTTTTGGCGCCCCAAGACCTCTGGCGCGCGGGGCAACCGCCTTGTCCGCCCCCTTCCCACCCCTTAGTACGCTACTGTGCACACCGTATTCTCTAGAAAGTGTACGACTTTGGTACCCTCGTAGTATAGCGTCACTTTGTCTACAGAAGACGAATTATTTATCATCTTTCGAGGAAGTATAGTAAAATTAAGGCGTAAGAAGTCTAATTCACCCGGTTTTTAAATGCCTGTAATGAAAGGCGGTTATTATCTATATCTGCACAAAGTGAACCGATCTTAAGATACGAGCAATCGTTGATCTTTAAGCTATTACAGTCGGAGATATTCTTAGAGTCTGTCTATTAATCATACACTTACTCCATTTTTAACATAGGTGTTTTTTCTTGGGTGATTTGAAGCTGGCTTCAATCAAAAAAGACAGTTGGTGAACGTTGAACTTACAACTGCATTGCCTCAGAGGGAAGCTATTTTGGAGAAAAATTCTGAAATCTTTAGAAAATTACTCTATTGCTCGACATCTAGTATTTTCCTACAAGATTTTGCAAAAAAAAAAAAAAAAAAAACCAAACATTAATCTGAAAGGTTACGTGGTCAAAATACGTAAACTATCTCACAGAAAATTGAACATTTTATTAGGAGATGACGCAAAACGTATAACATAAATACTGTAATAAACAGCATATATAATTCACATAGAATCTTGGTAGATATAGTTGTAAGATACATAAAACTTAGGCCACAGTTTTGAAAAATATTAATTTTTCAATGAATTATAAAGCTTTTGGTAATTGAACCTGAAGGTAATGAGAGTCACAAGAAATCTTTTACTGAAACATGCGTGAACTATCATTGAAATTGAAATATATGTGAACTGTCATTGAAACATGTATGAACTGTTATTGAAACATGCATGGACTGTCATTGAAACATGCATGAACTGTCATTGAAACATGCGTGAACTGTCATTGAAACATGCGTGAACTGTCCTTGAACCGTATGACTGTCATGAAAAATTTCCCGCGGCAAGAGATTCACTCCTCTATATTTCACACGTACAAATGTTAAAATTAAGTGCCGCTTTATGAATATAAATGCTATTCCACACAGATATGAAAATGAAAGGCACGTAAAAACTCTTTGAGAGAGAGAGAGAGATTGCAGTTTTATGCATAACTCATGATAGCTTTATTAGACTAGTTTGATAATCGGGAATGCATATCAGTGACACATGGGGATAATTATACAGAAAAATGGGAACCAGTCTAGAAATGGGGTAAAAGAAAATAGAGTATATATTGGTTTGGAGGGTCATGATTGGTTGATAATGAAAAGTAACATTTTGTTTTAAAAAAAAATTTTTGAGAGCTTGTCCTGTTTGTAACTGAAAAAAAGACATTGTTTTGTTGATGGAATTTCAGTAATTTTACAGAATTGACTTTGGAACACTCATTACTAAAATTAGCACCTGCTGATTCTTTAGGTGCGGAATTGAAACACATGTAGATCAAACAAATGCCGCGGGGCATATGGTTTTCTCCACACCAAAGCTTGCATCAAGGATGGGTCTATACTGAGGAATATAGGTTTGGTCAGGCGCATTTGGACATTTAAAGTTTTTTAATTTTCAATATGATGGTGTTGCCATAGGTTTACTATGGGAGTTAAATTAATATCGTGAGTCCATCAGATCCGGGATTAGGATAACATTAACTAGTTGCATCCTGGTTGGTGAAAACATGCCTGATTGACGAACTGCATGACGAATGATAATGCATTCGTTCTGTGGTTTCTGCATTTAATTGTCAAGCTCTTTTCTCCCCGAAGTTAAGGTCGTGTATGCACAAAAACAGAAAGCCGATGGTATTCCAATCCGATAAAATGTACCGACTACTACGGTCGTCTCAGAAAACCGTCATTCTTGTAAAGAAATAATTTCATTTAAATTGTCACTTGAGCCCATTCTTTGTAATCTTTCTGGTAGTCAAACTTGAACCAATACAAACCAGGACATATCTGACAAGAAACTGAACCTATACTAACCTAGAAGTCACACATAAAGACTACGTCGTTTCTACAGGGCGTAAGAGATGGTGAACGCTAATTTTACACTTATAAATGTGAAAAAGTTATATAGGACAACACTATCAATATACATAATTTGCAACAACAACAGCAACAACTTTATAACATCTGCATTGTATGCTACTGATTGTCAGAGATTTGAACCTCTCCTTTCTCCAAGTAAAGTTTCTTATGAAGCATTTTTAGCCAGGACATTAGGATTTTCAATGAAAAGCTTAAGGAATTTTAGAATGAATACGCAGTCGTAGGTAGTTGCTGTGCGGAAATGTCTATTGGATGTTCTAGCAACACATCTGGATGGAGAGCAAACTGCCAATCAAAAGTTTTAATTGAAACATATTTTGAAATGCAATATTTTGACACGAACTAAATGTATTCATTGTAATATCATGACTTTGTCAGCACGGTAATAATGTGTTGTACATGTCGATATGGCTCATGCAATTTGCATTTGAACAATGGTAAATATAAACCGAGCAGGTTTTAACATTACTTTTGTTTCGTTACATTAATTCATTTGCCTCAAGGCAAGACAGAAACACCAAGGCTAACACATTTATCATCAGTAATTCATTTGTCTCAAGGCAAAAAATCAACACCAAAGCTAACGCATTTGTCATTTTACAGTAAAACCCTCTGGAAGAATATAAGATAGATCCTAAAAACTCATTCCAATTTATTTAAAACGCTTCTAAATGCTTGCTAGTACATAAATAAATCACATACTCACGGTTTGCACTGATCATATAGAAGTCACTTTTGATAAATTTCATTGTCATACTCAACTCACAAAAAAAAATCTCTTTTTTTATTATAAAATATTCCTTAAGTAGTTGTTTACCCTAACCTGACACTGCGATGTTCATGCTATCTTGTTATTGTTATTATGTTTTTATTTTTGTTGTTGTTGTTGCCTTCTTTGATGTTTTTTTTTTGTTTTTTGTTTTTTTTAAGCAAACATACTTTATAGACATCATGTCATCTTTGATGGGCTTCAACTTCTTACAGACAGCCTCACTTATATACTTTGCTACAACTTCTTACAGACAGCCTTACTTATTTACATTGTCACAACTTCTTACAGGCAGTCTTAATTATATCTTTGTCACAGCTTCTTACAGGTAGTCTTCATTATATCTTTGTCACAGCTTCTTACAGGCAGTCTTAATTATATCTTTGTCACAGCTTCTTACAGGCAGCTTTAATTATTTACTTTGTCACAACTTCTTACAGACATCCTTAATTATTTACTTTGTCACAACTTCTTACAGACATCCTTAATTATTTACTTTGTCACAACTTCTTACAGGCAGCCTTAATTATTTACTTTGTCACAACTTCTTACAGGCAGCCTTAATTATTTACATTGTCACAACTTCTTACAGGCAGTCTTAATTATATCTTGTCACAGCTTCTTACAGGCAGTCTTAATTATATCTTTGTCACAACTTCTTACAGGCAGTCTTAATTATATCTTTGTCACAGCTTCTTACAGGCAGTCTTAATTATATACTTTGTCACAACGTTCTTACATGCAGCCTTGATTATATACTTTAATCACAGCTTCTTACAGGCAGCATTAAGAATGTACTTTGTCACAATTTCTTACAGGCAGCGTTCATTGTATACTTTGTCACAACTTCTCACGGGCAGCCCTAATGATACACTTTGTCACTACGGTAGCAAGATTTTGTCAGTGCAGAGGAACTGCTTATGACTAATTAGACTTTGCATGCTAAATATTTCATCAGTTAATTTAGTTGTAACCTTGCTTGTATGTATATGAGGGACATAATAAACAACGTATAAGCACTGTATAGTTTTATGCGGGAGGAGGGGTGCACTCGATTTGCTGTATTTTCTAATAGGCTAGTATATTTCAAGAGTACGAATGACCTCTGGAAGACCTGCCAAACTGAACGATTATTGAAGCTCACTGAAGTAGGGATTGTGTTGTCTGTTTGATGGATATATCTCTTGCTATTTTATTACCGTAAAATACACATTACAAATTGTGTTGTTGTTTTTTTTTACCCCGTAAATCGGCTTTAGTATATAAAAAAGAAATAGTGGTTATAGTTGGAAAGTAAAGTATACTTTTGAATAATTTTTATGCAGAAAATAGTTTCTTTATATACGATGTCTCTGCAGTTAGCAACAATATTTACTTTTGTTTAGTTCATATAGTCTTCTAACACTGTATATTAGAAAGAGATGCGAGAGCCTTCAAACAGAGTTACTGTCACAACGATGATACAGATGAGGTTTCTTCTGCTTCTAAACGAGCAAACTTCATGGACCATAACCCATCCCTCACTTTAGCTTCCAAATCTAGAAATGTTGGTTATTTCTGTGTTTAACAACTTTACTTTTAGTTAAGGTATTGCGCTGGTGTCGTTACACGTGATTTTTTGTCGGATAATTACTGTTTTAGGCATTCATAATTAAATCGTGTCCAGTACATCACATGGTCATATTGGCATGGGGGTTTTGATTAAAATATTTCCTATTGTCTAGCTAGTGCTACGTTACAGATAGTGTCGATCTTACAGCCAACTCGACATCCATCTTAAAAATCATGTTATCGCTGCTTCTCCTGAATTTATCGCTGCTTCTCCTGAACGGATATTCATATTAACAAAAGCTTTTCACTAAAAGATTTTGTATAATGTCCAATTATGGCATCCACAATGGCCGCCATCTTGAAAATCTATTTTTCAATATACCTTCCGAACAGAAGGTTGTATGACTATGGGGCTTCACTGAAATACTTATTAAGAGGTCTAGTTGGTCATAAAAGAAAATTTACCGATCTGACATTCAATATGGTCACCACGCCGGCCATATTGAAAATCTTCCTAACGCTCCTCCTCCTGAATGGATAGTCATATCGGCATAGAGTTTTCACTAAAAGTCTTATCATGTTTTTAAGATGTTCTTAAATGAAAATGGTGTCTATATATCATCCAACATGTTAGGCTAGCTTGATAATCTTGCTTTGGCTACTTTTTCTGAACGGATGATCGATTGATCGTGCTGATATGGGGTTTTCCTTCAACGATGTGTGATGTCTAGCTGGTAATAAATGGTGCCAATATGACCTCCAGCACCATGTCAATGTAACCTTGCAAATTTGACAAATCTCAGAACAGCTGCTTCGTTTGAACGGATAGCCACATTGTCATTTTACCCCCCCCCCCCTCTTCTTTCTTGATGTTGATCTTACCTCCAAAATGGCTGCCATGACGGGCTTCCAGGAAATATGTATATAAACGGATGGTCGTATTGATATGAGGTTTTCACTACAACACCTGGTTCTGAATGGAAATGGTGATAATCTGACCTCCAACACGGCACCATAGCGGCCATCTCGAAAATCTTTTTATCACTACTCCTCTTGAATGAATGGAGGCATGGACAAACCTTTCTTGTAATTTTTAATTGGTTCTGAAGGAAAATTGTGCGGATCTGACCACTAACAGATCCGTACTTTTGTGAAGGAGTGTTGTTGAAAACCAGGTCTAATTGACCCTTATGTCAATTAAAGATCATCTCTTATAGTTTTGTACTTCCTTGAACTTCAGAACACAGTGACTTGTACATATACAAACGAGTTTGAATTTAGTTGCATTCAGATGAACAATTCAGCAGTTAGCTCTCAGATGTTGATTTTAAAGTTATATGTCTTAACTATGGTTTTTAGCTGTGCTAGCATGTGAGCATGTTAACACAAACAAGTATGGTATGAATGGATTTTTATGAAACCCAGTTTGTGGATATATCTGATGAATACATTGAATAATAAAACTTCAACAACTTTATTTCTTTTCCCCCTAAAAATATTAATTATAGATTTAGCCAAACTTAGCAAGTGGGTACATCTTGACAATTTCTGAGATAAGGTCAATGATTTTCTATCCATGATATTAGGTTGAAGGTCAAAGGCCATGACAAAGAATTTTGTAATACACTTACATATATCTTCTGAACATGTTAAATCGCACATGTAATGTACGACAAACTTTGGTAAGGGGGTTTCCCCCCTCTTGCTGGTGGGGGTCTTGTGGGACTCCCCCAGAAACATTTTGAAAAATGAGATGTTAATGTTGCATTCGGGTGAATTCTGAATGGACAAGAATTGGTACGGGGACTATCATGTTTAATATTTTTTTTTTCTCTTTATTTTTTTTAGATCTGTGTGTACGCAGAAGCGTGCTTACGTGCATGTAGCTACGCCACTGCATGTAAGAAAATATTTTTGTTATCAAATTTGATATGTTGGAGTTTCTAAAGTATATCAGAGATGGTTTCAATACTCGTAGTTAAAATGATTGAAAGGAGAGAAGAAATGGACTTATTGTGGACTTGTGGTCAGGAGAGCGCCAATCTCCTTGAGGGACTCTTGTTATCATTTTAATTGTTATTGTTATTGCTGTTGTTGTTGTTGTTATTCTTCTTCTTATTATTATTATCATTATTTCAATCTTCATTATTTTTCTTTTGTTTTTTCTCGTTGTGTTAATGTAGTAAACTTGAGTATCCAAAGAGCCCATTTGTAGAGTAGTCATGTATCGTTGTACCAGTTACCTACCTGGTATCAGAAGATTTAAGCAACATCATTTTTCAACTTATGCAACGAACGCGTATTTTGTTCATATATATATGTATATATATATATGTGTGTGTGTGTGTGTGTGTGTGTGTGTACGAACGTGAAGCAAGAATAAACATGCAAGTGTGAATTTAGAGTCTGGTGAATGTGTGGTGGTTAGTTTGCTTAGAGGAAAATTATTTGTGGTATTAACGCTTTAAAGAACCCTTCAGTTGACAACGACTACTGTTGTGAGGTCCTTGGAAATAGGGGAAACATCCACCTCAAGCCAGCCTCACGCAGGTGTTCGACATTGTTCTCTCTGTCGTGATGGACTGTTAGACCCAAGCCGTGTTAAAATAATAGATACTTTATAAAGTCTATATGCATGACAGCACACGTACTCTGCACACTTCCTGTACATTAACTTCGTGCAAGGCTAGTCGAATGTGAAGTTTTCAGGAAAATCTATCTGGAAACTGTATTTGGATTATAGTGAAGAGGAAGAGAATGCGGCGCAATTGAATAAAATCATTTTTGAATAAATAACAGTATTAGAGTAAACTCGGAGTTTCTTTATGATACTTGATATGACACTGGGGAATCCACGAGTGGGAATACAGCTCTAAGTACCAAATGGGCAGCCTCATTTTTGTTTTGTTAGTCTATAGAAATTTCTTTCTAACATTCATTTTGTTTAGCAACAATCAAACTATAAGGTAGCCTGTGCATCGGGTTTCGCTCTCAGGTTCAAATGCTTCCTTCGTGCTGCAGCCAAAGTTTGAATTGAGCAAACCACGTGAACCCTATGTTTTTCTGAGAAAGGCACGTTAATGGTCTTAACTCAGTATGAACACTCTGAACGTTGTATTTCTCGACCTGCTCTCGATTTTGAAAACTCGCTTATTGATGACTACCAAAGAATTTAGATGCCAAATTTAAGGTTTTATTTTTTTCGCAGGCATCTCAAGAGAGATCACATAACATTGCTAACAAGCAACTATGCTATTTAGTTCAATATGCTCTTGCCCATTATCGTACGTTTTTGATTCTGCCAGGCAACGGCGTAGCCGGCAGGTCACCTTAGCCTTGACCTAAACCCCGTTCTCTTGCATCGGTTAAAATCAAATTTCAACATGTGTACACAGCTTTACAGGCGATTTGTCTATCACTTAAGTGGTTGATAATATGTATCGCTTGGACGGCAGATAGTTTTGGGCAACCTCACCACATGACTCGTGGCATTAGATAACGCCCATGAATTATGTAACTAACTAGAAAATAGTGACATTTCAATCATGCAAAGTTGTGGGTGAAAAACAACAACACAACAACAGCTACGCTTTAATTTATGACTTGTATAGGTATGAGACACATATGAAGCCAAAAGGTGGTCGGGGGCGTTTCATTGGAGAAATACATATGGAAAGCTAATAAGATCTGGCGAGACGAATTGTTCATAGATAAACAAATTGAAAGACTTCTTCCTGACCAGATTCAAGAGTCACTTCTTTTAAAGTTTCTGGCCCGGTCAGTTAATATAATGACACATTTTAATTGTGATATGAAATGACGTATAATTCGAGCAACATGCCTGAAATGGAAGTATAGTTCACAATGCTACATAACTTGCTCACAGTTTGTTCAACTAAAGAGTCGTGATTTATACCGCTGTCATCATTTGTCATACAGCGAAATACATGTTCTAAAGTCGAATGCACATTTTGAGGTAAATGCCATATGCGAAGTACTATACAAAGGTATGCAGCAGAATTCTACTGATCGAATTAGTACACTCTGATAAGACGTTACTTACGAAGTTTAAATTAGAATGTAAATCTGCTTATTAATATATATATATATATATATATATATATATATATATATATATATATATATATATATATATATAATGCTAGAATATATACACTTCTTACTTATCATGCCATTATTTTATCAATATTATACATAGAATTCAGAAACTGTGCCGTAGTCTTATTGGTGGGTCAACCCCACACATCAACATCTTGGTCCCTTTATGAACATTTTGGACCAATGCCTGTGTATAAAAATAAAATATACTTGTATGCCCAGGTACAAGTTACAGAATGGAAAGATCTTTTGAATTTAATAAAAATCATTATTTAACCTCCTTCAATCAGGTAAAAAGTGACATATTTTTGAGAAAATAAATGAGGGTCAGACATGCATACTTCCTATCTATCATCCCATTATTTTATCAATTTGTATAACTTCATCCACAAGCGGTAGCAAGAACGAAAACAGTAAAAAGTATTTAAGTACAGTTCATGAGGTAAAATCACTTCAGAATAGTGTTAACCCTCCATATGTAAGTGGGTCGGAAACTTGAACGATAAGAGACTATCCGAGTCCACTCTTCTATTAGCGCAAGGGAAAGGTTATGAAACAGGATCTGTATCGAAGATTAGAGCCAGTAGAAAGATATCAAAAGAGGAGTTCACATATGCGTGATTACCTACATACTTAGATGCGTCAGTACTTTATTTATTGTCTTATGTATATGCTCATGTTGACACGTAGCGCGAGTTTCTTGTAGAAATATATATATATATAT
Organism: Margaritifera margaritifera; assembly: GCA_029931535.1. Lineage (NCBI taxonomy): Eukaryota > Metazoa > Mollusca > Bivalvia > Unionida > Margaritiferidae > Margaritifera > Margaritifera margaritifera. Next base: position 9,841,153 of record JAQPZY010001684.1, read on the forward strand.
ATATATATATATATATATATATATATATATATATATATATATATATATATATATATATATATATATTACCGACAATAAACAATGATATAACAACATAGAAATTCTTTCTTAACCAGCTGGAGTGATATATTAAAGTCTCCCAATACAGAATTTTATCATTGTATCCAAAGATTGTGTGTGCTGAAATGTGTATACCTGTGTATAGTATATTGTTCATATATGTACCTGTTGACCACTATAGTTACCTATATTAATCCATTACAAATGTGCATGAGTGCGTGTGCGAGCATACCTAAGTGGGTGTAAGTGACTTGTTTTTTTATAACATAACCTGCTACAAAATTGAAAACCACATGACAGATGGGTCTTTCATGACCAAATGTGTTATCCACGTTAAATACAGATTGATACTCTCTCTCTCTCTCTCTCTCTCTCTCTCTCTCTCTCTCTCTCTCTCTCTCTCTCTCTCTCTCTCTCTATATATATATATATATATATATATATATATATATATATATATATTCTCACAAATATAATTTTTAATAAGAAACGAATACAATAAAACTCTGTCTCGTGTTTTATAGACTTCTTGCACAGTTTTTAAAATTGGCTTTTGTTTTTTCTTGTTACTAGTACTCACAGACAAATTTTATTTAGAGTCGGAATAGCATTTACATAGGAAGAATGGTTAGCTCGTTAGATCAATTTTACCTACTATAAACAATAATATAAGACTTAATTTAAACAATCGGACATACATACATACTCGTTTCTTTTTTTAAAAAAAGAAAAAAAAAACTAGTTATAAAATCATGTTTCTATGCTAAAAAAGCATGCCACCCAAATTTATAATTTCTAATTTAAAAAAAAAAAAGAAATCAATACAGGGAAATCAATTTACATGAATAGATTCTACTCTACAATTACATGCAGTGTAAAAATATACATGCATAATGGCCAATACACACTTAAAATTTTAAATATACAAGAACCAGTGCTGGATTACCCAATAGGCAGACTAAGCGCTTAGGGCACCAGCAAAGCAGGGGCACCAAAAAAAAAAAAAAAAAAAAAAAATGAGAACATATGAGAAATTACTTTTTTTTTAAAATTACATATCGAGCTGGGTGTGTGTGTGTGTGTGCCATAATCTTTTCAGTGCTTAGGGCCTCTAAAGGTTCTAAAGGTCTTAATCCGGCGCTGACAAATACAAGGGCAAGACCATCCAAAACATAGAGAAAGCACACGTACACGAGAAGAGTTCATGCATCGGAAGCATATAGCAAATAAATGTATTATCTAAAAAGGAGGAATATCCATCCAAAGATATGTGTAAGAGACATAAGCCAACATTTAGGTTTGCTAAAAGCTATAAGCAGATATACAAGACTAGAAACTAAAACGTTAAACATACAGTCAAATTATGATAATAGCAGCAACTTCATTACTTGGGTTTACACAAAAAGCATTTACACACTATGGTCACAGACCAGGTCATTAAGAGGGATTTAAATTTGTTAAAATCTGAAGTTGTTCGAAAATTGTTTGGGAGACAGTTCCATAGTTTAGCTGCTGCATACCTTAAAGATTGTAGCCCGTACCTGGATGTTCTTACTTTGGGAATCCCTGCGGTGTTTACATACCTAAAAGAGTGAGAAGATTATTTTAAAAACTACCAGATCATTTAAGTATGTTGGAGAGTTCTTCTTTAAAATTTTGAAATCTTCATGGAGCAATGGTCTTCATCCTTTGCATGTGGAGAGTTGATACTTTGCAAAATCCAAGAGTTCAGAGTGAGGTTTCTTGGAATCATTAATGACAAATCTCCGAGCTCTTTCATGGAGTTTGTCAAAGTTTGTTCATATTAGCGAGACTGCTGAAATTCCAGGTTAGGGGACAGTAGTTGAAGTTTGCCATGATGAAAGAGTGGTACAAAGTCAGTCGCTCTTCACTTGTGAGGTATTTTTCAATTCGTTTGAGCACATTGAATTGTGTTGATACTTTTTGACAAATTTCAGTGATTTTCTGATTAAAGTTTAGCATAAGGTCCAAAGTGCTCCTTGCAGCTTTACCGAGTCTTCATAGTATATATTAGTCTCGCTGGAGCAGAACGCCTCAAGCTGTTCATTAGTTTTCTTTCCAAGTGCAATAACTTGGAACTTATTAGGGTTTGCTTTCATTTCATTGTCTGTAATACACCTAATCAAAATTGTACACTCCGCTTCCAAAGTAGATTTCATAATATTAAAGTCGTGGTGGGCGTAGGCAAGTGTGTTGTCATCAGCATAGTTGTATAGATCTGAATCGTTTATGAAAAAGATGTCCTTAACAAAAGTATTAAAAAGTCTGGGTCTGAGAATTGGTCCTTGGGATACCCCTTTATAAATATTTGCCTATCAAATAGTTGAGTTTCCTATTTTGACACAGTCTTCTGTTCGAGAGGTAATCTGCCATAATGTTTACTGCCGAATCTGAAAGTCCATATGCTGCCATTTTCTGAAGGAGGAGTTTATGTGGTAAACAGCCATATGCTGTTGATAAATCCATCAAAATAGCTGCAGTGTACTTGAATAGTTTAGTTTCACAGCTGAAGCGGCCCAAGGTGGCCGAGTAGACTAAGGCGCTCGCCTTTACAGATCACTCACATCTCATCTCAGTCCGCGTGTGAGAAAGCTTGCCAGTAGCTTCCCGTGGGTCTGTGGTTCTTCACGAGGTTTTCCCGGGTTCTTCTTCCACCAAATATACTGGCCGCCATGTATAGCCTATCATGTGCTGAAAAATACCTTGACGCTTTCTGAAAGCGGAAAGGTATGGTGCAAGATATTGTCAAAGTGATTAGTGATCTGGTCGCAGATAGCTTGTACAAAGAGTTTTCATATAGATGACAGAAAACTGACAGGACGATAGTTCTGTTTATCAAGTGGATCGTTTTTCTCATATAATGGGACCACCTGGGATTCCTTGAGTGTGGTAGAGAAAAATGGTTTGGTCAAGGTTATAGTTTATGAGTTTGGTTATAGGGCCAGACAGCTCTTCAATACGCAAATACAAAACCGCTTTGTTCCAAATATTTTTTTTCAGTAAATCACTGTCTGTAGTGCGTAATAAAAGAAAATGGTACAAATCTTGAACATCATGACTGTCTTATACCCAGTGTCGGACTGGGCCAACCATTTGGATTAACACTTAGATCAGGCTGCCCACCATCACGGCGATCTGTGGCGGGCCTCCCTTGATACGCAGGTTAGAATCCTACCATTGGATCAACCGAAGTCGGCTACCGTGGTATGTCCTTGGACAGGGGACTTTACTCCGATTTCCTCGGCACAAAATAACCTACTTGTGTTGCTGTGCCGTAAAACATTAAGGCAAAGTAAACGCTCACTTTATAATATTATCAAAAACACCCTCCCGCCCATCAGCCCTCAGATATATTGCCATATGGGACAGTCCGACACTGCACATATCATGCGAAATCATTCTCTTATATCCAATCTAATACTTCAATATCTCCGGGTCTAGTCATTAAATTAAAAGCACACGTTCATAACTTTGTGAAATCTGATCTATGCTTAGTAATACACAGAAATCGAGTATAATCTTGTAGACAAAACTCAATATTAAGTAAAGACAAAGTAAAAAAAAATTATAAAACATTTGGATCTATATCACGTGACTGTAGTATTGTGAGACGCTTGAGGAATGTTAATCGCTTAAAATAGTTCACCACCAAATCAGCCAATCAGGAACTGCGACTGCATCCTATTGTGGTTTCAAATAAAATAAATCTTCGTACTGAGATTTTTATTTCTTCTGGAAAATTGATGACTAGTGCATCTCTCTCTCTCTCTCTCTCTCTCTCTCTCTCTCTCTCTCTCTCTCTCTCTCTCTCTCTCTGTGTTTTTATATTGTTTGATTGTCTTGCGTACTTTGTAAAGAAGTAAAATATCAATTGGCATACTAGTTAATTTACGCTATTCCTTGTGTTCAGGCAGTATCTGGGTAATATTATGATTGGTCACGTGATCCACAAAGGGATATTATTTCAAGTACTTTAGCTTAATTTGCTAATTCTCCTCCTTACTTCTCTCTCCATTAGTTTGGATTTAGCTCACTAAGGGCGGCAGGTCGACCACAACGCGATATTCTGATTTTGGTTCCATTCTCACGGCTTCTCCCAGCACCTTGTCCTTAATCATCAGATTGTTAAATCGAACGATGTTTCTTTTACCTTAAGGTCCAGAGGGGAATTTGTGCATTGCATGAATCGATTTGTTCCTGGTTTCAGGGTGTTCACTAAGAACTTCCGAACTACATTTACTTGTAATACTTGGATTTTACTTTTTGGCACCCACTGCACCCCTCACTACAATATTCAACTTTCTACCACAGATGTCAAATTTAGTTCTCTCCTGCATGTCTTGGTTGATCTTATCTTTAATGTTGGGAATCAATTATCCTTTTATGCAGATCCGCAAACTTACTATTGGCATGTTCCGCAAAACTCTCCACCCTTTCTTTGACCTGGGCAATTTCCCTTCTTATGGCCCCAATATAGGTTTAAGCTTGTAAATGTAGACTTGCAAAGCACCTAGCCACATTTTCAAAACTTGTGTACATATAGACTAACTGCTGAAATTGTTTTCTTTGCTGTCTGTTTGGGCAGTTGTAGAAAGGTTAGTTTCCATTTTGAAGATTTTAAGGCTGTGTCCCAATTACCACTTGCCCATATCATGCAATGTTCTTACAACTTACGTAGAACAACAACACAAAAAAATCTATTAAACTCTTGTCAAAAACATAATTTGCTATTTCAGAAGACTGGTGAATGGTAAGATTTATACACCTATTTTGGTCATTACATCATGTATTTTGGTCATTACACCATGTATTTTGATCATTACACCATGTATTTTGGTCATATGACTTGAAATGATCAAAACAGTAATTGAACTAGTATATTGTAATTAATTCTAACTGATAGGAGTACCTAGATTACATTTTCCACAAAAAACTTTTTCTGAATCTTCAGCCGCGTTCATCTCTCTCTCTCTCTTTCTCTATCTCTCTCTCTCTCTCTCTCTCTCTCTCTCTCTCTCTCTCTCTCTCTCTGATAAACACGCATAGTCCTTCTTGTTCACAGCCATAAAATAATCCATAAACATTTTTTGTGTTGTTTTTTCTCTCATTAATTATGTGTAAACAGAGTTCAGCGCAGGGCAGAAAATTATACCATTTGCTCTTCTAGTTTGTTTTTCTTTCTTCTCTTTTTGTGATTCCTCAGTGATCACGCATTTTACACGTCATCATTTTTCTGTCTGTCTATTATTTATAGCTGATCACATGTATGTCCGTCAGTGACCATCCATCTGTTATATTTCATTTGTCTGCCCATCAGCAAGTGTAAAATCCATATTTTTTCAAATTAAATTTTGAAGTGTTTACCTATCTGTGAATGTGCGTTAAGATGTGGGAGCTGTTATTTGTCCATCAATAATTAACGTGTTTTACAGTCCGTCCATTACAGTCTTTGAATCAAGATTTAAACACGAGAGATCGGCAGTTTTATGACACACCTCGATCTGGTTAGGTGCTAAAACAATCTTACTGGTTTGTTGGATTCTTTCAATTGTAATTTACAACAACAACAACAACAACAAATCCAGTTTAGACCGAATAGTGTCTTTATATTCAGAATATTGCAATAAATTTGCACCCGTACCGGTCGTCTGCATTGTGACTTATTCAGTTCCGTAATTTAAGCTTGCCAGAATGTATTTTATATGCAAATTGTTGCACGGAGAAAGAATGTTTGTGTCGGGATATTCTTCTTTTGTTTTTAGTAACTATTGTATAAAAAAGTCGTATACCACTGTTCTTGTTCTGAACTGCGATAATCGTGATTTTAATTCACAAAACAGTAGAAATTGCATAATTTATTTACCATGTGTTCAAATGGATTTGTTTTGTCCATTGTGTTACACCGAATATGCCAAACCCTTTTCCATTCTAACTTATTACGAAAATATCGTACTGACAAGCTTCAACAGTTTGTTTGTGTTATGCTCTCTGATTTTCGATGTTAATATCTTTTTTTGTCAAGCAGTAAGGCCAGTTGTTCAATTATTCACTTTTTTGAAAATATATTTGGTATCAAATTTATATTTCTCTGTTTGTGCGGCAAATTGATAAAATACACGTGACAGTAAGATATTCATGTTTGTCCAAAACAAATAGGTATATACTGTATACAATATTTTTTGTGTGTGTGTCAATATTCTCCCATATACGAAGATCACCCCACATACAATCTTTTAAACTGTTTATCTATACCGCGACCTTATCATCCAATTGGTTTGGTTTGGTTTTATGGGTTTAACGCCATTTTCAGCACATGATAGGCTATACATGGCGGCCAGTATATCTGGTGGAGGCGAACCCGGGAAAATCCCGGGAAGAACCACCCGGGGCCCCCTCATCTAATTGTAACACTTATCTGTATATACACGCTTATAACAAGAAAATACGTCTCGTAGTCAAGGACTTTCTTGCATCAATAGAAAGGAAAATGACTATTCAATAATTCAACACTATATCATTTAAAAAAAATTTTTAAAATTTTTTTTAATTCCGGAGAAGGGTTATATATATATATATATATATATATATATATATATATATATATATATATATATATATATATATATATATATATATATATATATATATATATATATATATATACATGCATATATAAATTCTATAAACTTTAGAACAGTAGTCTGATAATGCGTTTCCAATACACCTCTATATATTTCGCAGTTATTTTTCGGTATTTTCAAATAGCCCTTGCAAAAAACTAATTTGGAGAGCACGTGACGTTTTTATTCGATATTTCTATAGACTGCATGAAAATGAATCGATATGCAAAGTAAGAAAAAATGCTGTGGAGATGGCCATAAGGAAGGTCAGATCATAATATATTACTGAATACTGAAAGAAGTGTTTATATTAACTCTATTTTCAGGAGGCGCAATGTGCTTACGCAGTGTTGATTATGGCTGTATACTGGCTTACGGAAGCACTTCCTATCGCAGTGACGTCATTACTTCCAATTTTCCTGTTTCCGGTGTTGGGGCTCATGACAGCAAAGGATGTGTCCGCAAAATACATAAATGTAAATTTTTTTTCCTATTTTAGACTTGAAATAAGATCTATATGCAAGGCATAATTACATACACGGAGTTAGAATAATTCATACAGTTTTATTTTAACTATAAATGCGAAATCCTATGCACACATAATCAACAGGAGACAATACACAACGTATTTAGATAACAAACCTATGATAACTTGAACCAATGTCAGTAACTGTCATTTATTACTTTATCATCTCCAGAATGTTTTATCATGCTTTCTCCCGCACTTTTTATTTACCCACATTTTATGTAAGACAGAGCATAGCTATATTCGTGATGAAAATCCTGATATAGGGCTTAGGATCGGCCAATTGAGTTGTTATTTTATTTATTTAATTGCATCTTTCACTCTATTCTGAAAATAATAAAAGCTGCAGGCATTAATTGTAACGCAAGAGTTCACTACAGATTTCCAAGTAGTTTTCCGGGTACTTTATTGTGAGCAATAAATATTGATCGTCTCTTTTATATGCTAAAAAAAATAATATCGGATTAAATGATCATGGCTGGGTATTTATCGAAGTGTAAGTTTTTTACTTAATCACTCTCAAAGGACTTTAACTTGTGAGTGATTGGGAAACAATTTACACTACGATAAATACCCAACCATGATAATTTAATCTTTTTAATTCCAATTTTCCTCCTTTCTGTCGTCAAACCAGCGGATTTCATCAACAAAGCGTTCTATTTTAGGTAGCTTGTAGTTTTCTTTCACTAGCGTCGTCACACTGCTTCAGAATACCAAGCACCATCTTTTTTTAGCCAAGGGTCGTCAACTCTTATATAGTATTATAGATAGGGCAGAGTGTCAGAGTAGGCCATAGCAGTGATCTGAGGAAATTTTGTCACTCAGTATGATTTTTATTTACTATGTTATTGCTTTTTTCAACATTATGTATGCGTCCGAGACATGTTGTTTTAGCATTCTTTGTTCTTGCTTTCTGCTCATTTCGATCTTTCAAAACCAAATCGTGTCCATTTTTTAGCGAGATCCCCTGCTCTCACGTCATTATACCATAATCGTCAAATACAGCTGGTGAAACATCGTGTCGAAGCAAAAATGCATTAATTTATGAATGTATAATGGCTCGTAAAGCCTGTCATATGCTTTGTTTGGCTACAGAAGTGAGTGTTGGAATGCAGGAAGGCCTGTTCAGTTACATTGGTTGAACTTCTTTCTACTCGGCGATTTTATCAGGGTTTGCAAAGTTTGATCTGAAGTCACAGGGGGTGGGGGGGGGGTGGGGGGTGGGGGGGGGTGGGGGTGGCGGGCAGGGCTTTGTTGTTATTATTATTATGGTGTGAGGAGTTTGTACAGGCAAGGCTTTACCTAAAGTGCACTGGAAACTGATTGGGAACAGAATGTAGTTCCCAGAATTTACCGATGTGTACAAAATTACAGATCAGCATAACGTCACCATTTATATCCTATCACACTGCAGATAACTCGGTCAATTCATAACAATTGGAATTATATTCTGATGATAAAATGCTTCTCCCTTGTTAGGATACCTCTACGTTGTTTATCGGTGGTCTTATTATGGCTGCAGCAATAGAACATTGGAACATCCATAAACGCATCGCATTAAAAATCCTGATGTATGTCGGATCTGAACCAAGATGGTAAGTAGTTTATCTACGGTCTGGTGTCTTTAATCCGGCTTTCATTGTTTAGAATATCTCGTTAATACTATTTTATGATGTAAAAGATGTATTGCATGTATTTCAATGTTTTACCTCACTTATACTTGAAGGTGTTCTTCGAAGTTTTGATGACAGCGATTTGTGTCGGATTAACGGATGTAGACTGTGATTTTTCTCAATGTAGGAATGGCTTGAAAATACGATCATAACAAGAGAATAGAAATGGTGGCAGAAAGCAAAAATTATGCATTACTGAATTTGCTGCTGCACGCGATATATTCAGGATATTTGAGGTTTTCTTCACTTACCAGAAATGTGACCACGATCCGTGTTGCAATCGGTAATTTCAATAATCATCCTAAAATCAGTTCACGAGGGTGTGTAGTATGGTATCACCTGAAGATGCGCATAGAGACAAATCACTTTGTTCCTGCAAGTTTTGTTACAGTTATTGCCCTTTTTGTCTTGTAGCAGTGTATGGCACAATCTGGTTAGAGCAACTTGTCTCACAGTTTTTCGTGGATTGCCATGCAACTTGGCAAAATATTATAGTCATCGCATGAATATATGCATATCGACAAATCCATTTGCCCCTGCAATATTTGTTGGAGTTATTGCCCTTTTTGTTTTGTTGTTTAATATAGTGTATGACACAATCTCGTTAGCAAAACTAGTGCCGCAGTTTTTGATGGATTGCTATGAAACTTTGTGAATATTATGGTCATCAGTCACAGAATTTTCATAAGAATTATTTCCCATTTTTACTTGCTGATTCTAGGGTATGGCAGAATCTTCTGAACGCAACTAGTCTCACGCATTTCTTTGGATCGCCATGAAACTTGCAGAGAGTTTTGATCATCATCTGAAGATACATTATCGACAAATCACTGTGCTCCTGCGATGTTTGTTGGAATTATTGCCCTTTTTTTATTTGAAGCCATGTGTTGTGCATGAAGAAGTCTTGTGAACACAATTAGTCTCACAGTTTTCAGTGGATCACCATGAAGCTTTGTACTTGTTATGGTCATCATTTTGAACATGCGCATATTGACAAAAAGTAAATTTGCTCTCACAACTTTTGTTAGACTTATTGTCTTTTACGTTCTGTAGCTGAATGAAAGAATCTTGTAAACGCAACTTGCTTTCAGTTCTTTTTTTAAATAGTTGTGAAACGAGGTACATATTATGGTCATCATCTAAAGATGCACATATTGACATCTTTGTGCTCCCATAGTTTTTGTAAGAGTTGTTGCCCCTTTTGACTTAAAGCTTTACGCAATGTGTAACAAACGTTTGTGAATGCAGATACTCGGGCTATTGGTGTGAAACTTAGTACATATTATGGTCATCATCATAAGATATGCATGTTAACAATTAATTTTACTCACACACTGTTCAGAAGAGTTATGATTTTTTTTCCCTTTTTTTTCATTATAGACTCATTTCAATCATGGGGTAAGGGTGGGATGCGGGCGATGCTGGGGTATATTTATGAGTGCAAATTACTCACCATTCTTGTAGGTTTGTTCCGTTTTGCTTTTTCAAAGAATGCTCTGTAGGGTCTTTTATATACTGCCCCTGTTTGCCTTTGGCATTCCTCCATCGGTCATTTTTTTTCACGACTTTGATAATTGTTTTAACAGCATCTAGCGCAACCTTTGTATGTTAAGTAAATGTACAGTAAAACCTGTCTTGAGAGACCGCCCCTTCTGCCAACAAAAAGCGGTCTCTCATGACAGGTGGTCTCTCATAACAGGTTTGTGCAAAAAGACCAGTTTCCAAGGTCGAAATTCAGCACTGTTTATATCGCATTCTTTATTTATACTTTTTGTTAAAAAGGTGCATGCATTTAACTAAAAATAATTTTATATAGCAATAAAGATATAAATCAATCATTAAACATGAATCACATTTATATCTAAAGATCACATATACATGTACATGTATTAGCATATGAATTCGTTTCAGATTGACTCCTTGTCTTTTATAACACCCTGAATTTGAGTTTTCCCCGAATTTGAGTTTTCACAATGCTTAAACTGGCTGTTGTTTTGTGAGCGGTTTCAACTTTTTCACTTCTTTTTATTACATTCATTCTTTCCTTCATTGTTAGAATTTGTCTCTTTTTCGTTGTAGATTCTGCCATTGTTATTAAGGTGCTAGGTGTTAACGTTATCAGTGATCAATTGTAATAACGACTGTAGCGGTTTTGATCAGGCTTTGGGGAAATAACGAATACATATACAACATATACAATGTATATGTACCATGTATATGTACCAATGAATGAAAAAAAAAAAAAGACATAATTAACTCATCCAGAAACAGAATACATTTATTTAGAGACAAAAGTCAAAGGCTTAATTCACCGACGACATAAAGGGATTAACTCTATAAACAAAAGGTGTAATCATCGGCATTAAGGTGAACAGATGACGGCTTGGCGTGAGGGTTGTAATTACTGTAACATTAAAATAACACAAAAACAACACAACTCTTTAACAATGACAATCGAATCCAGAAAATGATTCTCCCCTACTGGTATTAAAAACAAAGACAAAGACATCATTCATCTGAGGTATGACGGATTAACTCCAAAGACAAACGACGTATGCGACCGCTAAATTGACTTTGGTACTACCATGGCAGTTAGTGACATGTACTTTAGTTTGGTTTACAGTTTGTAACAAAGGACACTACAGGAATGACCTGTAAAATGTAAAGAATCAGTAGGCAGCCTAATTTTTTTTTGTTCCAAACAATCTTTACTTTTTAAACGGTCGTTGCTACAAAGGAATAAATAAAGGTCAGTGGTGTTTGTCTCAGTTCTCGTGATAGGGTTCATAGCAGTGTTATTTTAGAACAATCAGCCATTCGCAACTTCGCGGTCAATCCTACGGATCGTAATTTAGTCTCTCAGAAACAGCCGAGGTAATTCCGAATGAACACTCTGCATGTACTCTAGTCTGGTGTACAATCTATAACATAATAGTACTATATGACGTGTAATATTTACGGAACCGGTAGCCAGCTTAATTTTTTTTATATCTGTTTGTTTGTTTTTGTTCCGAACAATCTTTAGTTTTTAAACGGTCGTTGCTATAAAGGATTAAATAAAGGTCAGCGGTGTTTGTCTCAGATCTCGTGATACTGTAGTCTGGTTTACAGTCAGTAACATATTATACTACATGGATGAACTGTAAAATTTACGAAAGCGGTAGCCAACCTGCAGTCTTTACTTTTGAAGTGGTCACGGTTACAAAGGTTTAAATAAAGTTCACTTGTGTTTATCTCTGTTTTTTCGATGCGGCCGTTCATAGCAGTGTCGAAATGCATATTGTACCAAGAAATCGTGGTCGCTGGTCTTCTGCAAGTGGTCGCTCACGACAGTGCGTTTATATAATAAAATCAATCCGTGCATTACGATTGTGGTCGTAAATGACAGGTGGTCACTCATAGGAGAGGTCGCTCAAGACAGGTTTTACTGTACTGCGAAAATGTTTGTACGTATCGTAATCGCACTCTGAAATGAGCGAAAAAAAAGAAAGAATGAAAATGATGAATTATACACGGATGCATTAAAAAAAAAAAAGATAAGTGGTATCATTAAACAGCTTGTAAATCAATGTATGCGAAAAAAAACTGCTAGCCATCGTTCTCACGTGCTCATCGCCAGTTTATTAACTTCAAAGGTTAAAGTCACCCGCATTATGATATATATTTCATTTACATGTTCTAACACATGCATGAGACATTCAATCATACTCAAACGTAACAGAAATTTGTTGTTTGACGGAACTGATCATTTTATGTCTTAGGGAGTCTGTGGGTCAAAGGTCAACAGTGAGAACAATATAGGATACGCAACAATTTGCCATGAAACCTCTTGTTAGTAATTTGCATGCTACTTTGATGCTTATCAATTTGTATGAATCCTACAGGTTGATGTTGGGACTGATGGCCCCCACGTGGTTCCTGTCCATGTGGATCAGTAACACCGCCACCACCGCCATGATGATCCCAATCGCTAACGCTATTCTCGTGCAGATTAAAAAGACGGAGGAAGACAGCAAGAACGTGGAGGGTAGGAAGAATTTAATACGTAGGACAGGATTTTTTGATTATAATAGCAAAAATGTTGCGGATAAAATGGAACGATTATGTACGAATATTTGTAAGAAAAACGAAAAACGATCACTAATCGTTCATGTTTTCTGTTTCTGCGGAACTATTGGCGCATGAGGCATATTAGAAAACTAACCGTATATACTCCAAATGCAAACAGCATAGACCCTGATCTGCCTTCACATAATGCGCCGGCAGATCAGGGTCTATGTTGTTTGTTCTACTGATTAGTCCTTACAAACTGCATAGACCCAGATCTGCCGGCGCATTATGCGACGGCAGATCTGGGACTATGCAGTTTTCAGTTGGTATCATCTTATACGCGAGTATATACGGTAGAATGCAGGTTTGGGTACACTTTCTCTGCATACAAATGGGGAAAAATAGGTTGAGATTTTTATTTTGCTTTGTTAGGGTTAAGTCAAAATATGGGTTAAATGCTACGAATATTCGATTATATATCAGACCTGGGCACCACAGAAACTGTTTTTGTACCTCAGAAAGATAAAAAGAAAAAAAGAGCACACAATAGCCAATTACTGGATGTCACAATATTATTGAAGTATGACAAGTAAATCGCAACTTGTTTTTGTCTCGAGAAAGAAAAACGGTCCAGGAAAGATTGATGCCAACGCATGCAGATCGTGAAACGTTGAGCTCTTTGTGATTTATTAAAACATACATCTCTGGCTCAAACTCAAGTTCAAGACCTCCAGACCAGGTAATTAGAATTTGTTGAGAATTACGTGTGTACTGAACTTGAAAATGTGAGTAATTGTGATCCGAATTTTCTACAGCTGTAAGAATGAGTGTTACAGTGGGCAGATCCAGGTGGGGTTGGTGCGAAGCCACCCCCCCCCCAAAAAAAAATTAGAAATAAATGTTGAAAAAAAAAAATCTAAAAAAAAAAAAAAAAAATTTTTAGCTCGGAACAACCGGAACGTTTCCTAGAGTAAGTGCAGGAGCTTCCAGGGGCTTCGCCCCCTTTTCCCCCATTTGGGGTTCCATTGTACAGACCCCAAGCATATTTGTTTACGCACACCCTAAACGATATTTCTGTTGTCCCTGATCATCAAATTTATTAATATGCAACAGTGCACCAATTATAGATGATATTTATGTACATGCATTGTCTGAATTAATGTATGCATTATAGGACGAGCTTTTATCAAATGGTGGCAAATCATATGACAGGTAAAAATAAAAAAAATCCCCCCCCCCCCAAAAAAAAAGAAGAAAAACCAAAGAAAAACATACAAACGAACAATATCATGACTCAAATGAAAGTACTTAGGCTAAACTCTAACTTAAAATGCACACGCCACTTGGATACAGTACTTCCATGATATTTGATGTTTACACACGCCACTTGGATACAGTACTTCTATGATATTTGATGTTTACACACGCCACTTGGATACAGTACTTATATGATATTTGATGTTTACACACACCACTTGGATAATGTGCTAGCACGATAGTGGATGTTTACACACGCCACTTGGATACTGTGCTAGTATGCTAGTGGGTGTTTACACACGCAACTTGGATAGAGTACTTCGATGATATTTGATATTTACACACACAACTTGGATACATTACTTCTATGATATTTGATATTTACACACGCCACTTGGATAATGTGCTAGCACGATAGTGGATGTTTATACAATCCACTTGGATACTGTGCTAGGATGCTAGTGGATGTTTACACACGCAAGTTGGATACAGTACTTCTATGATATTTGATGTTTACACACGCAACTTGGATACAGTAATTCTATGATATTTGATGTTTACACACGCCACTTGGAAAATGTGCCAGCACGAGAGTGGATTTTTACACACGCCACTTGGATACTGTGCTAGTATGCTAGTGGATGTCTACACACGCAACTTGGATACTGTGCTAGTATGCTAGTGGATGTTTACACACGCAACTTGGATACAGTACTCCTATGATAGTTGATGTTTACACACGTCACTTGGATACTGTATTAGTATGATAGTGGATGTTTACACACGCCACTTGGATACAGTGCTAGTATGATTGTGGATGTTAGTACACTCCACTTGGATAGAGCGCTTGTGTTTACACGCGTCACTTGTATAGAGCGCTTGTGTTTACACGCGTCACTTGGATACAGTGCTAGTATGATTGTGGATGTTTGTACACGTCACTTGGATAGAGTGCTTGTATAAGATGTTTACACATGTTACTTATTTACAGTGTTTGTTTGATAGTATATGTTTACACTTGCCATCTTCAAGCTCACATAAGTAGATCAATAAAAAAATGGTTACAATGTGCAAAATTCCATTTACCTGTGCAGGTTTCACGACCAGTGTATATTATATGACATTGCATATAAAACGCTAATTTGTGTTCGAGTGGATTAATACACGAATTTTTTTGGGTTTTTATACTTCCTTCAGGTGTGGACAATGCGGCATTGGACGTGAAAGACATTGACCTAAAAACCTTACCTGACAATTGTAAAACAACCCAAAATGGTGACGCACACGTTGATCTCTACGAGAAGAGCAGCGAGTATGTAACACTACTGCTACTACTACTATTGCTACTAAATATTTCCCATCATAATATTTTAATGTCTTTACCATTTCCATCACCATTAGAACTGTAACACTATAATTACTTGCACCACCACCACTAGCACAGTCATCATTATCATCGCCTTCCTCGTCAGTATTATATCCGCAATTAGTGGAAATGAATGACATATCATCTCCGGTCCGTTCAATTATTTCGCTTAAAACTCGAGCATTACCTTGGTATCAGACATTCATCTGTTGCCGTGGGTAATATTAGTAGGGCAAAGGCGCGAGACATCCGGGGAAGTTAGCAAATTCTGACAAAGCTTCAAGATAGAAGCTTTTGTTCCTGGGTGTAGAAAAATATGCATTTCAAATCTACGATCTATTTTACGTCTATTTTAGAGCACTTTCTAACAATTTACGTCCTGAACTCACTACAGCTTTGCGCGAGTATGTCTTGATAATACCAGCATTTTTATTAAGCAAATAGCTCTTAGCAGGATCCGATGTTAAATGCTTTTTGTATTTTCTCACTTGCTTTCTCTCTCTCCACAAGGGGTGAAGAGGTAAAAGAGAAAAATGAAGAAGAGGAGGCTAAGGAAATGCGACGAGATCCGCACTATATGCGCATGTGCAAAGCACTGTCTTTGTGCATTGCGTATTCCGCCAATATTGGAGGAACAGGAAGTCTTACTGGCACAGGGCCCAACCTCGTCTTCAAAGGTCAGATAGACATGTAAGTGTGTTTTTTTTCCTATTTATATAGATATTTCCATACAGGAAAAGTAAAGATCCGAATCCGGATGTGTTACCAGAATCTTACTCGCATTGTACAGTCAGTCTGACTAGGAGATCAAGAAGAAAACTTCAGAATGAAATCACGTTGCATAATATTTAGAGGAAAATCGTATATGTGTGCGCATGTAACAGAGCTTATCAGAGATCAACAAAATACATATGCTACATTTCATATACACGAAACAAATTTTATTTATTTATTCAGGAGCAAATTTCAGTTCCAGAACTCTTTCATTTTCGTACAGTTTTAATTTTACCTTTTTATTTAAATTGAAACAATTGTTTTCCCAAAGAGCAACTAAGGTTTGATCAGAGGATATTACAGTATCAAGTTGACTGCGATATATTCATTGTACGGGAAACGTTTTCAAGGCTTTATTTAATTTGCTAGATGACATAGGTTCGTAATAGCACCCAGGCATGTTAGTGAGCTTATATATCCCATCGTCAAAGAAGCTGGGAGATGATATAGCGTTTTGTCCGTTCGTTTGTATTTTCGTTCGCCGTCAATATATTTGAATGTATTTAACCTATACTCATAAAAATAGGTGTGTAGATGCATCTCAAGAAAGGTAACTCGGTCATACCAAAACTAAGTCACTGTGATCTAATGTTCACGCATGAGTTACTTTATTAAAACAATCTGCTATCAATTCGTTACACTCGATATTTTAGACCTAACTTTCACGCTTTGTTGACTTTTTAATTTTCAGCTATATTTTCGTTACACCCTCAGTTTACCGTGTTACCTTGTAGCTTCAGGGATGCTATATTGTACGCTATGGTAATGAACAATTTTAACATGAACCCGTTTCTTCTTCCTTTACAACACAAGGAGAAATGTAGGTATTCATTTTGCACAGTATACACTTCTTTTGGAGGCCTGCACGTGTAATCAACAGTAACGCTATGTATGACGTAACATGCACATCCTGTGGTTGAGCAAGACGCTCTCATGCAGTAGTGAAAGGTTAAGAAAGTGAAATCCGTGTAAACAAGCGTAAGTTTGTTTACTATGTTATAATCAAAATAATTACTTGAAAAGAGATGTCTATTTTAAAAGATAAATGCCTGTTTTCAATATTGCAATTCTTTTTTGTATGATCCCCTCGGGCTCAGATATCAGTGTCGTATTGGGTCAAAATTTTTGATCTGTCCTTAGATTAGGTGGCACAACATCATGACGGCCCTTGCCGGCCCTCGCCTTGTAATATTGTCCAAATATGCACACCGAATCACTCACATGGCATTTGCAGATAAGAAATTGCATTATTCCAGTATCACACATATCAAATTTAGAAAGAAATATTGGCAGTGGCAAAGATACAAGTCAGGATGTGCATCCTACATACACAGACAATGCAAACATGTAATAATGCAAATTGGAATACACATCGTATATTAATAGAAATGTAGACATATAATTATCGCGGTAATTCCCCTTCAAAACTGTGTACCCATCAATAAAGACTTTACAAAGACGTTAGTAGTAATCGGGGAATGGTATAGCGGTAAACATAACCCTCTGATGGTTATGGGAATTTAATGTTAAAATGTCCAAAGGTTTAACATCATGAGACGTTTGGCGTTTGTGGAAATTTAAGGTTACGGTGAATTTCGTTTTGGACCGGTATGGTGGTAATGGGGATTTAACATCGTGGGCCACTCCGGCAACAAGCACCCACACCTACCGACCAACACACAGTCTTGCTAACCAGCACCCACACCTACGGACCTGCACAGTCTTACTGACCAGCACCCATCTGAACTGACCCACATCGATTCTTACTGACCAACACTCACACGTACCGACTAGCACACATACTTAATGACCATCACCAACACCTACTGATCAACATTCTCACACTCAGACCAACAGTTTGACTGACCAGCATCCATACTGACTGACTAACACCACACGCCTACTGACCTACATATATTCTCACTGGCCAGCACTCATCTGAACTATCCAACACCCGAATTGAATGACCAACAGTCACACATACTAACCAGCACAGTCTTACTGACCAGCACCCACACCAACTGACCAGCACCCACACCTTCTAACCAATACCCCACACCCACTGACCCACAGTCTTACTCACAAATACCCACACCAACTGACCAACAGTCACATATAGTGACCAACACAATCTCACTGACCATCACCCACACCTAATGACCAACACTCACGCATACCAACGAACACACAGTATTACTGATCATCCCCCACACCTACTGACCAACACTCACAGCTACAAACAGATGTGTAAGGGTAGGATGTAAAGTAAGGGGGTAAAGTAACGATGACTTACATCTAATTTTAGACAGACTATCTCTCACTATCACCATCCAACATTCACCCTTTTTCTCACCAAGCAGAGGAAGGGAAGATAGGTAATATGTAATAGTTACTGACACATACCTACAGATTATCATCATACAGACAATCTCAGAATCTAACCCTACCGTACCATCACACATACACCAAGGGAAGAGGGTGATGGGGAAGAGTACAGTCCATCATGCATACAACTGTACCATCACACATGCACCAAGGGGTTGAAAGGGGAAAGGGTACTATCTCTTACACATACACATATACAATCATACAAACACAAGGACAAAATGCTCCTTAATGGCTAGATTTATATATAAAGCATTAACTGCACCTCTTATTATTTTGGCGGTGTGCGTAAGTTTGCATATATTGTACTAATGTTGTAAATAGTTTTAGTCAAGGGAAACAACTCATAGTAACACTGTAATTCCGAAATTGACACGGACTTTAATTAAAACTACCAGTAAACAAACCTGGAATATTTTATGAGAATTGCAGAAACTAAAAGTAATACTAAAATTTCGAAACTGACACAGAAATTAGTGGAGACTAAAATAAATAGGGATTTTTAAAAAATTGTCACACAATTAGGAAATTAAAAAATTGTTCAAGGAAATTTAGCGAAAACGAAAAAGATAATGAAAATGGCCGAGACTAAAAGTAATATAAAAATTCTGAAACTGACACAGAATTTAGTGAAGACTAAAAAGATGCGGAATATGCTTTTAAAAAATAAATGGTCGAGACTTAAAGCAATACTGAAATTCCGAAACTTACACCGAATTTAGCAGAGACTAATACAAGTACAAAACAAATTTAAAAACCGTAAAAAGAGGTATTAAAAATTGTACAAAAATGAAACATTGTAAAAATCTTATGAAAGAAAAAGTTGCAAACAAAATTTAGGCATAAAAAAAATAAAATTAAGAAATGACAAAAAATGAAAAATATAAATACAAATACAAACAATGTATAATAAATGTTAAAGAAAAAAATTACAAAACCAGCAGATTTAAAAATGTTGCAAAATACAATTTATAAATACCCCCCCCCCCACAAAAAAAAAACCTATTTAGTTTATATTGTTTTATATTGGCACATTGAGTAGTATTTTTATTTCTAGAAATCTGGGTGGCCTTGAAACGAGTCGTTGGGCTAGCCATAAGAAGGCCTGTGTATACTGTGTTCGTACCTCCCACGCCAACGTTCTAAAGGCAGCACATCTGTTAGACCAGTTGTTTCCATCACGAAATTTAAGGGAGACGGAGAGGCTAAGAGAAGTTGGTTAGCTTCATTCTTCCAATCCTCTACCCATGGTATTAGGGGTTCTTCTGGTTGTGACTGTTGCCGTTGCTGCTGCTGCTTCCACTCCAACCATTGCTGTTCTTTCTGTTGCTGCTCCAGCTGCATCGTCTTTTGCTCCTCCCAGGCCTGTTTCTATTTTTTCTCTTCCTCTTCCAGGACTTCTTTGACTAGTCGTTTCGCCAACCTGTAGTATATACTTTTTCTTTTGACAAAATGTCTTCGTTCTGGAGGAACGTTTAACTCCTCCATCCGCACTAAGAGTTGCTTCATTCCCTCCGGATGCACCAAGGCATCACTCACTTTACCACTCATGCTCTTTTTTTTTTCTTCTTCTTCTTTCTTCTTGGTCGCGTCAATTTACACGCCCGAGACGCAAACGTGAATGAAAATATCTCTAGGTTTAGTACTCAGAGAAGATGAAACACATTTGAGGACGAAACACGCGAACATGAAGAAAAGCATCCTCCGTAGAAAGACAATAAACGATCGACAGGGAGAGAATGAAAGAACATTACATAATTTAAAAACACGATTCGTAAAATAATAAACGACTAACCACTTTTTTCTCCAAAATCAACATTTTTGTAATAAGCTCCGCTAAATCAATCGTCAACAAAAGAATGAAGATAGAAGTTGAGGGAAATCCCACTCTTCTTGTAAAATAGTTTCATTCTTAAATCAATACAAATACAAATACCAAATGTAAACATAAAAATATTTACAAAATTGGCAACGTTGATACGTGTGATCTGAGTTCCAATGTTCTAGGATGGTTTCGTCTTGCCATCGATTGATACTATGTTGTTTTAGCTAACCATAACAGTGATCTCTGTGTCAGGAGCGTGATTCTCTCAGGCAGGTAGTTAGCAAAATAGAAGACAAAGTGTTGCTCTTGTTCCAGCCATCATGTCAATACTGTTTCTACTTCTTTTTCTTCTTCTTCATCACTTTGAATTTTTGTCTGTGACTGCCTTGGTTCCTGTTCTTGATCGTCTATGTCCATCGTTTAGTGTTCCATGAATGAATTGTTTTTTAATGGTCCATGATCACTTCTCTGGGACTGTTTATTTCAAGAGTTTTGTCAATTCCTGCAAACACCACCACGTTCACTGTGTTCTCGAGGGCTAGTACAAACTGAAGATCCACACGCAGTTGTCCTCATTCATAGGGTGGAGATGCCCCTCGTCACTGCCTTGGTATGGGGTAAAATCAAACCCCCAACAACTGTAACCTCCTGCGTAGTCGTCGTACGAAATGCCGTATTTACCGTTGGTACTCAATTGTCCTGTGGCTTCAAACAGAGTCAAGTAAGATATCAAGTAATTCTTCTGAGCAAAGTAATGTCTCTAGGTCTGGTACACAACGTGTGTCCGTTCCGGATGACTTCTGTCATGGAGACACTGTATCGATGAAACTCAGAAAGGTTTTGATTAATAGCTCCTTTGAGCGTTGCATTGCTATCTGTGATAATGAACACACGTTTGTTGAGCCGACCGTGGAACATATGATCTTCAATCTTGGATCAGAGTCCAACTGCAGTGATGAGGGTTCTGAATTCCATTCGTCGCATGGGATACTTTTCCGTATTTCTGGTCAGAATCTTATTGATGTTGCTTCCTACTGTAGCTAAGATTTCAACACGTCACACGTAGGATCAGGCTTCGTCGATGCTGCTTTTGTACTCGTTATCGTTAGCCATCAAATGGAAAACGGTGCTATTTCGATTCTTTCTCAGACGTAAATCCACTCCATTCAACTAATATTTTGTCTTGCAACCACAGATCCAAGTGTTAAACGATGAATGACTTCTAAAATACGACCTTGTTTGATTTTCATTTTTTGGTAATTAAATCCTATTATGTGGTCCGCATCATCACCATCAACCAAGGCTGTGTCGTTAAAATTGCCCAGCGTCTCAGGTTTCCACACCACACAAGCTCGGAAAGGATAAGTTTCCATGCTGTTGCTTGGACGAGTTTGTTGATCAGGTACAAATCCACTGGACGAAGATTGCCCGAAACACTGTAGAATAGGCACCTGGATTCGTGTTGTCGGTTTTGATGAGTGTTACTTTCAGGTACCGGTAACTGTTATTCAGATCGATGTTGTCTTCGGTTTTTTAGTAATCAAAAACGTCGAAGTCTCTGACGGTTCTTCGCCTCTTATTCTTATTATTGTCTTAGTCTGCCTTGTCCTGAGAAGATGTCAGAGCAACTGTGTCGACAGATCTGTGCTGTAGTTTTATGGACAGTTTTATAGACGGTTTTATGGACGGTCCAAAGAGTTTTTTTCCTGTCTGGATCAGAATTTTGTTCCAGCACTCAGTAATACTTGTCTGGGATTCTATTTGTCGACCATGACATTTTAGATAAATTGCTTTCTATGCGACCAGGCTGCATTTCTCAAAGCAATGCAGTATTCGGTGAATAAATCGTTTCACAGTCGCTGCAATAATACGAAAGAGCCATTTAAATATACTACCCAAACCACGTCATCGTTATCGAGAATCTTTTTTGAAAATGAAGTTTCACGGTGACGTTTCCTTTGAAGGATGGACTATCTTGTCCGAGATCTCGATTTATACCAATATTCTCACTGTCAAAATACGATTTACTAATGGGAAGATAATGGGACTGCACAAATTATCAGTGAATGTGGGTTCCTTCCTTCATTGTTAGCACAAACTACAGAATCCACTGTAAAGGGAATGACTCATGATCTGCTAATAAGCACACAGTGAGCGGCTGTGTTTTCCACCAAGTTGTACCCGACTGTATCGGAGTACAGGAACATCAAATTGAATCCTTGAATCTTCGTTCAGTTTGATGGGTTATCGAAAATACTTGAAGAATCTGTTGTAGTTGATATCTTTTGTTTGAGTGAAGTCTGTGTTCCAGCCAGAATAGCAAACAAACTTTGCTTGATGAGGGTGGATGGTACTCGATCAGACGAAGGGGGATGAATAGGAATCACTTTAGAGATGATATCCATGGGGGAGGGGAGCTTCTTTAATAGATTGGGAAACACTTGTCTTAAATCAGGTTCGCTGGCATCATCAATAACGGAGCAGACGAGGAGACTGCAACAGATGTCAATGTGACGACAGGTCGAGGTTTCCGTCAGTACGCGCTCGTTGCCTTTTTTTGCTGGGACAGAGATCGCGGTCGTCTTCTTGGTTTTCTTGGGAGATGCTTTTGGGTATGAACTAACTGTAACTCTCTTCTTCGTCGTTCTCTTGGTTTTTGTTTATGTGTTTGCTTTTTTAAGCTTTTTCTACTGTATTGGGATCCCATCGAGGAAGCAAACGAATAATCACTCTTCCTAGAAATCCACTTCCACCAGGTTTCATGATAATTTGTTCCTTTGTTTGGGAATCGATTCTCAAATCTACTTAATGCTTTTCGATAAAACGATGCGTTTGATGAGGAACGTAAACGGTTCTTTTCTTCTAATTCACATGCCGTCAAATCAAAGAAAACCATATCAACACTTTTTTGAGACTTAGCTTCCAACAAATGAGAACACGCTTATTCATCTTTCTTCGCGACTGATGACATACAGGATGCAAATCAGTTTGGTGGGTGGATGAAACTGGAATGAGGTCATGCGAAATCATGTCAGGCATGAAGTGAGTGATTGTTGTTTTTATAGTTATATTCTCAGACACACGAAAACGAGGAAGGTGGCGTGTAAATAACTGGACCACCTCATTACTCCAATCGTGAAACAAATCCAAACAAAATCTCAGCTACTCATGAGTGGTAGGTTTCAAGTCGATCAGTAAATGTGCGTGTGCAAATGAATGACATCGTCATAGGCATAATTTAGCCAAGGTACCCTGTTTGTTTAGCTAACACTTGAACTTCAGATTTGTCTCTAGAACGTTTGAACAAGACCACATAATAGGCGTTGGGACTAATGGTACAATAGGTTTTACTTTGTTGAAATAAATTGAGGATAATGTAAATTATACTAGCGTTGCGATGATGCCCATTTGGTGCAAACCAAAGTTTAATTTCTTCATCTTTCCCTAACATAACATCGAAGATGACGAGATGTGTTTGACTAGAGTCAGACACGATCCCGTCTTCTTCGCGAGGAATACCTTCCAAAAACAATATGAGTTCGTCTTTACTTACTTTCAGTAACGAGTAAGCCGATTGCCACTTTTGGGAGGACGGTCAAACAAAACTTGCTTTGTTTGAGTAACCGTTGGACAAATTCAATTATACCCGAACTGCTGGCCATAATCTTAACAATATATTCCGGATTAGTTTTGTCTCCATGTTATTTTCTGAATTTTAGTATTAGTTTTAGTCTCGACCATTTTCTTCCAATAGTCTAGGATTTTTGTAGTCTCTGATAAATTCCGTAAAATTTTTACAGTTTATTGTAAATTTTTTTTTACACTATTTACATTTTTTTAACCGGATTTTTTAGTCTCTGCTAAATTCCGTACTAGTTTCCAAATTTCAGTATTACTTTTAGTCCTAGCCATATTTGTAAATATTTACGGAGGTTCTAGCCTCCGCTAATTTCTGTGTCAGTTTCTGATTTTAATATAACTTTTAATCTCATCCATTTTCTTAAAATATTCCGTTTTATTTTTTAGTCTGTTAAATTCTGTTTCGGAATTTTAGTGCTATTATGAGTTGGTTCTCTTCATTATATTTATTTATAACATTAGTACAATATATGCAAATTTACTTACACCGCCAACATAATTTGAAGCACACATAATCTTTTATGTATAAATCTAGGGCATATGCATGTTTGTGTGATGGTATACATAAGGGATTGTATCCTTCTCCACCACCTTTACCTTTTGGTGTATGTGTGATGGTATGTATTGGTAGGATTGTAAAATTGTCTGTATGATGATAATCCATACGTATATGTCAGTGATTATTACCTATTCCCAATCTTCCCTTCTTATATTTGGTTTGCACAAGGGTGAGTTTTGGATGGTGATAGTGAGAGATTGTCTGTCTAAAATTAGGTGCTACTCCTCATTACTTTACCCCCTTACTTTACATTCCTACCCTTACACATTTGTTCGTAGGTGTGAGTGTTGGTCAGAAGGTGTGGGTGTTGGTCAGTAGGTGTGGCTGTTGGTCAGTAGGAGTGGGTGATGATCAGTAAGAATGTGTGTAGGTCAGAGGGTGTATGGCTGTTGGGTAGTAGGTGTGGATGATGGTCAGTAAGTGTTGGTCAGTAGGTGTGAGTGAAAGTTCCATTTGTGGTAGCTGGTCAGTAAGATTGTGTGTTGGTCAGTCGGAATGTGTGTTGATCAGTTCAGATGGTGTTGGTTAGTAAGACTGTGTGTTGGTCAGTAGGTGTGGGTGCACATACCCAGAACGACCCACAGTGTTAAATTCCTATTACCGCCATACCATTCCAAAATAAAATCCACCGTAATGTTAAATTACCATAACCGCTGTACTGTCCCATAATGTTAAACCTATGGACGGTTTTAACATTAAATTTTTCATAACTAACATAGGGTAATATTTTTGAAATGGCGCCGTAATGTTAAATTTCCCACAACCTCCATAGGGTCAGTTGTTTTACCCCTACTGTCCCCTATTACTACTGACGTCTCATTGTATTGTGTAACACGTGGCAGCATCACTCGGTATTATATACTCGCAATAGGTTGATATGCGTAAATCCGCATTTTTAAACATTGTCATTTTATGTATATGCTATAAATCGCAAAATGTTTACAAGCATACAATTTTCTCAAATTTAGCTAGACAAATTAAATAATACTTTGTTCATATTAACAGCAACACAGCTATACAATATAATACTGCTAAAATATGCATGCACCTACACTCATGATCTGCTAATGAGCAACACAGTTATACAGTTATCATTCACATACACTCATGATCTGGTAATACACAACACAGCTAGCTATACAATATGCATACTGCTACAATATTCACTCATCTACACTCATGATCTGCTAATGAGCAACACACTTGTACAGTATGTATACTGCTACAATATGCATTCACCTACACTCATGATCTGCCAATGAGCACGCAGCTATACAATACGCATACTGCTAAAATATGCATTCACTTATACTCATGATCTGCAAATGAAAAACACAGCTACACTCATGATCAGCCAATGAGCATGCAGCTATACAGTATGCATGCATTTACAATATGCACTCGCCTTCACTTGTGCTCTGCTAATGAGCACTCAGCTATGGAGTATGCATCATGCTACAATAATGCATTAACATACACTCATGATCTGCCAATGAGCACACAGCTATACAGTATACATGCTATTAGATTATGCATACGCCTTCATTTGTGCTCTGCTAATGATTACTCAGCTATGGAGTATCCATTATGCTACAATATGCATTAACATACACTCACGATCGTTTACTGAGGAGATCGCGAACATGTTACATTCCAAATAAGCTGTATTCATATAATTCGCGAAAATTTAATGACGCAAAATATTATTGTATGTAGTACTATACAATTTCAGAGAATATCAGAAGCATGGCCTTAATTCCCCAATCACGTTCACCAACTGGATGGCGTTTTGTGTTCCCACTTCTTTCATCCTTCTAGTGATTTTGTGGATTTGGCTTCAGATTCACTTTCTGCGATGCAGGTAAGAGCCGTGTTTATCTTTGTCAGGTGTCACTACTTTTTGTTCTGAATCAGTCAGTTCAATAATTATGGAGAGCGATTGTAATTCGTAACACAAACAACTTTCAATTCGGTGATAATACCGAAACGCAATACATTTACCAAGCACCAGAATGGAAATGAATGCTGTTTCTTGAAAAGCTTCTAGGATATTTGTATATTATAGTGTTATGATTTTGGTCGGATGAATATCACTTTAAGTTAAGTTTCACAACTCAGTCTAGTCCATCTTGAACTGATTGTCCGACATGGATTTACTGTTAGTCTATGAGATTATATGGATTCTCTCCAATCATTTCTTGTCATTGGTGTCCTGCATCAGCCAATCAACAGCTGAGCTTATTCAGATAATATAACTCGAGCAACTTGGTATATAATCACGTGATTTCGACATTTTTGTCAGTAGTAAGTTAGCTTTTGCAGAAGTTGATTCGAAGAAAGAGGAAGACGCCAAGGTGGCTTGGCACACACACACACACACACACACACACACACACACACACACACACACACACACACACACACGAGGGTTGCCTGAACAAAACTAATTCCCTAATTCCTTTGGACAATGAATATTGCCGTTCTGTGATCGTGTTCACGATTTTCTTTATGGAGCTTGCCTGCATATGGCAGGGATCATGGTAATTCCGGGATGTTATGTAGTTATTTTCACAGGTTTCTCTTACGGAGTTGTATCTGCCTGGATAAGGCAATGGATTATGGAGGTCCGGGACAAAGCCTCTTAGGCTTAAGTTGGAGTATGTACGCGAATTGCAGCGAACATGGATCAGACATCAGACTAAATCACCCTTCCGACTGGTACAAGCCCAGTAAACATCATAAGGGAAAAGGAGCTACACTGATCTTGCATAATGGTTGCGTGGAGATACAAAATAAGTTGATAGTCAGAATAATTTTATTACTTAAAGAATAACTAGATAGGAGAGTTTCCAATTTACTTGTACATTTTATTTTGATTAAGCGTGTGTGCATGAATTTATATATATTTATTTATCAACCCCCAGAGTAGCTGGGTACGAAAGTGAAAACAAATAATCTTAGAAAATTTCTAAACGTGATGGTAGTTAAGGCTCATCGTTCATTGTTACATAATCAGTCTGGGTACAATCTGACTATATTTGATCAATGCTACTTTTATAGAGTCAACAGTGGTTAGGTTTGTCGTTTTGATGGTCATGTGACTAATTACATCCTTTATATTTTTTTTTTTTTCTTAAAAGAAAGTTTTGTAAATTTATCTATGTTATATTTATCTATATTATATTTTCAGGTTTTTGACTGACAACGAACAAACACACAAACAAATATACAAATAAATGAAACCGACAAATATTCGGAAATATTTGCCTTGAACATACGCCAATACTTCACATTGATACATAAATACAAACAATTGTGTACCTCTCCCATCATTTCTCTTGGCGCAGTTTTGATCCCTTGTTTACTATTGGGATCATTTGATAAATGGATACATTTTGTATTTCCGGACAGATTTATTGTATATTTCCGGACAGATTATATTGCTTCTAAAATTAAGACAGAAACAATAATTTACACGGAAGTCAAATTAAAAATTAACAGGATTACTTCAACAAATATTCTTCATATGCACATTCCTTCATGGAGATATATTTATTTTCTCTTAAAAATAGTAAAATTGACGATTTTACCATAAGTGCCAGCTCAAAAGAGTCTCGGGTGACATACAACTGTAATTGTGTTCATACATATTGCCTAATTTATTTTTTTTAAA
This sequence comes from Margaritifera margaritifera, assembly GCA_029931535.1. Taxonomy (NCBI): domain Eukaryota; kingdom Metazoa; phylum Mollusca; class Bivalvia; order Unionida; family Margaritiferidae; genus Margaritifera; species Margaritifera margaritifera. The sequence goes on from JAQPZY010001684.1 coordinate 9,869,581, forward strand.
TATAGAAACAGAAATATAAACAGAAAATACCTGAAGCAAGTACTCGATTCTCCTAATACATTCACATATCATGCCGAAAATATGAAATTGAAGCTTTTTACAATAGTCTACGAGATGTTCTCCTTTGAACTGTTTAAGTAAATTTACAATTAATTTTGTTTTAGATTTATTCATTTATTTATTTTTTTGCCTCGGAAGGAGAATTGCATTTTTTATACATTGTTATTGTACGTGTAAATTGATGCCTAATTGTCTTCAGGATAATCGTTTTGAGGAACTCTTATTTCATCACACAGGTGTGACTTCAAATATGAAATTTCATTTGGTGCATTCTATACCTCGAATTCACTGATCAGCAATGTAAGTTTACGTCAAAGGTTGTGAAACAATTAGCAGCATATACAAGCAGCATGTTCAGCTGTGAATGTATGATAACAATACATGTGGATGACCTCAGTTATATTTTAGGGGTGTAATGATATATGAATCACTTTTCTTAGTTATTACGAACCATTAGCTTAGAATAGATAAATTAAGTCGAACACACCTTGACATATCGAGGATTGTTTTATCTGAAACAAAGTATTCATATGATGATAAACCTCCAATCTGATTAAAATCAAGATCTACTTATCAATAAGTCTCCGTATTGATGGAAATCTAGAATTTAATCAGATTGGATCAGCCTCAATACATAAACAGAACGTGTAAATCAGGATAGTTATTTGTACAGAAAAAATCTGTAAACTCCAGGTGGAACAGTTGGTGATATTTTATTATTATTACATATCAAAATAACTGGTGATCGTTGTCTTCTTTAGGGGCTGTTGCGGTTTTTGCATGGGCAAAAAGGCGAAAAGCAATGTCAAGGCCATTATACAAGAAGAGTACAGAAAGCTGGGACCCATCAAGTATTCATTTTTAATCAACGTTTGCCATCTGTGTAATGAATGTATTGTTGGATAGATAACTGTTTTGTATGCACACGCATGCCTAACAATCAAATTGTAATACAATGATTGTTCGCAAGAGAAATGAAAGAATTATGTTATCATTCTATATACATTGATAAAAAGCAAGTGGGGTTCGTCATCAAATTTGGTGCTGATGTCATCGGTTCATGTTGAATAAGTCACCTTTGAATGGTATGCACTTTGACCTTGTAGATTTTTTTATTGTAAAACAACCTCGTTCATGTAAAAATCTGTGAAAAGTGACACCAAGCAAACATTCAAGATTAATTTTTTCACCTTAACAGTAAAATTATATGAAAACGAAAAATGAAATATTTTCAGACAGATATAAAGAAATTCAATTATCAGCATGACATAGTTTGGACTTTATGAAGGATTTTGAATGGATAAGCAACATCAGGAAGAATTACAATACGTTTTTTCTACAATTCCTTTCAGCTTTGCCCAGGCTGCAGTTATGATTCATTTTGTGGTTCTAGTGGTGCTGTGGATAACACGTGACTTGGGAGGAGTATCAGGGTGGGGAAACTGGTTAAAGAAGAAGTAAGCATTCTGACTTTTTTCCCCCAGACCTTAAATACGTGTATTTAAAAGTAAAAGGCAAACAGGAACTTCTTAACTCGGAAAATATTTTATCACACCCGTCCGTTTGTATTTTTGCTCATGCCTCTACAACGTCATGCAGCTCCATCTACACCGTTGAAGTCTCAGATTGTGATATGACTTGGAATGGTTGATAGATGCATACAAAGGTCTTGTAATTACAATCTACGCCGGGGATAGGGTGGAGGCAAGAAGTCATCATTTGGAATGTGGTGGAGGTGGGGTTGAGGTAATAACATAGAAAAGCTGCTTGTTTTGCTGCAGTTGTCCAGATTTTGTTTTACGAATTACGCTGTTAGGGATTTTGTAGCATCAACCTTAATCTGAATACTAACACTAACGCTAATAGTAGATCAAAGTTTTTGACATTAGTAATCTCGTTTTTTGGTCTGCACAGTACCAAGATTGATCGACATTGAAAATATATACTTTTAATTCACCTATAAATCAACTCATGCAGGTAAAGTTTGTTTGTGTGCTTTCTTGTTTGTTTATAATTTGCATTGCAATTCTTAATTTTACGAAAAGTTCTATAATTAAAATACAAACAAAATGAAACAAAAGAATGTAAAACAAAATGGCCATCTTTTGAACAAGGGTAACTCTGCCCCTTGTTGGAATCCTGGTTTTTGACGCAAAAGTAATCATTGACACCAGAACCATATACTTCAGAGGAAAATTGCTTTATTTGTTAGAAAGTTTTACGCCATTTGGTTTTAATCCTTGCTATTGATATTTTGGCATAAGTAAAAAGTGTATATTTTGTATTTAGCACTGGTGGCGCCACGTTTCCCACTATTATCTGCGTAAAATATCCTAATACCTTTTGACATTAAATAAAAAAACGACAAGTCCACTCTTTTCACTTGTGTTTTAACAAAATTATAACCACAATTTTTTTTAAACAGTAGCATTTAGTGATTACGATGTCACAGCGTCGATACTATCAAGGGAGATAACTCAGTTTTCCCTCATCAACAGGTACATTAGTGATTGTGTACCTGCCATCCTGATTTCAATTATGCTGTTTGTTGTTCCTACCCAAGTCCCGAGGGTGTTCTGTTGTAGAGGTGCAGGTAGGTAAGCCTTACTTATGATTTCACTTTGATATCTTTACTCTGTTAGAATATGACACACACACACACACGATAGACGGACTAAAACTTCTGACTTCTCGAACAATTTAAGATGCAATTATTACAATTAGGAGTAATTCATGAATGTTAATCGGACTAAATTAAACATTTTAATTGCGTGAATTTTACGTATTTTAATGATATTTTTTCTTAGGTGTGGACATACGGACGGAAAATGCAAAAGTGCAGATTTTTTCATGCTTGAAATTGACATTGTTAAATTGATCATTTCTTTCAAATTCCGGCATCTACGTACAATTGATCTGGTATTTAAAAATATTGCTTGTTGGAGCAATGAATGATATAAAAATGCCATAAAAATGATAGATAACTTTATCTGTTGTTCTCCTTCTACCCATTTCCTTATTGACTTCTTGTCAATTCCAGATTTTCTTAACTGTTCATAAAAAAGCCTAATTGGCACAATGTATGGTAGACTTGAAAAACTCAGAGTATCTATTGTGGTTTTCCATTTGTAACACTGGTGTAGTTTACTTAGAATTTCCATGTGTAACACTGGTGTAGTTGACTTAGAATTTCTTTTCTTTTTAAGAGTTTTGAACCTAATTTGAACACACGGGATTCATAAAGCTATATATCCATTTATTTAAATAGATATAAAATCGTCTAAACCAAAGGAAAAAAATAAAAGAAAGAAACAAATAATTACAAAATTATTTAACTATCATGAGTTTCCATATTAATTTAAAATGTTGGTTCACTTATGCTAGACGGAAACTGCTATTCGTGCTTGTGAAACTGATCAAATGTCTGTATGCAGATAATAATACCAAGACATGTACATGACTATTTTTACACTGATCCACTCGTATACGAGGGATAGGACAACACTAAAAAATAAAAATTAAACTGTTTCTAGCGAGTGTAATACTTTTACACGAAGTCACTCGTATAAAGGGATACGACACCAATAAAATACAAATTAAACTGTTTCTAGTGAGTCTAATACTTGTACACGAAGTCACTCGTATAAAGGGACACGACAACAATAAAATAAAAATTAAACTGTTTCTAGCGAGTGTAATACTTTTACACGAAGTCACTCGTATACGAGGGATAGGACAACACTAAAATAAAAATTTAACTGTTTCTAGCGAGTGTAATACTTTTACACGAAGTCACTCATATACGAGGGATAGGACACCAATAAAAAAAAAATTAAACTGTTTCTAGCGAGTGTAATACGTTTACACGAAGTCATACGTATAAAGGGATATGACACCAATAAAATAAAAATTAAACTGTTTCTAGAGAGTGTAATACTTTTACACGAAGTCACTCGTATAAAGGGACACGACACCAATAAAATAAAAATTAAACTGTTTCTAGCGAGTGTAATAATTTTACACGAATTCACTCGTATAAAGGGACATGACAACAATAAAATAATTTTAAAAAGTTCTAGCGAGTGTAATGCTTTTACACGAAACTAGTCGCATAGGGGTACGACGTCACTAAAATAAAAAATTTAAAACTTTCTAGGGAGTATAATACATTTTACACCAAGCCACTCGTATTGGATACGACAACACTTAACTAAATATTCAGACATTTTTCACGAGTATAATACTTTCATATCATGCCACTACGACACTGATATAACAAAATAAAAATATATATAACAAGTATAATAGTTTTGCGTCAAAGCAAGACATTATAATATAGTTTTTTTTTAAATATTTTGCGCACAAGTACAACACATTAACACATACGACAAAACCATAAAAAGCGAAATAAATTTCTATTGGCGCATTTGTACTTGGTGAGAAACAAAATTCACTGGCGCAGTAAAATTAGGTCACAAAAATCAATATTGATTGACACAGACCTACATAGTGCTAATTGAAGCATGAAATCTAAATGGAGATGATAAAATGATTCAGTTGTGGCAAACGATCATGCTCTACTGCAGTTGATGTGCCTTGAGCAGAACGAAGAATACACACATATCAGTATACATGTCAAGCTTATATAATTGATTTTTACAGTGTGCTAGTAAAGGATGCCGCTGCTTCTAGGCATATATAGCGGGATTATACAGGTAGAAACGGCTGTGGTTCGGTTCTTGCCAGTGGTGAAAATGATGTCTCTATAAGTTGAGCACACCAGCTTTCACTCGTCGATTCATCATTCAAACATGACAGTATAACTGTATTGAATGGCTTGAATCGAAGAAATATACCACCAAATCAGTTGCAAGGATATGAGTTGACATTACTTTTGAAACTGCACTGCACTTTAAATCTCTGGAAAGGTTTCACTACGCCTACAGGCTGAATTACTTCCGGAACTTAGCCTTTCGTTGTACAGAGCACAGGCTTTGCCGTTTCAACCTTATGGCATCAGTGGGCTTGGATTCAGCAGTGTAATTGAAGTGATTTAGCAACGTCCTGGCTAATTTGATGCAAAACCAATTGATTCAGAGAGAGAGAGAGAGAGAGAGAGTGAGAGCGAGAGAGCAGATTAACGTTTCCTGATCAAAGACTAAATGTCCAATATCACACACATGAAAATCTTTATTCTGGATTGAAATATTTTATAGGTTAATAATGAAAATGACGACTTCGATACTTGATAAGTCAATACAAATTTCCGTGCACTAAATTTACTGTACTGAATAGATTGGACTGAACAGTTTACATCTACGCAAACTTTGACAATATTGCGATTGTTTCTTTTCGCATCATAGCAACATCCTACACAATAAAAACTGTAAACCAACTAAATTCAAACATCGGTAGGATGCAAAATGATATAAAGTACATTACAAAGTTTCCGTACGACATTGACTGTTGCACATAATGAGAAAAAGGTTGCGAAAAGAAACAACACGACCCCCCACCCACCCTAAAAAAACAAAAACAAAAAACAAAACGAAAAATTATTGAAAAGCTGGAGGCTAGACGTATTTAACCTTTGCAACTATTTTATGCCTGCAACATACCATGCAAAATTATATAGTCATTGATAAACTCAGTCATAGACAAAGCGAGTAATAGTTTAAATGACTCAGCGAAAGAAAATTTAGACGGTCGCCTAAATGTACAGCCTACCAATCTCTGCAGCAGCATGCTGTATGTAGCTGTTAAAACTGTGTTAATAATGCGTGATAAATGATATTAAGTTTGGTTTTTGTGTCGGATATTTAAAATGCATAAAATCTACAACATGTACTGGTGGGTGGGCGTGGGGTGTTGTTGCTCGGTTGTACAGTTGGTTTTGTGTCCTCATATGTTGTAGAGACGGTTTCTAACCTTAGAGTTTGCACTGGCTCTGCCGTTTTATTGTTTATGTTTTACATTTGGTGTTGGCATTGACTCTAATTTGTAAGAAACATAAAGTTTGATAAAGACCGTTTTCCAAATAATAGCCTTTGCCTGTACAGTTGTTTTGTTTGCTCCGCTTTTCATTCTTCCTCTGTTTATTACAGATTCTCGAATATTTCTTTCAGTTTGTTTTGCCCTATCTTTTCGCAAAAAAAAAAAAACCCACAAAAAACAAAAACAAAAAAGAACTTGTTAAAACATAACATGATTCTGTATTCTGTAGTTTTTGAAACAAACTGTCTAATTTTTTTCTTTGCACGTTTAATTTGTTTGTAAATATCTTGCATGTCTCTTCTGTTGTTATTTTTCTGTCTACTTTAGCCAATCTTCTTCCACAATGTTTTTCATTTCAAGCTGCAGTACATCATCTTTCTGTCTTTCTTCCTCGATTTGCTTGTTGCTGTGAATGTTTCAAATTTATCCATTTTCGTCAGAGTGTTTGCTTTTCACATTCTTAAATTCCATTAGTCACTTGTTGAGTGTGGACTATATGGGCACTATTTAGACATACTAAGACTATTTAGGTAGTGAAAAAAGGTAAATAAATCATGGTTACAGTATGTTACAAATTGTTACCATATACAGGCGGTGAAACCCATCTTGGTTTAATACATCGGGTATCAAAGAAGGTAAAAACATGAACTCCAGTTTTCAGTTCCGGCTACCTGGAACTATGTTGTTAAACATGAAATTTAAAAATTACTAGAAGTGCAATACTGGTTTTTAAGAAACCTCCATGTATAGACAATGAACCCCACTCCGGTTTAAGATATGGGGTGCCATAGATTTTATTTATTTATATTTTGTTTTGCATTCTGAGTCCTAGGTAAGGACGATTGGTATAGGGTAAGGGTGGATGAGACTGGATAGGGGTGGGTGATTCATTTGTGTGCTTTAGTCTGATTTTGTTCGGGCTCGACTCTAATATAACGGTATGTATTTTGTACCTAGATGCAAGTTTAATGCCGTAATTACTGTGTATATGATGGAACGAAAAACAAATTTAATTAAACATAGTTGTGTAACGACTCCTCATAGCCATTGGGCTCTTCCCTTCCTCTGGTCGTCGTTGTTACCCAACCGGTATGCAAACGAAGACATGAGGGAGCGAAGCACCGCCGACGACAATACCGGTTCCAGTATCTTGCTTGCTACCTATGCACAGTAATTAAGGCATTAATCTTGCATCGAGGCACAACCTACGTATTGTTCTTTAACTTTGTATAAAACATAATTGCTGCGAAAAATAGTTTTTAAAGCTAGAGACTCTAGTAAACACAAATAATAGCCGCTAGAATAGTTTGTGGTGTTATGTATCTGATCGAGAAAATGTGTATGAATTTTAGGTTTCAGAAACCCACAAATGTATCCGATTCAGTATATGTCTTTAAAGATATCTGGCTATTAAATCCCAACAATTTAGCATTCTAGTTGATTATGTACGCTGTGTAATTGTTACACGGAATTATTGTAACTTTTGTGTTGTGTCTTAAACATTATATATTAGACATCAACACTCTTCATTGTCACTATTTGCAGTCATTGGTTGTAAAACCACCAGGAATTAAAACAATCATTGTTTCATTCTTATCATTTAAAATGTAGAGATATTGTTGTTTGAGTTCATCGGAAATATCTAATACCCATAAAAAAATCAATTCTTTGCAATGAAATGGATAGTTTATCATTTCTGTTGTCAATTGGACTGGTAAAATAGATCTCTTTTTTTTCAGTGAGGCCATCACCGTACAAAGATCGTCAGTTGCAATATAGATCTCAGTTTATTGTGCCAGAATGGCAGAATACAGTTTTGCCATTCAAGCAAAACATCTGTATAAGAAACTATAAAAATATCTAAACAACTAGAAATCGTGCCAAAAGCACAGGCTCCCGCCTTTAAAGTTTTCTTCTGTTTAATTTGTGTCCCTTGTTGTTAAGATTATAGACTTTATGCTTGCTGTGAACTTTTCAAAAATCGATTTCTCTTTTCATTTCTTCCCTTCTTCCAAAAATGTCTTTTTCAGTTCATCTATGCCCAGCTTTGCCGAGTCTCTGACGTCTTGGCTCTCTATATTGTTTATCTTCTTTCTGATTGCATTTTTTATATTTTATTTTACCTTTTGTACTTGTTGATAAACTCCTAATGGTTTATTTCAGCGTCACTAATTGCTGTGCATATTATGTCATCAATGCTGTTTATTTTACTAATTGCTTGTGCTACTATTTCATGACGTTTTACAAAACTATGTTGTAGATCAATTTTACCTTGAAATCTTTTGCAACAAATTATGTTAATATTGCTCCAATCACATTAAAGGCAAAGGAACAACCACAGCCGTAGCTATTATTGTAATACCTAACCAAGCTGATGCTATATCCATACCACCCGAGACTGTAGCCCTGCTAACCTCTACCCAGTTCAAAACTTGGTATGCTACTTTGCATTTCCTTCTAATTAAGCAAATCATTTTTTATTTCGTTATTTTTTGCACTCTAAAATTGAGACCGTTGTCAGTTGGCGTTGTCCTCGAGGAGCAAGCCTGTGCATTGCACCGAAGGTGCACTGCGCCTTTGGCGATAGAGCATGACGGCATTGTAGGATATAAAAGTGTTGTCTCAGAGGGACACCTCGCTCATGGCGGCACACTTGGTGTCTTTTTACTCGTTAATATATAGGAAAGAGACAACTTAGACTTTTGGAGTGGCAAAAGGTTTTATTGATTGATTGTAGTTGTTTTGCAATGCACATACACCTCTGTTTAAGATTGGATTGCTGTATTGTACCTTGGTACACATTGTCTTCAACATAATTTATGATTTTAACATTTTTATTTCGCTCGCGTTTTAATATAGAAATGTATTCCTTTGGCACATTTTTACTCATTCTACTTTTCAGATGCTACGCTATTTACCTAATAGAAAAGGTTTGTCTTTGCAAAACATTTATCGAATGACAATTTTATCTGGTAGTAACCCATATGTTATTAGGTAGTCATTTGTGAACTGGCTTTGAGAAACCGGAATAATTATCTTTACAACTTTTTCAATATCGATGTTTGACAGTGGGCAAATAGTTAATCTCAGTAGTCTTATGAAAAGCATGATATATGCTGCACTTAGAGCAGAATTGCATGCTGATTGGTAAATTTAGCTGATGTTTTTTTTTCTTCTCTTCACTTAGTCGGCATTTGTCTTCAGTTAAAAGCCATTGCTACGACACTAGGTTGTAAAAATATGTAACAGAAATAAAGTGAAACCAACAATGTAAGCAATGACAACAAGCAATTTATTTCACTATAATACAAAGTGAAATTGAAAAAGATAGTTACAATATTGTGAATCAATTTCCAAATAATCCTAAATGTCCTAATCACAAGTCCAAAAATACAGAATGTTCTGAATGAGTTCCAATAGTCTGAATGTCCTGATATAACACAATGATATAATCCAGAATGTCTTTGAATGAGTTGACAAAAGTCCAAAGTAATGTATTAATTCAAAAGTCAGTGAGTACTTTAGTAATTATAATGAATATATATTAAATAAATAATCCCTCTCCAATTATATCTGATTTCAATGGCACAATGTAAAGTCTTATCTCAAATGGATTCCCACAGACTGATCTAAAACAGGAATGAATTGAATGCATATCGAGTCTCTATTATATACACATCTTCTAATGACCCACATCATAACAGGACGTGAGTCATCCTAATGGAAGAAAACCCAGTCTAATTGTAAATAAAACTGACTTTGAACTAAAATACTAGTAAACATTCTGTTGACAATTCACCGTAATATAAAGTACAAATAAGTACAACTTTATAATAGACAAAGTTACGCATACAGTTTATTCAATATACATAACACTATGGTAGCTATTAGCGCAAAAAGTTAAAAGAATTTTATTATTAGTCCAAGATGTTAAAAGTATTTTGGCATTGTAAATTTTACACTATGGTAGTTATTAGCCCACAACGTTTAAGTATTTTATTATTAGCCCAAAACTGTAAAAGTATTTTGGCATTTTAAGTTTGATTTTACAGTGCCTGCAATTTTGCGAGGTAAAAGTCCATGTGTTATTAGGTAGCATGTTAGCATGTTGTGAATAAAGTGAAAATGGAATAATTAGTTTTACAATTTCTCCCAAAATGTTTGATGGTGGACCTATTGACATCTCAAACAACTTCTTTAAAAACATAATACTATTGTTTGCTTCACTCAACATTTGTCAGTAGGTAAAAGCTTATCTAATGATAAGAGCTGTACATTTGCACATGCTATTATTTCGATGGAAAAGTTAAAGCATTTCTGGTGTTGGGATATATGTAGACAAATTATTGTCATGTGGAACTTTGGTTGATTGTTCATTGTTAAATTCAACATCTTTTGCAACTTGATCGTGCACTGCACGTGTGACGAAGGTGTACCGTTGGCATGCGGACGCTCTGCGTCAGGCACAATGTTGAAGTTACAGCGAAGTAAAAATGCAGTTTACTCTTAGACTAAATGAACAAGATACCTGAAACAGCTACACCACCACCCATCAAATAATACAGCGTGCTGTTTAAAGTTCATAAAGTTGTATCGTTTCTTTTACGTAGTGTGCTTGCAGCATCCTGTGATGATTAATAATTTATTTCTTTAATGTTCAGCTCTGAACGTCTTCCAGATTGTCTGCCAAGTTCAACTCTATGTGGATTTTTTGGCTTCTGTGAAATAACCTTTCAGATTTTCTGCTAACATCATATTAAAATTGTTTCTTTAGTCTAGCTCACCTTAGCAAGGAAATTTTTAAAGTTAACTTCGTATAAATCTAAATCGGAAGAAAGTGTAATTACAAGTCACCTTACAATGCTACTTTGAATAATTAAAATAATTTAAAATCGAATTGCTTAGATAAAGGAGCGGGATATTAAGGTATGTTCTAGATTTGAAGAAGAGAAAGAAATAACTGACTTTTACAGAACAAGCAGCTCTTGTAAATCTTGCCATAATGAATACAGTAAAAGACGAATGAAATAAATGCATAGAAGACAACATAAAATACTACATTTAATACAATAAACAATACAAAAAACAAATATACCACAAAGATGAAAACGACAGGATTTTATAACTGGCGAGAGAAGTTGAAGTCTGCACATAATATTTTACGGCATTGAAAATATGGGTTAAATTTCACTAAACTTGGAGGCGTTAGTGAAGATGATGTAGACATTCATCACTTCATTCCATATGTCTCTTTCGACCGTTCTGATTCTGATAAAAAAAAAAATACTTTTCCACTGGTCAAACACTTGATACATAATAGCTAGTGAAAACAGTTTTAAAAAAGTTAAGATACCTTGAGGAAATAGATAAAAGAGTACCCAAAAAAAATCATTTAAGATGTCTAACTTCATCATCAAGGAGATTTTGAACAATATTTTTTAGTCTGCTTTACATTGATCTCATAACAGACACACACTCCTAAAATTAGACTTAACACAATAAATGTCATTAAAGGCACAAATACATAAACAACAAAGAAACTAGTACATATCTATTAATGAAGCTTTTTTTTCTTCTGTAGTTTTTATTTCCTCCTTATTTTCGTTTGGTCTTTGAAATCCACATTTTTGAGTATTATCAAACTAGCACTCAAAGCAGATAGAGGTGATCCCATCTTGAATGACTAAAGTCCAATGAAGTATCCGACAACATTTAATGTCATGCAATGATCTGTCAGCTTATTCGGTAAAGTGTTTAAGTTGTTGATTGGTATAAAGCACTAGGTTCACTTTACCTTCTAAGCAGCCCTAGAATCTGGTAAAAAAATACATTTTTATGCATAGACTTATCTCAGTCACAAAATACTACATTTACCTATAAAGTCTACAACTTGGTACCCCACGACGTCATAGGTACGTGCTCACGTCATGACGTCACGTTACGAAATGGTAGTGGAACACTGAAAAACCAAATTTAGCCACAAATATACCCTTTTGGATAATATTAACATTGTGCGCATGCATAGCGCACTGTTATATTTTGTCAAGTGGTTGTGTGGGATAATCGTGTGTTACGACCAGGGCTAATGTAACAAACGAAAAGACTCAAACAAGCTTTCAAGATTTAAAATACAAATATTTAATTTCTTAAAATATTAAAATATTTCAACAAACAATCAAAGTGAAAGAATTAAAATAACTTACAGTATAGAATATCCTTAAAAATCCTAAATTGTTCTAAAGTTCAATGATCCGGAAGTTAATCCAAATGTTCAGAATGAAGTAGTTTCCGAATGAAACCTTTGCTGTACTGATGTGTTAATAAGAATCAGTTATATCCAAGTGTTATAAATTTCAAATAGTCCTTGTGAATATGGAATAACACAAGTTCTAGAAATGTTTCTGATAATTCCACGGAGCTGTATAATTATTGAGGTTTAAGAAAACAGTACTAATCCAGTATGTACTGTATACTGATATATCACAAAAGTAGAATATCCATACACAAAAAGAACCAAATTCGTTTATGACCTCTCAATCCAGTGTAGCTATGAAGAATGCCAAAATGCTGCTATAAATCCTGTAATATAGTCTCTTACTACGCAGAATCGAAATAAAACCCATTACGTCTCTGATAAACAACTGGGTATTTCGAAATATTACAACCCTCTCCGAACCAATCAGAAACTAGGTTATGTGTGACATCACCAAAGTGCTGGTGCCCTGACTTTATTAACAGTAAATAAGGTATTAACTCTGAAATGAATCAGAGAATCTAGGTCAGAAGTTCATATCCTCACGCGATGGATCACATGACACGACTAAAGCTTTAGTGAAATATCGATCCAAATTACCATATGTGTACTCACGGCAAGACGACAGCTGTTAGACTAAGAACAGAGATCACAAACTAATAAACTATACCATTATTAAAAGAAAAATGATATATAATTCCGTAACACGTGACATAATGTGAAAGACTAAGCTGGGCCGTAAATGTGCTCCCTGTTAAAAATTAAAGATAATTGTTCTTTATTGCTCTTCAGAAGATCATCCTAGGATCACAAAAACAATGCCGATTTCTACATTTCTAAAACAAAATTGGGAAAAAATATGACTGTTTAATCATAATAGATTAAGAAATATTAATAAAATACGTGTTTTACGCTATTTTCATTCATATGCTATCTCGGCGTACATTTGCGAAGTTTAGATCAAACTTAAGAGATATATGAAAGTAAAAACTTTTAGTGAGTATAAAAACTGAGAAAAGCGACTTCATTTTCTTATTTAAGAGATATTCAAAATACTAAGGCTGCAACGTTTACAAAAATTTCTAAACGTGTCTACCATACAATAACCAAAATGATGCAGTTAGTTTAATCGAACCGATTTGAAACTCAAACTTTCCTCCGATCAGCACGATCTGCTTACAGCTGACAGGTATATATATATATATATATATATATATATATATATATATATACATATATATATATATATATATATATATATATGAAAATCATTGCCTCCTCTGTATAGCTTTGAAACAGGTATCTGTCCAGTTTTCCACCTTCAGAATTAACTCAAGCATACACATTTATTTGCAAGTGAATCAAAGAAAGAACAATTTGTCTATACTATTAACTCCTGAAACATTCGTATGGCATAAATGACTATTCAAATTCCATCTGTAGACAATATATATATATATATATATATATATATATATATATATATATATATATATATATATATATTAAAAGAGTCTCTATATATCATAAGTTTGTGTGAAAGGAAACTACGACATAATTTGCGAAATGTTACTTACAAAATGTTTACAAGATATAAACATTCAATTTGCACATTTTCATTCACAGATAAGTATCAGTCATTTGTTCCGACCTTCGAGGAGGCCAGGGTTTATTCATAAACGGATTTGCTTTAGCATATGAAATTAATTAAAAACTTAGGTGGGAGCTCACCTAACATGATTATATACCGTATCAGTAAAAATATCCTTGCAAGCATTGAGTCACCTTTCAACTTATTTTATCAACGGAACGCTTAAATTGCATTGATAATTTGAACATGTACTATGGACTGCGGGATAAATAGAAAATATTTAATAGAACGAGATGTTGAACAAACAGGCTATCCATTTAGATTGACGGGTTTACAATATTTGATGAAATTGCTACCCAGCTCTCTAAGGAGTGGTTTCATACACTTAAATGACAAATTATACAGGTTGACGGTCTGGATATGATTGAATCCAATCTTCTTTGCTTGATTATTAACATGCATTGTGTGGCTAACATTGACATTTCATGGAGTATATATCTATTTTTAAATATCGTGACATAATACAGTTTGTAAAAAAGGTCTTTGTTGAATATATCTGACAATTTAGGTAAAACAACTTTAGGATCATTGTGATATTGTTTCGTAGTGTTGCCACACAAGTATAGAATAATTTTAACAAAGTTCCGTACAACGACTCATATTTTTCCGTTTACAACTGGAAGGTGGCAGAATTTGTAGTGCCTAAGAAGACACAGGTGATGACTTTCACAATATTTTTTCAATATAAATATTTTGCTGAAATAAGGAAACAATATATAAGTAAAAAGTATCTCAAAAATCTTAATACATACAAATTTAGTGAGTTGCTAAATAACACAAATGTTAACATACAGGTAATATTAAATAAATTTAAAGAACTGATAATTAAAACATTCTGTTCCCATATAAATTCATAATAGTTATGTCTATTACCATTGAATCCCGTTATGTCCTTTATTTCTAAAATATTAATCAGAATATGTCTATTCCCTTCCCTTTTCTATCCGCTATACCACCACCATTAATAATTGGTATTTGTTCTGAATCTGTTATGTTCATTGTTAGACCTGAGTTGGCAATCAGGTTCAGTGTAGTTCTGTTCTGTTACAAGTGCTCTATTTTACCTATATTTTACCTGTGTAAACGATTTAAGGTTTTGCAAAGAGTATCATATTAGTTAGAATTCATTGTTTAATATATGTGAGAAAGAGAGGGAGAGGAAAGAGAGAGAGAGAGAGAGAGAAGTCGTAATCCAGTGTTAATGAACGCTACTTCTGTGATCATTCTTCTTTATGTAATTTCACCATATATATGTGCATATCGCCATTGTATTTTGATATTATGATCAATTGGACTGAATAGGTAATAATGGTCATGCGTATGACGACAAAGTATTTTCCGCTTGTATTGATCACAAACCCCCCCCCCCCCCAACCCCCAGAAATAAAATCATTGGTAACGACTATGGTCGATACTGCAAAACTAGTCGAGTTTTAAAGAGTTGGGGGGGGGGGCGCTGTAGGGAGAGGAATGGTGATAGAGAAAGGTAGAGCCAGGTGGAGAAATAAAAGCATTGGTAACGACTATGGTCGATACTGCAAAACTAGTCCAGTTTTAAAGTGGGGTGGGGGTGGTAGGGAGAGGAAGGGTGATAGAGAAGGGTAGAGCGAGGTGGAGAAAGAATGGACATTTAATTAAAAAAGGCGAATACAACTTGGTAAAGGTGGAAATATTACATCGATAGAGCCTTGGAAATGTGTAACTGATATAATGTGCTCATAAACCGACTTGTTAAAAAATTCATTTGTTGGTCATATCAGGCTTCGCCTATTGAGAAACGAACGAATGGGCACAGAATTAGTCACACGGTGTTGACATTCTCTCTATTCGAGTGTTATTTGTCTGATAGACGTTTTAATTGATCTCTCACTTGTCTGAACGAATACTATACAAATACTGTTTCTGTCCAATTTCATTATCTGTCCAAACTCCGTTCACTCGTCTGTGCGTTTTTCTGTCCGTTTTCCCTCTCAATCTGACCATCTGTTTGTCCATGTATGGGCTCGTCCATTTATATGTTCACCCATCTGACTGCACGTTCTTCCATCCTTTTATTCGTCTATAAGTTTGTCTGTCCATCAGTTCCTTCAGCTATCCGTTCGCCGATTGCCCATCTGTCTATTCGTTCTTTGCTGATCCGTCCGTTTGTCTTTTCATCTCTTCATCCGTACCCCCGTTCGTCCTATTATACCCATCAATTGTTGTGTTTGTCTGCCAGTCTAAACAACCGTCTGTTTGTCTTCTCAAAAAGTTGACTGTGTATGTCTTCTTCAAATACTTTTTGTTGAAATAGAAGATATATTACATACATAATACACCACGAAAGTGTGCTTTCTTTTTATAGTTGTGCCTCCCGTTTTGCACTTTAAAGGAGGATTGTTAAATTTTTATTCAGTTTAAAAGAGGAAGCTATAGTGAAAAGGAGAGTTGTTATTCTTCGTGTGCATACCTGATTTCCTTCATACATACACTGTACATATATACAACAATTGCATATTTGGAAATAACTGTGAGTACATGTCATTCGAAAAGTACTACATCAAGCACACTTGTTTAATGTTGTCTTGATTGTTTCCCATTATGTCGAACATTAAACACACAGCACAAATAGGAAATAGCAGTTAGTCATGTACGCGATTTAAGAAAGGTGATAAGAAGTAAAATTATATTGGTGCATTATTAATATTTTCATGAAACAGCGAATTTCCAAATATGTGTGTGTGTGCGTGCGCGCACGTGTGTGTGTGCGTGTTATGTTTGTTAAGGGGATGTTTTATCGCTCCGACAAAAACAAATGATATTGCATTAACATGTAACGCGATCAGGTGTCCTTCTTCGAATTGACTTCCATGAAATATATACCCATTCTAAAGACCCTACCCTACCCTCATTTAGACCATCTCGGTGATTTCTGCGAGATAAAAAATATCCCTCGGATATATGTCGGCGAAGTAACTTTCAGAAAAATAATACATTTTGTTCGCCCGAAATTTCTTCGCAAAAATAGAAACCACAATCTATTCAGACCACCTCGGTATTTTCACTATTGAATTGACCGTGGGATTGACAGAGAAGCTGCAAATGAAAAAAATAGTTTGATACATTCGCAACTTCTCGGTCAATCCTTGTTTAGTAAATAACACAGGTGGTCCGAATGGCAGCTAATGGCAGTTATCGGCATACCTTTTGTTGTATGATCCGTAGGATTGACCGAGAAGTTGCGAATGCCCTACCCATAAAGCCACTGTAAGGGGCAGAAATCCCCAAAGCGACAAGGGAGTTAATAAGAAATTAATTAATTATGTTTAAGAAACTGTTTATCGCCTCTCTCTCTCTCTCTCTCTCTCACACACACACACACACACACACACACACACACACACACACATAGACTACTATGTAAATATAAATACATATTAGTATTCATCCATAATTTCCAGTAATACACACAACTTACAATGACAATTATATGAAGATGAACGAGACAATTTGAATTGACCAGTTTTTCTATGAATGTGAAGAAACATTACTGTTATTTATTTTTATTAAAGTAACATTGATCTCCATAACTAATCTAATAATAGCATAACTAAAGATACTACATTACTAAAAGAAATCGTTGGTATAAATTGATTGATTTCACCAAGAAAAAACGATTCCCAACGATACAACTGAGAACCGTCTGTAAAATCTGTATTTGAATAATCAAAATATTGCAGAAGGGGGTGAAGGATTTGATTATACAACTGAAAATCCTGTTTACTATGGTGCCAGTGTAGAAGATGCATAAAGTTCATACGGAAGTTATCGATACTGTTAACTTGATAAATGGTTTCAGTAAAACAACACCACACTAGGCAGTCCGAAAAATGTTTCACCAGAGCTTATTGATTGGTTCAAGGAGCAGATAAAAGAAGGACTTAATATGGATAAAGTACAAATTCTAGAGAATTAACTTTCGAATCGACGACGCACCATTCTATTATGTAAATGTGAATTTTATGGCAAACCCGATACAGTTAAAACTTCGATGAAAGGCAACATCAAATCAATGCTAGCACTTAGCACTCTAGCTGGTCAGACATGCTAGCTCTTAACGTTAGAGCTGGTCAGATATGATAGCACTTGACGCTATAGCTGGACAGACATGCTAGCACTTAACGCTATAGCTGGTCAGACATGCTAGCACTCAACGCTATAGCTGGTCAGATATGCTAGCACTTAACGCTATAGCTGGTCAGACATGCTGGCACTTAACGCTATAGCTGGTCAGACATGCTAGCTCTTAACGTTAGAGCTGGTCAGACATGCTAGCATTTAACGCTATAGCTGGTCAGACATGCTAGCACTTAACGCTATAGCTGGTCAGACATGCTAGCACTTAACGCTATAGCTGGTATGACTCAAAAGGAGTTGTAAGACACATAAGGTAGGACAAAACAAGGCAGGAAATGGGAACTCAGGATAATACAAAATATTATACACAACCTAAATATCCGTTATAACCTACTGTTATTCAAAGACAACAAATACAACTACCCGAGAAAATAGAGATGCAAAGAATAAACACAAATAGCCCTTTTGTCAACAGGTAAGATAAGCTGGGATTGAGGAATATCGCACAAAGAGAGCTTCTACCTGGAGTGAAAAGATTGTTCACTACACAAGAGGAAACATTATTATGGGTTATGTAAAGCCTGTAATAGTTGTCAGTTCGAAAATAGAATCTCTGAAATCTGGGGTCGAAAAGTATGAAACAGAGAAGGGTAGAAAAAAACTAGATTAGAACAGAAACAGACCATAACAAAAAAGCTGTAATGTAAGAACAGTTGGAAAGTGTTGAAGAGCACACTTATATGGACATCTTACAGAGTTGCAGAGAAATGATAGAGAAAATATTTTTTTAAATAACCCCATTAGTTAGAGCAGATTACCCTCAAGTGAAAGGCTGAAGCATCTTTTCAAGGCTGTTACAATAGCTAATAATGCCACCACGATAGGTATACAATATCAACTGTTGCTCTGAACGGTTTAATTGGGGTTGCAGGAGGAACAAGTAGCGGTAGTGTTTCATCAGGAGGCAAATATTATTCATTCTTTCACAAAATGAAAAAGCTTAATAAATATTGGTAATTATCTGTTTTTAGTTGGGCATATAAGCATCAGCATTGCCGGAATTCATTGGCAGTATAATACAATTGCTTTGGAAAATAACTGGGCAGGATATTTCTTTCCTTACTTAGGATGTTAGCTTTACTCATTTTGTATTAGAGAGTTTGTTATTCGCATTTTGACTGGAGTTGCAAGCAAAGCAACGAGCGGGATTAGAGGTTTCAAAAAGTAAACTATGGCAGTTCCTGCAACCATTAGTATCAATTTAAAGGTCTATTTGTTTCATGGTGAATATTGTTTTTGATGTAAATTGCACTTTGTGCATACTTCGTGGTTGATATGTGTCATCTGAACGCCAGAGTATCGAACCATGCTCTGCACGTACTCCGAAGGCACAGTCGCATTAGTAGATGTGATATGCACAGACTCCGACATTCTGACAACAGGACTATGGTCATCATAATTCTTTCTCTCAGCATAATGTTTACTGAATTTGTCCTCCTTTATCTCCTCTATATCGTAGTCATCTACATCTTTTGTGTTGTTTGTTCTACTTATGGATCCTAACAAATTGTATAGACCCAAATCTGTTGGCACATCATGTGATGGCAGATCTGGATCCATGCAGTTTGCAGTTGGATCTGACGTATATGTGAGTATATATATATATGGTACGTTCTAAGTCTCAGTATGCTTATTCCAATTGTTCTAAATATTTGCATTTTAAAGGGGTACAAAATACATTGCATTTTAAGGGGGTACAAAATACATTGCATTTTAAGGGGGTACAATACAGATTGCATTTTAAAGGGGTACAAAATACATTGCATTTTAAAGGGGTACAAAATGTTTTGCATTTTAAGGGGGTACAATATACATTGCATTTTAAGGGGGTACAATACAGATTGCATTTTAAAGGGGTACAAAATACATTGCATTTTAAGGGGGTACAATATACATTGCATTTTAAGGGGGTATAAAATACATTGCATTTTAAGGGGGTACAAAATGCCTTGCATTTTAATGGGGTACAATACAGATTG
Organism: Margaritifera margaritifera; assembly: GCA_029931535.1. Taxonomy (NCBI): domain Eukaryota; kingdom Metazoa; phylum Mollusca; class Bivalvia; order Unionida; family Margaritiferidae; genus Margaritifera; species Margaritifera margaritifera. The sequence goes on from JAQPZY010001684.1 coordinate 9,889,694, forward strand.
CATTTTAAAGGGGTACAAAATACATTGCATTTTAAGGGGGTACAAAATGCCTTGCATTTTAAGGGGGTACAATATACATTGCATTTTAAGGGGGTACAATACAGATTGTATTTTAAAGGGGTACAAAATGCCTTGCAGTTTAAGGGGGTACAAAATGCCTTGCATTTTAAGGGGGTACAATACACATTGCATTTTAAAGGGGTGCAAAATACATTCCATTTTAAGGGGGTACAAAATACATTGCATTTTAAGGGTACAAAACGCCTTGCATTTTAAGGGGGTACAAAATACATTGCATTTAAGGGGGTACAATACACATTGCATTTTAAAGGGGTACAAAATACATTGCATTTTAAGGGGGTACAAAATGCCTTGCAGTTTAAAGGGGTACAATATACATTGCATTTTAAGGGGGTACAAAATACATTGCATTTTAAGGGGGTACAAAATGCCTTGCATTTTAAGGGGGTACAAAATACATTGCATTATTAATGGGGTACAAAATGCCTTGCATTTTAAGGGGGTACAAAATGCCTTGCATTTTAAGGGGGTACAAAATACATTGCATTTTAAGGGGGTAGAAAATGCCTTGCATTTTAAAGGGGTACAAAATACATTGCATTTTATGGGGGTACAAAATACATTGCATTTTAATGGGGTACAAAATACATTACATCTGGTTTTTTACTCTCTGACAAAGATGCTAATTTTTCATCATGTAGTTTTGCACATAAATTTATCTATTTAAAATGGTAATATACATTGAAAATAACTGACGGGATAAAGAGCATTTTCTTTTTCTATTCAGATGGGGAATATGATGTTCTAGTTTGTGACAAAATCATGGTGATACAGGATGCTGACTTGTTATCTTTTTATTGCAAAACTTGTCTAGATTTCATTGTATGACCTGATGTGATTGTGATATCACCTGATTTGCACAGGGTTTTTTTGTGTGTGGACATTATGTGGTTTTCATTGATAAACACTATCCGCATTGTCAATTGAACTTGTCCAAATTGTGAACATACTGTCTATACTTGCTTATGAGTTAGACCCAACTGCAAACTGTACCGACGGCGCATTATGCGATGGCAGATCTGGGCCTTTGCTGTTTGCGGTTGGACCCGAATTGTAAGCACATATGGTATTTCTTTGTATTCTGCAAAAATTCAAATTCAAAATCAGCATACCGGAAGTTATTTACTATTTTTATACAAACGTTAAGCGTTTTGACTTCTCATCTGGTACAAATTTAGTTTGATTCTGTGAACCACCCTGTGACCTGGGTTTCAAGATTGCAGCGAGAAATATAAAATAAAGAAAGTACATACAACAATTTAAAAACAATAAAGTCTAATGACGTTTTTTATGCGTATCATTTTGTTGACTACCTGTGATAGTTTTTAATATTCTTTCTTTTTTCCACTACTTTTGTGATCAACACAAATTCGCTTGCCTTGCACCTTTTAACTCCTTCATGATACTATGCACTGTTTTTTTTCTTCCACATCTGTAACATTCCTGAAACTTGTTGTCCTTCAAGATCTCAAAGACGTAATTCTCCTAATACTGACCTATATTGTTTCTTCTTTTGGTTATCTTTGATGGGGTGTCATTTATTTAATGACACAATGTTTTATTTGGATATAGCTGTTAACTGAAGCATCATATCCTCCTTTCCATGAAAGAAGTACATACCTTTTTACCATTCATTCCTTTGATCTTCATAATTTTTTTAAACTTTGTATATGTCGTTTTGCTTGTTTTATATAAAGAAACTCTTGTTCATAAAACGTGCTCTCTATATCCCCATTCAAATGCTCCAGTTTGTATACAAGATGATCATCTAAAATCACTTGCCTGATTTTAAATATTTCCTCGGTAAAGTTAGGAAGGTAGCCCTGCTCAAAATTTCTTTTTGTACTTTGAAATTCTGACTGTTTGACGTATTTTAAATTTTGGGTGTTACAAATGTATAAGTTGCTAAGTAACAAAGGTTGATCCACATTTTTAATCTGTATTCTTCCATCCTTGCTTCAACCAGAGTCGTGGCTATTAAACTATGATGAATGTTATTGTAACTATCAATTAAATCTGGTTAAACCTCAACACATTTCCTGGTTTCATTTCTTTTTGTACTTTGAAATTCTGACTGTTTGACGTATTTTAAATTTCCAAATGTATAAGATGCTAAGTAACAAAGGTTGATCCACATTTTTAATCTGTATTCTTCCATCCTTGCTTCAAGCAGAGTCATGGCTATTAAACTATGATGAATGTTATTGCAACCATCAATTAAATCTGGTTAAACCTTAACACATTTCCTGGTTTCATTTCTTTTTGTACTTTGAAATTCTGACTGTTTGACGTATTTTAAATTTTGGGTGTTCCAAATGTATAAGTTGCTAAGTAACAAAGGTTGATCCACATTTTTAATCTGTATTCTTCCATCCTTGCTTCAACCAGAGTCGTGGCTATTAAACTATGATGAATGTTATTGTAACCATCAATTAAATCTGGTTAAACCTCAACACATTTCCTGGTTTCATTTCTTTTTGTACTTTGAAATTCTGACTGTTTGACGTATTTTAAATTTTGTGTGTTCCAAACGTATAAGTTGCTAAGTAGCAAAGGTTGATCCACATTTTTAATCTGTATTCTTCCATCCTTGCTTCAACCAGAGTCGTGTCTATTAAACTATGATGAATGTTATCGTAACCATCAATTAAATCTGGTTAAACCTCAACACATTTCCTGGTTTCATTTTTAAACCTCGACACATTTCCTGGTTTCATTTTTAAACCTCAACACATTTCCTGGTTTCATTTTTAAACCTCGACACATTGCCTGGTTTCATTTTTAAACCTCAACACATTTCCTGGTTTCATTTTTAAACCTCAACACATTTCCTGGTTTCATTTTTAAACCTCGACACATTTCCTGGTTTCATTTTTAAACCTCAACACATTTCCTGGTTTCATTTTTAAACCTCAACACATTTCCTGGTTTCATTTTTAAACCTCGACACATTTCCTGGTTTCATTTTTAAACCTCAACACATTTCCTGGTTTAATATTTCTAGTCTTTAGGGTCCTATTAAAGCTTTACCCTACATATACGTTTGTGCTGCTTATTTCAATGATATCATCACTAGAATCTGTGAATCTTTGTCTTTCCTGAAATATTGGAATTTATCTTTTTTGATGTTTGGAAACAAAAAATTAACACTTTTATTCTCTTGACTGTTCTTCTTCAACACAACTAGCTTTCATTCCACGCTTATCCCTTTCCAACTTGTAAACAACCGGCATTATTTGTAGATACCGACATCGTCGCTTTTCATGTTAAACTCGTGAAATATTTATATCCCTTTTCTGAATACTGTTAAATTTAATAGAATATATCTTTGTTCCATTATTTATGATGTATACATTACAAATTGGTGTTCGCATCGCATATTATTGTCATAGTCTGACTGGTTTTGTAATATTTATTTTTTGAAATAACGTATTGGAGTCAGACTGGTCCAATACTTTGAGAGTAGCAGATAACTTGATAATATTGGAATTTGAATTTCTGTAAATTTATCCATGTATTTATTTATTAATACATGGACAAAAGACCACGCGAAAAGAAAAGAGATCGTATTAATTTTAATTTCTCTATCGTCCAGTAATTTTTGAGTAGTATATACATTTAGAGTGCTGGGCTTTGAATTTCTGGAAATTTCAATATGTATTTATTGCCCACGCCAAAACATATCATATTAATTTAAATTTAATGATGGTTCAAAGCTTACAATATACTTACTATTGATGTTCGTTTGTTCGATGTATAGTTATTTACATGAATTTTATGTGACAACTTTAATTTTCATGATATCCAGATCGGCAAGAGAGAACAAAAGCGCTCCTCAATTGGTCTGTCGTGCACGAGAAAATGCCGTGGGGAGTGTTTCTTCTTCTTGGCGGCGGATTCGCGATGGCATCTGCGGCGGAGGTAAAACAGAAATATGTTGAAATATCGATGATACCCAACGGTTTATGGCGATTCCCTTCTAATTAAAAGATATACCGTTTATATTCGCATATAAACCGGTGCAAACAATATAGACCCTGATCTGCCGTCGCATAATTCGCCGGCATATCTGGGTCTATATTGTTTGTTCTACTGATTAGTCCTTACAAACTGCATAGACCCAGATCTGCCGGCGCATTATGCGACGGCAGATCTGGGTCTATGCAGTTTGCAGTTGGTATTGGTTTTATACGCGAGTATATACGGTAGGTGGACGGGAATCTTTTTCCTATTTAGCCATAATTACTATGCTTTCGACAACCTGTGCTAAGTCTGATGCTGAATGGAATATATGATCACATTTTAAGAAAGCCTAGAAGTAGAAGAAACCTGTCATGATTTTTATGTTGCTTGCATCTGCTGAAACATTTAAGAAATGCAACATTGTATCCTATACTTATTCCACTTTTTCAGGTGGGCAAGATTTCAAAGAATCATTTTTCAGCATATAATCGATGTCTACAAATTGACACGTTTTCTATTTCAAAGTAAATGGCTGTGTGGAAAAACTCGATTTCCAAACTTACAACCTTCTCTTGCAGACGTCCAAATTATCTGCCTGGATCGGAGATAAAATGTCCGTGTTCAGTGACTTTGAACCATGGGTCATGAACTTGATAATTTGTTCTATCGTGGCCGCAGCAACTGAGGTCACGAGTAATACCGCCACGTGCACGTTAATGATGCCGATATTAGCAAAGCTGGTAAGTTGCCGTTTCTTGTTCCTTGAATTCAGATATCACATTATGAATAATCTGAGCGTGTACACAATTTTTTTTTTAAAGCAATACTTTGAAAGTTGAAGCATATACATTTAATAACATTCTAAGGCGTAAGTTTTTGTCTTTTAATGATTTGATAAAAGGGAATTTATTGTCATGTTTCTTGATCTTTATTGTTTCTTTATCATGCCTCTACCCTTTTTGTATGTACGTATATATGTATGTATGTATGTATGTATGTATGTATGTATGTATGTATGTATGTATGTATGTATGTATGTATGTATGTATGTATGTATGTATGTATGTATGTATGTATGTATGTATGTATGTGTGTGTGTATGTATGTATGTATGTATGTATTTATGTATGTATGTATGTATTTATGTATGTACAGTTTAGACTGTGCTTCAGTGTTACCTAATTTGAAGAAAAAAAATCCCCATTAAAACTCGGAGCAATCTATTAGATACAGCTCTCTTTTAATAAAATTGTCTTTGAGATAGTTACTAATACAGTTTAGTATATTTTGTTCAAAATAATATTCTTGCTACTGTTTTCTTTTCTTTCGGTAGGCTGCCAACTTACACGTAAATCCGATGTATCTGATGTTCCCAGGAGCCATAGCTACTTCTTTCGCCTTCATGCTTCCCGTTGCAACGCCACCAAATGCTGTTGTGTTTTCATATGGTTACTTGCGGGTGTTTGACATGGTAGGTACATGCATTTAGTACATCTAATCATTCTTCAGTTCTGATTGGCTAACTACATGGATTTAGTTTAGGACAGCAAATACGTCTCCTTGACTCCGGGATAGTATATTTGACTACGGTCGTTACAAAGGAATATCTTAGCAGAGGAAATTCGGTACATTGTATACATCTGTAACTGTTCAAAAGTGTATCTAGCTTGTGCTAAATATGTCATCTTCAGAAATGGAGACGTTATTATTATTATTATTATTATTAATATTATTATTGCAGGCATCTGCTGGCTTCATGATGAACATATTTTCTGTCCTTGTACTAGTCTTGACAACGGAAACAATAGGTAACGCGGTGTACAACTTCAAGGAGCTCCCCGCTGGCTTCTTGGCCCATACAACCACTGCAGCGGTGACCTTCCTAGCCAACACTACCGCTACAGGAGAGGATTTCCTAGCCAACAATACCTCCACAACCATTCATTAAATGTTTGAAGATGGCGCACGTGCTTGCCACAGATAAGTTGTGGCAGACTCTCTGTATTGAGAAGAGCAGCGTGTGACGAAGAAACTCTTTAAAAATGAAATTTATGAAGCGATTAGAATAATTTTTGTCATTGACAAACCCTGGCGAGCAAAAGAGTCAAATTATTAAACGAGTTGCATACATTTTATTTAGAATTAGCACCAATGTTAGATTCTGTTTTTCACATGACGAAATATACTGATTTTATCGGACGAAAACGCAGAGTATCGTAGAGAAATGACTTTGAAATACATTCGGATGACTCGATAATTACATCTTTGCCTTACGTTTAAGAACTGAACTTAATATTTTACAGGATTCATGACGTCATTAAACTTGAAAATCTATTGTACACTGCATGAACAGCCGTAGCGAAATATGAAGTTCAGTTCTTGTAACTACCTCTACTCCCCCCCCACAAAAAAAAAAAATAATAAAAAAAAAATAATAATAATAATAACAAGTCTAAAGAAATTATGACGTAATTATATTTTAACCATTCTTTACAAATATTGTCAAAGCATTTGAATACATATGTAGTTCCTTTCTGGTGTTGTGAACTAATAATTTCGTATTTTCTGATTCACGTGATGCGATTTTAACCAATATAAATGCTTGTTACTAATGCCTCATAATTTTTTTTAAATATAATGTCATGACGTCACATTACCTGAGATGTTATTATACATGATACATGTTTCTAGATCATATATCCATACGTCCGTCCCAGGAAGCTGGTTAGCAAGATTGTATAAAAGTCACTCAGAGCAGGCAAATTAAATTTGGCTAGCATATATTTATGCATATGTAGATGACCTAATTAGATTTTCAGGCCATTACAGGAATTTTCAAAAAAATGACCTAATTAGATTTTCAGGCCATTACAGCAATTTAATTTTTTTTTTATTATTTAAATAGACATTTTTGAACTTTTTGGACTTGGAACATTTTTGACACAAACATTTGTATCACAATTAATAAAAAAAATACCTGATGTAGATAAATTACATATTTTTATATGTAGATGACCTAATTCGAGTTTCGGGCCATTTCAGATTTGTTTCAATTATTTACACTTTTTATTAACTTGTTGGACTTGCACTTCTTGGATGAAAACCTTTTCAGAACATTTGATTTGTATGCTATTAAAACGATATTTGAAACTGTTGTACATTTTTGAATATTTTGGAATTTGATGTTTTGGTCTACATGTCTGCAGTGGGGGGACACGCGTTTCACAAACACCAATCTATTTTGTTTTTTTCAGTTAATTGATAAAATGTCAACTATGCACAATAATAGAAATTTCTATAATGATTTTTTGAAGTTGATTTACACATGCATATATGTATATCTGAGTAGAATTACAGTGAAAACGGTTGAATTTTCATATCAGAGCTTGTACACTTTTTAAATAAAATTTATTTATACTATAATCACTTTCTTTTAAACTTGAAGTGGTAGTTCTCTTTTATACTCCCCTTTTAGCATTCTGAGGGAAACTTTTATCCTCTTCATTATATCTATATATCTTAGTTAAGATTAAAAGTTGACGATTGTTATCATAAATGTATTGTTTACAATAAGACACCTCATTTTCTTTAACTTTATAGAAATTTCACATTTACGTAATCCTTTAGTACTTACACAAGTTGCAAAGTAAGGAAATATTAATGATATGAAACTTGAAGAGTGGTCCCCGCTTACCCCGGGCTAAAATTGACCCCGGGCTATTATCAGTATCAGATGAAAGAGTAACATTATAAACATGTATAGAAGTAGACGAAGACCATATTGAGGCATAAATAATTAGCGCAAAAAGCACGACCATTTGATATTAAAGAGTTGAAACTGCTGAATCCTCTGGAGATATATCTGAATGTCATTAGGTGTTACCGCCTTTGAAGAAGGTGTTCGCCATCCTTTCTGTGAACCTTCTGTAACATTATTATTGTAGGAAGAATTAGTTTTTGGCATAGTTCAATTGGGCTACACATGCTCGGCATATAATTTGAGTTATATATCTAGAAATAAAATGTCGTGTTTGAAAGACACGGAGACTATTTTGCACTTAAGCAAGCACACCCTCAAACATATTTGATGTTTTCATTGCGGAAGCTGGAGTTAGGGGACGGCAGCCCCTACAATTTAAATTGTTACATAAAATGAATTCATTTTTATTAAAACACAAAATCATCCAATACCGATCATATTCAATTTGCATGATAGTTACAGGCTGCGACCGCTAGAGGGCAGTAGTCCCTACCCAGAGACCGTAGTAAATTACCGATTTTTTTCATAATTAATTTAATTGTTGCTTTACATTTTTTAAGCGCATAACAAAAGATGTCTGAGAGTGATTACAAGGGAAATAAATATATAGAACATATTCCATGGGAGCTCATTTCAAAGGCAATTTATTGAATTAATTGATTAATGTTTATCTCTTGGGAGAATTTGGAAAGCTAAAGATTGAAATCATTCAACTAATTTCATAAATTGCATTTGAAATGAGCACAAATGTTAGATTGTTTTATCACATAACGGAATTACTGATTTAAGGCAGACATATACTTATAAATGGACAACATGTTCACGGCAGGTTTTACATGAACGAAAAGAAAAAAAAAACTTTTTGACATTTTCTTTTTTTTTATACAGAAAATAAAGAAATACACAAATTAATCAATGGAATGTTTACCTCTATTCGACATAAGTTTAAATACAGTAAGTTATTTTATGGCATACCGCAAACTAGTATAAGGTGAGTGTGGTATTCGGACTTCGCTGGTACCAGGCCAAAATTGGTAAACCAATATCAAAGACCGATACCAAGTAATTACGTGTCTCCCGATTGGTTAGTCTTTGACGTTATTCGCACAACAGTGACGTCATTCCCATTACAGCTAGTATGTAAACTTTTCCCAGAACTGCAGTGCATAACGTACTGCGATTTGGATTTCCACTAAAGATGGAGGACGATAGCTATTTGCGGATTCACATGCACCGGAGTAGTCCACGAAGCTTTCAAACTGGATGTCATCTTGACACAACAGTGTGTCCCTACACTATCAGATTCAGTTGTACGTTTATTTACTTCACTGATTCATTTTAAAAATAAAATGGCTCATCGGGTGGCGAATGCATGATGAAATTAAGACAATATTCCGACCTCCGTGTTGGTACCTACTTTAATGTTAGTATACTTCTATTCACGTTCTGCATACAAATGTTGCTGCAATTTCATTTCATGTACATCAACCTATTACTTTTATGGCGTTATCGATTTTTGATATCATTCGAGATATCTTTATAAAGTATTTGAACAATCTGGATGTAAGAAATATATAAAATATTGCAACAATATCTCCATGACGTCGCGCGGTGTTAGTCAGGATGCAAATGACATCACACAGTGCAGATCTGCTGCACTCCCATGCTTTGTGTATGTCACTGGTTTTCGTCTATTTAATGAGCTCAGTTCGAGTCCAACATGTATCCAGTTCTGTGACAAAGGTAGTTCAGTCAACTCAAACTGAGTAGGCTGGTTCAGGTTCTGTTATCGCCTTGCCAAATAGATTACACAGTTGTGACAATCAAAACATTTTTCTCCATCAGCACTGTAACCAGATACCTTCACACATGAGGACAGAAAGTTTGAGCTTGCTAACAATTTTCAGGCATTCAAAAACAATGGAAGACAGGGAATTTATAATGACGACGGTATTGTCGTTCTCATAATAGTCTTTATTTTTTTTATATACTTAATGGTTAATTTATTTGATTGCCTTTTTCTCGTGTGAATGGTTCGCGTATTTAATACTGCGTAAATGGGAGGAGTGTGTTTAATTTCCTCAGGGTAATATAGATGCATAATAACTCTAACCAATAATTATTTCGTTGATCACTGTGTGCCCCCTTCAAGCCTTGGAAATTATGTATAAATGTATGTGTATGCTCAGTCATACAAGACATGAGTAAGTGAATACATATTAATATGCGATGAATTTAAATTCCCACATGGCATATACCTTCACCTCCTGTTTAAGATAAAACTATCTTTAAACATATTGCCTATTTTCATCTGTTCTGTGTAATCCAAATACATTAAGCATATACCAGTAATTATTATTTCTATTAATCCACTTTAATACTTGCGTATAATTCTGACGTGTTTCATGATAAAAGGACCTGTAGCGTAAGAATGAAGCGTGAATAGCTATCCGGTACTTACGGTTGCCGTTACCCCAAAACTATGGATTAATTAAAATACGTTTGAAATGAGTCTAAGTCAGTAGAAAGATTAAGGAGATTTGTTGGTTTACGTACATGTACGTGTACATCCTCACGTGAACATTAGTTAATAGCAAACAAAATATGACTGTTGACTCTCAGTTCCAGAAATTTGTTCTTAGCTCCAAACATTCTGATTAGCACAAGAAAATCTATTCTAACGGATCAAAATGTGTGACACTTTCAAGTCATATTGCTTTATGTGAAAGAATATAAAATTGTACGTTTAGGCATATTCCGAGTATTTTTGTTTTTAGTATAAAGCTGGGACGTATGGCTAACAGACCGGGACTAACATACTAAATCATCATCCTTGGATGATAATGATAGTACTCTGGAAAATATACCCAGTTTGCAACAATATGATAATTATATTTTAGCACACGTTTATTATTCTTAGTATTATATATTCAATCTGTGAATTTATCGTTTCGCGAGAAGCCGCATCTGTGAGTTATCATTCGTAGACCCAAAATATTAACATGTAATCTGTATGTGATTTCACATGTACGTGCTTGCGTGCGTTATGTGTGTATATGTGTGCGTGCGAAGAGAGAGGTGGAGGCTGAGAGAGAGAGAGAGAGAGAGACAGAGAGAGAGAGAGAGGAATATAGATGAGTGCATACTTTTATCTATTTGAGAGGATCGTTGGGTGAAAATATTTCAAATCTGCACGTGTGTGTTTGTGTGTATGTGTATTTGTGTGCGCATTTGTGTATGAAAAGTGAAAGAGGCAGATAGACAATCATATTGAGTGAAATAAATATAAAAGCAAGTTGATATGTTATCTTTGTGCTCAAGTGTGTGTGTGTGTGTTTACACATCAAACTTTGTGAGGTCTCATCGTGTGACTTGTAGACACACGAACTTTGAGATGACTGTGGTAAATAGGTGTGTATTCTCTCCTTTATAAAGTAATTATCGTAAAATATTAAAACAATAAGAAATGTATCAAGTCAGATGTCATAGTGATGTTGATATGCAAACATGAGGTTTTCCTCCTCATGCAGGTAATGTGTACACAAGTTATTCATCAAACACTTTCAAAGTTGATGTGTAAACAAGTCACATGATAGGACCTCTCAGCCTCAATGGGTACTTGCGTCAACAAGTTATATTTTCTACACTTGCATAGTGAGGATGAAAAATCAGACTGTTGAGATATATCCTTTGAAAAGGCAGGTTTGATTTCATTTTAGGACGCGTTGATCACATATAATGATTGCTGTTTTTGAACTTTGAACTCTTAGGTTAATGATTAAAGGGAGTTTATGTTCTAAAACAAGTGATTTTCTATTTTTAATACTTGCTCAGAAATTACAATAATGTCTACACAATTAGCACCTCTAATATATGTACTATTTTTGCGTATCAAATACCCATTAAACAATTAGCGTGAAATTACGTTTTTCACGCCAAAGATTCATAGTTAATACAAAAAGATGGTGTTTAAAACATGTTCAGAAATCTTAATAAATGCTTCAGAACCATTATTGGCCTATACAAGGTCGACTGAAATTATTTAGGTGTAAATTAGGATGTGGTGTAACTTGAGAAGACAGATTTACCAAGTATGGTGTATAAAATGAATCGGACCCTTTGGGGCCAAGTTACATAATATTTTATATTTTATGCAAACATAAGAGCTAGGGTTCATTTAACATTTCTCAATCTATCTTTTATTCAACTTTTACATTTTTTCATGCATTATCAGTTTTAATCGAAATATGCAATTACTAGATGTACTAAAATAAAGGACATATTTAAAACTGAATCTGAACACAATCTAACGTGTTAGTAATTGAAAAGAAATGAGATATTTAACATTTCACGATACAATAACTTACATAAGTAGTAAAGTAAATAAAATAAATAAATAAACAGACAATCTTTACAGTTACAAGTATATAAGGACTGTATATAAAGACCATATGTGTATAAAGGAAAAGGTCCATAGGTCCCATATATATATATATATATATATATATATATATATATATATATATATATATATATATATATAAATCTAAGCATGCATATAAAGACGAGTTGTTTATAAAGACAGCTTCTTGATTGTCCTCAGAGTAGTCTTTGCACACAGGTTTGACGATACCTCGTTAACAAATCTACATTTCGGTTTGGATGTTGAATAATTAGATCTCATTTCTTTGGGCAAAATCGATATAATAATATGAGATACACACAGTCTCGATTGATTGATCTAGCAGACATCTCCACGTGATAGATCGGCGGTCAGTCAGTGAATTGAAGTTATTTAATCTATCACTGGGACGGTCAAGATTAGATTCAGTAGATAGCTTGAGCGAGTCATATTCGTGTATACCATCTGGCCCTTGGGTATCTCTTCAATATAGGATGGATGAAAAAAGAGAGTTGTTCATATAAAAATCGAAAAGAAAGTCGCGGTCGTACAATAAATCAGCTAGACAATAGCAGTGACAACGTAGGGTGAGACTCAAAGGGTATATTGGCAAAAAAAAAAAAAAAAAATTTAAAAAATTAAAAAAATAAAAAAAAAACTCAAGCGCAAAAGAACCCTCGATTTACCAACCGATATCCTTATTGTCTCTTCACCCTACGATATCTCTGGTATCCCACTCGCCCATATCGTCTAACTTATACTTAATGTTAGACCAATCCATTAACCGACTCTTCAATCGACACACACATCAGAGTGGATTATCTGTCATCGTGGTTAATATAAGGAATTATAATACAGAAATGCGGATTTTTTGTAATTATAGCAATTATATTGCTAAGTTTTCCATTTCTTTATAATTTCTGCATTTAATGCTAATTTTTCTTTTACAGTTTCGCTTTTGGTTGAAAATATTGCAAGCTGAATTATTATTTTTTACTTCTACCTATTCGTTATTGATTGCATCTGAGACTAACATATAAGTATGATATACTGTCCCTGATTTTATCTAATTGCTGTTTTGTAACTGAGAACTGAAGAAAGTTTGTGTGTGCCAAGTCTGTGGTTTCAAACTGTTTGATTATGAATTTCCACACACATATATATATATATATATATATATATATATATATATATATATATATATATATATATATAGAGAGAGAGAGAGAGAGAGAGAGAGAGAGAGAGAGAGAGAGTTAACCGCAGTTTGTACAACAGTTTGATACAAGCATTTTAAAGGAGTCTGCATTATCGAATAGGTTATCTTCGCATAAACAATGAAAAAGACTAAAATCATCTCGATTACATCCAGTTCCATAAACAACATATACTATTGCACATTAGGCCGAGGTTTCTTGTAAAGAAAGATGAAAAGGATTTCAGATTGTAAAAGCTATTGAAAGTTAAAGTATTTACGTAACCATTCAATATATATTTATGATCCCAATTTCATCGTCAACGATTATCTTTAATGCATTTCCTTCCTTGACTCTATCCCGCGTAAAAAATCTAACAAAGTTATTAATGCCTATTTCGACCCTAGAACCTGTTTATCATTTCCAGAATGTTTTTGTGTCCATTAGAATTCTTGTTATACGTGCATAAATGTTAAATTATTATATGCGTGAGCAAACACTCGTACGAATAGGAAAAATACGATGATCCGAGTCATCTTTAAAATGAAAACCTTCATATTATTTACACCCATCTGACATTAATTATACTAAGGTAATCACAGATGCGTGCAGGAGAGAGAGAGAGAGAGAGAGAGAGAGAGAGAGAGAGAGAGAGAGAGAGAGAGAGAGAGGTACAATGATTTGGAGCTTGGGTTCTTAACTATATACCCAGTGGGGGATAAATTATAACTCTCTAACATGAGTTTTCGTCGAAAGAAAAGAAAGATGAAAAGGATTTCAGATTACGAAAGCTATTAAAATTTATTGTATTTACATAACCATTCAGTGCCTATTTATGAGTTCAATTTCACAGTCAACGACTTTCTTTAATGCATTCAATGATTTTGTAAGGGTATTTGTACGGTTACGGTAATTAATCCTATTTGGAGAGCCCTCGCGTAAGTTTGAATTATTTTCAAATGCAAACACAATTAAATTTCTGAATAAACCACGGCCTCCTCGGAGATTGAAATAAAATATTGATTATTATCTGTGCTCATTGACTGCACATATCTCGTAAACCTTTTGTAAGTGAAATATCACAAACTGTCTTCGAAAAGATTTATTATCATCTGTGAAGGAAAATGTGCTCATTGAATGCATGTATCTTGTGAACCTTTTTTGCAAGTGAAATATCATAAACTACCGGTATGTCATCGTTTCATTAACACAAACTTACATCATATATCGACAATTGAAGGGTGAAAAAGAATATATTAATTTGTTATTCAATCCTTGAAAGGTTTATGCATTGTTCTTTCTTTCTTTCACTTGCAATTGAAGGTGTATGCTGTGTTAACTCAGAACATGGAAAACTGGATAGATACAAAATTTTCAAAGTTATATAGATCAGTCAATGGGTTCCATATAAATAGCGGACACCTGTAAACCTAACGTTCAGATCAGAAGAAAGAAGAAAGGCAGAGTTTTGAATCGGTTCGATTAAACGGCGTCGTATCGGCTATTGTATAATAGTGTACATGTTTAAAATGTTTTGTCACCGTAACAGATGTAGCATTCCCAATATTTCTAAATTTTCTCTGAAATAATAAAACGAAATCGTCTTTCTCAGCTTTGTACCTCCCTGAAAGTTTATACTTTCACACACACACACACACACACACACACACACACACACACACACACACACACACACACACACAATGTCCACACATGAATGAACACCAGTTAGTTAGTAATGTCTGTAAGCTTCTCTCAGGACCAAGGATTATTAGGCAATCAAATCAATTAACCATTAATAATAAATTTTGGAATGATTATTATGCGGACTCAATACCGTCACCATTACAAAATTTCCTATCTCCCTCTGCTTTATTGCATAAAAACTTTTAACAGGCACACACTTTTCCATCGTTATGTGTAGAGGTATCTACTTACAATACTGACAAAGAAAAATGTTTTGATTAGCAGAACTGTGTAATCTATTTGACAAGGCGATGATAGCAGAGTCTAAAGCAGCCTGTTTAGTTTGAGTCGATTGAACTACGTTTGTCATAGCACTGTATTTGGAGATCTGATAAGTGATATTTGCAAACAAACATCACACAATATCTTTTTAACACTAGACCTATTCTCAGCTACTATTACAGATGTCAGCTCAAGTCTTATTGATATTCACATGAAAGAGTACATACATTTTAACGCAGCTTTGCTGCAGTATTCGTGTTCATTTTGACTTACCAATTATAAACTACTCTTCAATTTATTTCAATAAGAATATTTTCTGGTTGTAATAATTTGAGCTGACTTCTACTTTAATTAAATAGACTGCAGAGAAGGTAATTGAACTGACCTTTCCCTACATAAGGATGCCTCCGACATATGAAAAAAGTATGCAATGGATTGATTTATCTAAATAACACAGTATCATATAATAAAAAGGCAATTGCATCTTTGGAAATCTATAATATCAAAAGACATACTGAACAGTGTCATTGGTCCTTTCATAATAGTACCATTTTAGGCACTGGCGTACATATACGGCATCTGACGATTTACACCTTAAGCTGATCTATATACTGAAGGCGAGAATTGTAATAATTAACACTTTTATTACAGCGTCTTTTGTTTAAAATGGAACCTGGTCTCTATTTTACAATGAAAACTTAAGTCTGAATATTAAAGCTGCATTCCCTCCTCAAAACCAATTACAAACTAGTATTACAAACGTGTTCGTTGTAGCTCATAACCATGTAGAACGATTGTCTTACCAACAAACTCCACACAGATCGTCCAGTTCAGCTTGTTAAGTTTTGTAAACTCCCGTTCAGTTGACTAAAAGAGTATTGATTACACACAGTGACTTGGAATTTTTGAAAACGAGACTAGCTTTCTCCAGATTGTTGTTTTGATTTTCAATGGGTATATTACACATTTTGAGGTAGAACAGGTTTGAAGTCGACACACATTATCGGATAGAGACTGTAACAGTGAGAACACATGCTTTACACTTTGTAATGCCAACCCTCTAATTAATGGTTGGTAGGCAATTTACAACTGCATGTACCACGTTGACCTTTTGCAAGTTTGTGCTGGAACTCAGCACAGCTCATTTACTTTATTTCGTCTGCCCGATGGCATTGGGATCGCAGATATTTTCCCCTTTTCTTAACTTTTGTGTAAATTTTTTTTATAGGGGCCCCCATGTGGCCGAGTGGTCTAAGGCGCTCGTCTTTACAGATCACTCACATCTCACCTCTGACTGCGTGAGTTGGAGTCTCGGCTCGACCAACGTGGATATGCGAGAAAGCGTGCCAGTAGGTTCCGTGGGTCAGTGGCTCTTCCTGGGTTCTTCCACCACCAAATATACTGGCGGCTGACAAATAGCGTTCAACCAAACATAACCAAAACCAAAACATTTTTTTGCAAAATATTTTAAATGATACTTTATTAGAAGACAGCCACAAAATCATGACGTACCTTAACCTCAATTTACGATTCTTTGCGAGTGATTGCAGCTTGAAGACGCACATGAAAATATTGAATCAAGTAATCTGATTGGCTTTACTTAGATTTAAAACCTATGTTTCGGATATTGCGGCCTTGGACATAGAGAAAATTTGGATTCATTGTTCTAAAGGTTATGTCTTTTTTCTTTTCGCATCTGAGAGTCGAGGTAACTCAGTTGGTAAAGTGTCAGACTCGTAATTATAGGGTCGCGGGTTCGGCTGCCTCGGTGTGCCCTTGAGAAAGACACTTAGCTCCCATTTCCTCGGCATGATATAGCCATTTTAAGTGCCGTTTAAAGCAACAAAAACTAGAATAAACGTATTCCTTATCATTGGACATGCTTTTTGTAAAGGTGTTGTTAAACGTATTTGTCGTATAAGTCATTATTCCCAAAAGTAGTATAGTTGTTGGCTTTTTGGGAACACCACCTGTTTAACGGATAGATATAATTAGTGTTTTTTTAAAAAAAAAAAACAAACAAACTGTGGGCAAATATTATATATATATATATATATATATATATATATATATATATATATATATATATATATATATATATATATATAATAAAAAATAAAAAAAAAGGACGAGTAATCTTTGTAGGCAAGAGGAAAACGAAATGGAAAAAGAGAATGAAAAGTACAAAAGACGGAAGGATTGTGCTAAAAATGAACTCTCCAAAATCGTAGGGGTTCTGTAACTTATTGTACTGGTATAGAGATAAATTACGAACGGTATATTTTTATTTGTGGATCAGATATTAATTACTCATAGTTATATAAAGACATTAAAGCTAAGCTTCATAACAGAATTTTTGATGCTTTTAATGAACACTATCTGAAGTTTAAGAAGAACAAAGATATTTGAAAAAACGTTTATACAGCCGGATGAAATGGATAATTTTTTATATCTTCAATGAAATTCTTATTTTTAAGATAGCGATGGATTTTTCTGGACTGCATTCGGTTATGTAGAAAATGTTTTATAATCGATTTTGCCAATTTTAAATGAGCAAATAAGAACAAAATTAGAATACAAAGTAGTTCAAAAGCGGACATAAAGATAACTGTCAAAAGTATTAATTTTACATACGCTTAAAATAGCGGACAGAAGGTCAGCTAGAGGAAACTCAGAATGTATAGACTGCACGAAGCAATATATATATCATCTCCAGTAATTTAGACAAATTGCAGTTGTCACAGTTGGTACTGTAGCAAAATTCTACACAATCACAACTGTTAAAGGATTACATTCTTACTTCAAAAGAATTAATCATGAATTGCAATACAATACAGAGTTTCTTCAAGACATTGAACATTGTACTTATTGCCGAAAACGTTTTAGAAACAGGAAAGCACTGAATAAAAAAGCATGAAGTTAGATGTATATGTAATTATAATATTTCAAGTATGTAAACGTTGTTGTTATGATGTACAGTTTATTTGCATGCTGTAGTCTCAATAGTATTTTGTGTTCATCTTCCGCTTCTACGACCAGATGTACCGAAGGCACACAATGTCCTTTTGGACATGTCTTTAAATTGTAAATGATATAGCTGATAACAGCAATCAGCATAAAATTTAACGCAGACCGTGGTCAAATAATACCTTTTCCCTGATGCAGCTATTAATTTACCATGTTCCTTATTTCTTACATGTCATCGGCCATTTGTTCAGGGGCCTCATCGATTGAGTCCATGTCTACTGAAAGGATATGTATATATTTCTTCAATCTCTTTATCCTCGATCTCTTGTAACAAAATAAATTTGTTCACACATTCTTCTTTTCCATGTGGTCACATTTAAAATCATACTCTCGAGAGAAGAACGATAATTAAATGTTTTATTAGCTAAACATTACACTGAAATAATTTTTGCTAATAACTCAATGGCCTCTATTCATCAAGATTTGTTATATAATGCTAGTAATCAATATTTGTTACCTAATAAATCAATGGCTTTTCGTGATCAATATTTTTCACCTAATCCTAACAATAAAAACTTTCTACCTAATTGTGATAAGCAAGATTTGTTTTTTACCTAATAAATTAGTGGCTTCTATTTATCAAATATTTTCGCAAGTGAGAAATTCTTTGTTTGAAAGAACACACAAATTATTAATTATTTATGAGTAGTGTTAGGAGGATACGTGAAAATTAGTATGGTGTGAATTAAATGGATAAAGAACAACCATACAAATCGTGTGAAGAACAACCGCAATTAGTGCACGGAATAAATGGTGAAGACTATGTTCATATGGATTATGTGGATGAAGAACAATTGCAATTAAAAGGTAAAGTAGAACTGCGTCATATTTTAGAAGAGGGACGTTCTACCCCATCACAAAATGAAGTCATAAATGATGGGAATATAAGGGTATGTAAACGTACCTGGTAAAGACGTTATAGATCTGAAGAAGTAGTAAAAGCTAACGAAGATCGTTGCATTATAAATATAAGTTTCAAGTATAAAATTTTAAAAATTTTAAAGAGAAGGCTAAATAAATTCGTCCGTATAGGTGTTAGGTTAACAGTGGTTACAAACGTAGCAACTACTACGACAAAAATCTCATACGTTGGAAAAATACAATCTTTCGAGGAATTTACTCAATGAACTTATCACAAAAAAGAAGATATTTATTGAATTCAGATAAATTTATATTTATACCCCCCCCCCCATATAGTATCTCTTATAAAGGAAGATTATTGAAGGAAAAGGTAGAAATTGTTAGCGATAAGTTCGCTTCCAAGCGTATTTATAGGCACTTGATGCCGTTAGATGTAGCAGACGACGCATTCCTTACAAGGGTCTATGTCATGAAAATACAATATTTATCAAAGGTTTTAATTTCTTGGCTTATGACGCGACGATAACAAAAACAAATTTGAAAAATACATTTCAAATTTCATCAATCTGGATAATATCAGTTTGTCAAGGCCATAAATCACAACCTCTTGTTGCCAGGTTGCGGTCAAGAGAGTAGTGGGGGTATTGTATTTGAAGGAAGACCATTTTTCATATATTTATACTTGATAACAGAGATAGTAAACCATCAATCGCATAACAAATAATAGATTTTATTGCTGGATATTACAACATTTTAAATGAGTTGAAAAATAACATATTTTATTACAAAAACGACAAGAATGAAATAAAACCTGTTTTCATTTTTGCTGGTTTATACAACCTTGAAATGTACATAAAAATGTTCCAGAAGGTATGAAAGAAAATATTAGTGTAGTACATGATAGTATTGACGATTTAGATAAAAAAGATAAACACTTGACAATAGATTTAAATGACAATGGAACAATAAGTTTACAACATACACAGATGCATTCAGAACTGAATTAAACAGGGAAAGGTATATAAAGCATATCGCATTTAGTGTTTAAATGGATTATGTTGGAATAGACTGGATGAATACAAACATGCATTCGATAAGAAATTCAAACTAATGCATTGAATGTGTATTGTTTACAGTTAGGGAAATCGTGTCCTAACTGTTGTGTGCGGGGAGAATTAGGCCGTAGCTCTCTTAAATCTGTATATATTGCCAGACCAATTCAATATTGGTTGAAACTACTTTAAATGTCAGATAATCGATTGCCCAAATTGTGTTATAAAATACAACTCAACATTTTTATGTACAAGTAGTAGCTCTACAATTTGGGCTCATAATATTAAGAAATATTTATTGAGTTATGGTTTTGGTTAGGCATGGTATAACCAAGGAGTGGGGAACAAGGAGACTTTTATGAATTTATTTAAGATTAGATGTAAAGATATAGACACACAAAATTGGCATGCAGAGGTAAATAGCATGGACAGA
The DNA here is from genome assembly GCA_029931535.1 of Margaritifera margaritifera. Lineage (NCBI taxonomy): Eukaryota > Metazoa > Mollusca > Bivalvia > Unionida > Margaritiferidae > Margaritifera > Margaritifera margaritifera. The sequence goes on from JAQPZY010001684.1 coordinate 9,910,437, forward strand.
CTGAGAGTATACAGGATATTAAAGACAAACTTATGTGTTGAAGATTATTTGCTCTGCTTAGACAAGCCTATTTTTAGGAATATATACTGTAAATTGAGGGGTGGGTTACTTGATGTTAAGGTTAATTCAGGACGCATTGAGAAACTGAAATATGAAGATAGACTCTGTCCATACTGCGATCTTAATATTGTGGAAACATAATATCATTTTATTTGCTGTTGTCCAAGATTTACAGACATTAGTGTGAAGTATTTACCTCTGTTTCTGTATTTGAATCCACGTGAAGAGAATTGTTTTGATGCATTGAGAAGTAATCACAGGAAAACTATTGTATCAGTTTGTAAATTTGTTCTCTTTATCCGGGAGAAAAGAAAACTATTATGAAAATGTAAGTACTTACACTTACTGTACTTGAACTTGTTATACTCACCTGATGTGTTTGTTTGTTTAATATGTATGTATGTAATTTGGGCCGGTGGCCTATATTACTGAATAAAGTATTCCTGTTTACGATTTTTGCATTATAGAAGATAACACAGAATTAAGAATTATATATAAGGATAATTTTTTAATTTTACAAACGAAAGAAACAGGCGATATTACTGAAATTGGTTGCACAGATATGAAAGGTTTGTTTGACGTTTATTTATATATCTGAAACTACACCTCAAAAATTTGTTACAACTTGTAGATTTACCTATGCTCCATCACGTTTTGCCTAATACAAATTACACATAATAGATACTATAAGTCGATATGCAGTTGAGATCAATAAATAGGCTCATCAGCAATTTTATTCAATATATATAACTCGATTATAGAAAACTGTGCGTTGTTTATGTTGATTTTTACATTGGATTAGAGGTAAACAACATTTTCGCTGTTTAGTAATTCGATGTCAAAAAGAATCTGAATCTCAACATTACATTATAACAGAAACACGTACCTACTATCTTGAATACAATATTTTAAAAAAATAATTGGATTTAAATACAAACAAAAAGGGTCTGATGTTACAGGATGTCAATTAAAAACAGACAGCAATATCAAAATTAATTACGTTTAAATAGAAGATGGAAGCAGTAGCAGTAATGATGGCAGGAGAAATAGCTAACGGTATAGCATTTACAGGAAATAATTGTATGTTTCAAGTGTTTTATCCCGATGAAGCTAATTAAAAAAGAATTAGACATGACACACAATGGAAGAATTGCAAAAGAAAACTGCAGAATTCAACGACATCAGAGCAAAGACATTTGACTACCTAACTGAAAGAGTGGGAGAACAAGGATTGGCTAATTAGTACTTAAGGAACTTCAATGATGCTTTTTCTCTATGTTCTACTATTGATACTGATGTCAATACTAATGCCCATAGTACTGTTATTTTGAAAAACATACACAATCTCAGATTAGTTATTTTTACCAACCTTCGGATAAACAAATCAAATATGAGTACATATTTTTTGCCGTTGCAATGTAATAGTATTTGTATTGGTTATATTTTATTTATTTATTAAATAGAAAGAAATAACAACCTATGGCAATTACATAAATGCAAGAGAAAACACCACAGGGTGTTACACCTCTTCATCCAACACTTCATTCCATTGCACATAACCAAAGTAGCATGAAACCTGAACAAACAGGTCATAAATTAGAAAAGGTACAACAACGCATACACCTACAGATAAATAGAAAAGTAAACGTAGATGCACATACAATGTACATTTTCTTTGTTTCAGATGCGCAAATGAATATTCAAAACAACCAAATTAAATCAATATTGTTTTAATAAATCAGAAACATGGATGAGTGCAAGGAATAAAATGGCAATATTTTTACGAGTGTGGAAGATGTAACATGAATGGTGCAGATGAAAAACAAGGTATTAACAAGTATCTAATATGTGGAGTTAAAAGTACATTAAAAGGAAAAACATCACAAGTTAATAACAAATTAACCTGGTGATAGATTAGACAAATTAGACAAATGGTAAGGATTACTTACAACTTTTTGCCACGGTATTAATACTTTGTTTTTGATAGACGATGGTGGTAACTAAGATATGTGTAAGAGATAGTACAGAAATACAACTCTGTCATTCAAGATTGAGAATGTTTGATTTTACTCTGAAGATATGAAGTCGGCGGAAAATACGTTTGATTAAGCAAACAATATTTATACATATAAAATCTTTACTTTTTAGTGATGACACATTTCTTAATACCCTTGCATATCTTTTTCATCTCTGTCAATTCTAAAGGAATAGCACTTACTTCTGAGATCCGACCATTATTGTATACGTATACCGTTGATTTCATCTTTGAATATTACAACAACGTTCTTGTTTACTAACGGCACGTTGTAAATATATTCTTTCTTGTAATCACTTATGTCACGAAACCGAATGTTTCCTTTCATGTCTTCAGAAAGATTATCCATTTTGACATGAATGCATGAAAACTCTGTGTCAGTCATTTATAACGAAATGTTATAACCATATTTCTGGTTTTGATCCTTTTTTCTTATCGATCAACTGTTTTTGTGATGATGATCAATCTACCTTATTTCTGGTGCTCATGGAAAATCACTAAAATAATAGTGTACATATTTTGTATTTGTTGATCTACTTCCTGTTTTATCATCATCATTCCACTTCATAAAATTGTTATTCATAATTTTGATTTGTGTCTTGTTTGACCATTTAAAGTCTTTGACAAGCATAAAATGGACACATGGACAATTGTTAAAGATTATTATTGTCTATGTACATCATGGATGACCTTGGCCACGACCTATCATATTCTCCATCATTTATAACCTTACCTTCATCGTAAAATTAATACTCATGATACGATTCAGCATACGAGTGTCTATTCGGTATTATACTGATTTCTCCTGTTATACAAGACGCAAACATCACAAACATAATAGTCAGAGAATAACTCTAATTATGCTCCTGTTAGTTTTAAATAAGCATCACAAACCAATCCTGTACAGTATAATAATGAGCTGGATCTAGCTTGTATTTTTGCATGGAAAGGTTTCTAAATTCTTCAAAATATATCAAATAACATTCGAGTATTTGTTACACGAAAAGGTCGTGAAGATCACAAAGAGATTTAGATTTAAAATTGTCCATTAAATCTAGTGCATATTGGTAGTCATCGTCTATATTCCCCCTCACCCTCTGAAACTGAAACAAAACATGTTCTACTGATGGTACTGTTAACTTCTTTGAACGTCTTAAAGTCAACTGTACTCATATGGGTACATGTAATTCCTCAGAAACTTTGTTTCTATTTTGTTACAGGGTTTTGTTTTCTCAAAAAACTTATCATCGCTTAGACCTTTTTGCAAGCTTATCTAAGGAATTACCCACAAACCTATAACTATCTAGGAACCTAATAGTCCTTTTGATACAAATTATTTTTCCATTTGTTTGAAAACTTTTAACTACAAAATCTTTACTAAATGAAATATATCTTTGATCATTATTTTGTACTATGTGTACCTCTTAATCGGCTCATGTTCGTCATTGCTTTAATAACTAGATGTGAATCATAGCAGCATACATTAGGAATAAAAGTGGTATGCATTTTGAATACTTATAATTTAAATTACATTCATTATGCGCAGAACCTTTATAATTACGAGTTAAATGATCATGCTCTCTTTCTTTGTCTCTTCAATTTCCTTTTCAAAATTATGACACACGTTTGTAGAAATAAAATGTTTTACTCTTGTTTTCTTAAAACAATTCAGCAGCTTTCGTAGACCTTGTTTCTTCATAGAACAACCTGTTATATTTCTTAAATACTCACACAACTTTCCAATGCAGTCTTTGCCTTTCTAAACCATAGGTACATTGACTTTTTAAACTACCTTAATATAGTTGCAAAATCCTGATGAAATATGCTTTGCTGTTTTTACCGTCCATGAATGATAACTACTTTCATTACAACCATTAATAGGTTTTACAATACTTCCGAAATCACAAAAATGACACAAGGAAGTTGTAACTTATGATTGCTTTGTTTAAAATATACAACATTGCTTTTCTCAAGGATTATGTCATTTGAATAATTTACATCAATTCACAATCTCTTATGTTCATTCCACGTTGTTTGATCATACAAATGATTTAAACACGCTTTACAAAAGTATTTTAGTTGTGTGTTTGATTATCGTAGATGATATCAACCTTGATAAATCATTAATTATTAATTCCACAATAATTATACCCATTTGACCACATACAATACATCAACATGTCAACATGGGAGTCCCTTTCTCGTTCTGTAATTCTAACAGGTTTAATGTAGTTTCTCTTGTCACTTTGCTCTTGGTGTTGCTTTCGTTCATCTATTATCTCATAAATATTCACTGATACGTTAAATTCTGTTTAGAAATTGTCAACACCTTGTAATTGTATTAGACATTAATGAAATCATTGTTTATACTTATCATGATTATAATTTGATGGCGTATATTTGTTATATGCAGGAAGCGATATAACTGATTCTATTCCATAAAAAGCATTTGTTGGAAATATTTTATACGTTAATACAGACTTTGTTTTTTGCCTTTATCTATTCTGGTAATTGTATATATGAGTTTCCTCTAATACACTGGTATTTCTCAACGTGGACTGTTAAATAATATATTTTACTAAACACTCGGCCTGTATATGTACTTATTTCTTTTCCAAATGCTGTATGTTGCATTTCAAATACCTCATCAGTTATCTTATATTTCATATCTTATTCATCATGTTTTAGGATCGTATTCTGTGATACCAGATTTTAGTGAGTGATAGTTGTGTTTTGTGTTTCTGATGATATTAATTGTTGAATTGTTGAAAACAAAATCTAACTGAACATTTAGTTAACCAAATTTTTGTATTCTCCTCCTATTATCTTTTTTAAGTTAGGCTCTACTTCGCTATGAAATGTACTCACTCTTTTCTCTGTAAAGTCTATATTAATTTAATCTCCTATTAAGCGAGTCCTGAGACCATTTTGTGATTATTATTTAATAATTTGTTTCTAATCATTCATTTAATTTCTTTTTTAGTTGGAAAACATACTACAGGTCGAGCTTCCTTCACTTGTTGGTATGGACACATCAATTAATGTATTCATATATTTATACTCCTATCATTTTCAGTTAAATAATTATTCCGAAATCTACCTCTTTGAGAGCTTACAATGAACCTTTTGGTACAGTTTTTCCACATGTAATTTTCTTTTGATTCTTTTCTCTTACAATAATATGTCCTCCACAGAAATACCTGCTTGATTTCATCATGTTTGCATACTTTTTCCATCGCTGTTATTTTGTGTTTCTTTCTTCCATTTGACCATTTTGATTTCCACGTTACCTTTATTAGATCTAATAGTACTCATTTATGTTACTTGTATTTTTTATTACCAATGAATCTATCACTGGCATAACCTTTAAAAAATAATTGTCTTCTAAACATCATATATATATATATATATATATATATATATATATATATATATATATATATATATATATATATATATATATATATATATATATATATATATTAGCCGTCAATTATATAAAGCAAAACTGTTTAATCTTTTTTCTTCAATGATATTTATGACAGTTTCTTTAATATTTTTTGTTATAGACTATCGTTATTATCTTGCACATGGCTGAACAAAAATACATTTTATTGTTATCCAGGACTTTATTACAATATCAAGAAACATGTATAGATTGATTTAAGAAAATATTTGCATCGTGAAAAATTTCCAAATTTCCAAATACTTATCTATATATTGGTAATTGCTTCCAGTTCTTTCTGATGTGTTTTATCATCTTTGGAGTGACCATATTTATATCTTTTACTCATGTTAACGACACAATATTTTCAACAGTTTTCGACCCTATAAAACATAATTATAGCCTTTTCATTTCACATGCACGTATTTTTACATTTCATTCTTTTAGTCTTTAAATGTTTTAATCTTATATAAATTGTCTTGTTTGTCATACAGCCACAACTCCTACTCGAAAAATATTACGTCACTACTCTCTCACCATTTACGTCTTTCAATTTGTATTGAACCGCATCACCTAATATCACATTCTAAATTTAATACTTCCTTCTTTAACATTTGTAGGTACCCTTTTCAAAAGATAGATTTATATTTTGAAATTCGGTTCCACCTATTTTAAGTTTAAACGTTCGAAATGTACCAGTTGTTAGGTAAAGAATATATTTACCCAGACGTTAGATCTATATCATTCTTTGCTTCCTTCTATTAAAGTGATGGTTATGGATCTATGATAAGTGTTACTCAATCCATCAATAACTTTAGGTAATACTGTTATGTATATTTAATCTATGATGTGTGTTTGAATCTCGTCCATTAAGGTAAGTTGTACTTTAGATTCTGATCACTTGTAAACAGAATGTTTACTAGCATTTGAGTTCAAAACAGTCTTGTTGACAGTTAGACCCCCCTCCCCCATTTTATTGCTTCACATCCTGTTATGATATTCGTCAATTAAAAATGTGTATAAATAGGGAGTTGGTAAACAAATAATTAATTCTTGTTTTATATCGGGGTGCGGGAATCCATTTGAGTACAGACTGTATAGTTTGTACCGTTGAAATCAGATATATTCCGAGAAGAATCATTTACTTAATATATTTATTGGAATTACTAAAGTGCTAATTGACTTTTAAATACACTATTTTGGACTTTTGTGAACTCATTCAAAGACATTCTGGATTGTATCATTGTGTTATATCATGACATTCAAGACATTGGAACTCATTCGGAACATTCTATATTTTGGACTTGTGATTAGGACATTTATGATTATTTGGAATTTGATTCATAATATTGTAAATATCTCTTGAATTTCAATTTGTATTGTAGGAAAATAAAATTGCTTGTTGATATTACTTACATTGTTGGTTTCACTTTCTTTCTGTTACATATTTTTTAAGACCTAGAGTTGTAACAATAGACCAACCCATTTTGTGGTTTCCTTTTGTACTTCCACATTCTGGTTTTCTTTCTATTGCAGATGTTTTTACATAGAAGTAGACAAATATGCAGTGTTCTCGTTTTCAAAGAATTCCTTAACGATTCTATTATGCAATTCTTTCCCTTGATCAAATTGTATTTTTGTTGGGTGTTTCTTTAAAGATACTCTTAAATGTCTCGTATGCATCTTCATCTTTTTTAACTTCCCTTTTCGACCCCATGCCTATTCTGAGAAAATATCTGTTAGAGTCAAAATATATTTATATTTGTTATCCTTCCCGCATGCTTGAAAATCTACTCTATCTGCCTGCCACTGAGAATAAATGTCATTTAGATAAACACATTCGTAAGGAAACATTTGTTTTACTTGCTTTTGTCATGTCTATGTAGATTTTCGCTGAACCATTCTTACAATTACCTATATTCGATCTTCCTTTTTGTCTTGTTTGATTTGTTTCCATCATTGATTGATGTTTGCGTAAGGAATAGGACTGTCGGGATCGTACTATAAACACCTAAGATACTCTGCCCATCCGTCATTTATTTGTTGTTTAACTATTTTATTTTAAATGGATTCAGTTGTGATGAATTCTAAAATGTGTGCAGAAGTTACTGATATTTTGTCCACCTACATATTTGTCATATATTCGACCGAAATAAATGTATGGAATGTTATTCAGCTTCTTTTGTAATTAGACTTGAAGAACGTATTTAATTGGGAAAGTCTGTGCTCAATGAATCAGCAAAACCGGAGGTGGAATTATAGAAACTAATGTTAGATTTAAAACTGTTTCAGGGACTTCTACATATGATTTGTCTTTAATAAATACAACGATATAAATGGCAAAATCTGGTATTAATATGAAATTATTAATCAATATTAAAAGTTTAAAAAAGCGCTGTAAGATATTAGATATCAAAGTTTTAGTTATAAGAGACCTCCATGTCAGTCCCTTATTATTACTTCAAGATGTGTGAAATTTAAAATATAATTCAATGCATGTTGTCCAGTTAATTAATTACAATTGTAAACAATTAGAAAATGCCAAAGCCTAGTCACCGGGTGCTTAGACCTGCTGATTTTTTTTTGTGCCTCCGAAATCTAAGGTATATAACGGATCGCTACCACCCAGTCACTAGTGTCGCCTGCCCGAGGGCGAAATCATCGAGCTTTTAACCTATTGTGACCATTGTAACCACAACGGAGGTTAGGTCATACCATCTAATTATTAGTAAGGCTATAGATTCTGCATCATCCGTATTAGTAGTTGACCAAACTCCTAAAGTCGGTGCTGCCTGATATCTACATGTAAATATGGTCGATTTATATATACATCATTACTATACTTCAGGTCGTGCTGGTGGTGTGGGAATATTTGCATATTTTTTGTACCGATGCTTACGGTTAGTAAATATAAACATACAGAATCAAAGTTTGTTGTATAAACAATATTCTTTATTGTCATATATTTTCTCTGGCGGTACATCTTCAAACATATTCCTAATTAAACTGTAGCATACATGTAGCTTATAATAATGTATTTATTCACATAAAATACGTGGATACTAAAATCAACTATCACATCGATCAATGATTTCCGGATAATTTTGAAAACTATTTATCATAAAATAATGATATCTTTACAGAAATGAGTAAAACATAATTACTCTTTACCGTGTATCACGGAAAATTAACGATGCAGTATTATTTAAATTTTATGTTGTACATTAACACTTAAATACACGGTTTGTCATATGCCATTTTGTAAAGAAATTGCTAACAATTCAATAGCGGACGCAATCCATAAGCAAATCAAGTGAACATTAATGAAAGACACTGAAAAGAAATACACCAGCAAAAGTAAGAATTCAGATTAAAAATAACTTTTTATGAGTGTAATTCATATCGAAAGTACAAAATGACTTATCTCCCTTTGCCTAAATTATCTTCTTTGGTCTACAAAGCCGTTCTTATATTCCGCGTGTGTTAAAATATTACGGATACTATATGAACTATATAGTATATAATATAAAAACTAAAATGCGTTATTGAACTCATATTAGGTGAACTCTTTTGTCTAATTGTAATAATCTTTTTTCTGTATTTTATTCGTGTTTTTTCACGAGTGATTTTTGATGCTGGAAAATGAGATGACGGTGATCTAGAATATATATACTAATTTCAAGTGCATTTTGTGTTTGAAGTGATATTTTAAAATTTAATAGATGAGTGTTCCAGAAAATAATTAGTAATTTTATGTTTTTAGAACTTTTGAAAATATATTTCAGGTCCGTCCAAAGTATGGCTCAGAAGTGATATAAGTGTATGAAGAATTTTGAGTTTGTTTGTTTGTTTTTTTTCTTTCTTGGCAATGTAAGATTCCTAATACTTAAGAATCTGCATTCAGCTAATGTCTATCATTTTTTAAATTCTTTTTTTTAGTGTGTCTGTGGAAATGTGACTGATTGTATACTAGTAACTCAAGACATATTTCTTTTGCAGTGTTTTATAGTAGATAGCAATATTGGTGTTATACATGAACCTTTTAATCGTATCTTCCTCTAACACTTCAATTCAATTTGAAATGCCATCTATTATTGAATCTTTTGCTGAGAAATCAAAGCTACAGGTATTACCATACACAGAGGTTATAAGCCTTTATTTTATAGGTGTAATGATTGCATTGATAAGTTTTTCGATAGCCTTTATTTTATAGGTGTAATGATTGCATTGATAAGTTTTTCGATAGCCTTTATTTTATAGGTGTAATGATTGCATTGATAAGTTTTTCGATAGCCTTTATTTTATAGGTGTAATGATTGCATTGATAAGTTTTTCGAGCATTTGTAGAAAATAGCAGAGTTAGTTTACAAAGAGCTGAGACCTAGAAAATACTGCTAAGATGACATTCACGAAAGGATATAAGAAACATTTTAACTCCACAAGCATGTTTCATATTTATGAAAGGAAATCGCTGAAGACAAAGCTAAAAACATTATATACCATTTTGAATCCATAATTTGTCAGGCTATGATTCTCAACCGTTGATCAAGACGTTGGTGTAAAGCGACGTGTCTCGGCAAATGACAATAGTACCCCCTTCCAAAAAAAAAAAAAAAATGTACATTTCATTTATCAAGATTGTATGGTCGATACATTTGAAAAGAATGGCGAATAAGTTGTTGTAAAGAGAATAAATAGATCACTCGATAGCTTGTTGTTTATACAGGAGTCGTTAGAACAACGTGCAATGATTTTAAATAATGCTACATTCAGCAAAAGTCTAAACGATTTTGAAAACATTTAAACAAAACATTTGAGAAAGGAAATATAATTATTTTCAAAACTACATATCATTTTTATATCTTCTTGCTGAACTGCACCATTCATGTTGCAACTGTCACATTCTCTAAAAATACCACCGTTGAAAATCTCACATTTGAACTAAAGTCCTTTAAAATATTATATACTAGCATTTGACTTGGTTATTTTAAATGCTTACCTGAGTATAAGACAAATATTAGATACACATTTTGTTAGCATCTACATTGTATTTTCTGTTTATCTGCAAGTTTATAACTTGTTGAAAGTTCTATAATTTAGTACCTGAACAATGTAATCTATTATCATGTGTACTTCTCAACTCAAGCCTGATACAATGGTGATCCGCGCAGAAATTGTTAATACTTACATTATTGAGTTCAGTGTGCTTTTGAATGTCATCAAATAAATATTCGATTGCTTCTGTAAACTGTTGCCTCAATTTATGATCAGAGGAATGACACCACGTTCTGGAATCCTTTGACAGTAATCGTGATCTTTTCTATTGTTGGATTAAAATAATGTATCTGGATCAGCGTTCTCTTTTTAAAAGTATTAAAACTCCTTGTAAACTCATTCGTGGTGACTCAGGTATGATATTTTTGTTATACTTGTATTAGCTGCCACAGCAATAGTTCTCTCTCTCTCTCTAGTGATGTAATCATAACATAAAGGAATTCCGTTCCCGTACTTGTTGTCAAGGGATTTATCCATTGAATCTTTAAGTAATCCTATGATACTGGAGACAAATATTTTCCAAGTCGTAGGTTTGGTTACCACCTTCTATAACTTTTGAAGCTTTTTGTAATAAAATGGCAAATCTCAAATCCCGAGTAGGAAAAAAAGTATACAATGGAGAATGGTATGCTAGTATCTGGAAGTCAAATGGTATTCTAAATTTCTTTCCGTATATTGGAAAATGAATAGCTTCTGTACCAGTGTTCCTTGCATTACCCGCTCCTGATTTAAACTTTTTCAGTTTATCATTCACGATACCTTATTCGAGTTTGTTTGTTTTCACTGACGCTGGTAGACACCAAACTTTATACCTCATGGAAATGTTATTTCTTCTTAAAAAGATCATCCCAACCATACAATGGTTATGTCTTCAACTAACATTCTTCCCAAATTGTATAACATTGAGATGTTAGGATCTCCTTTCACTTTTACATGAAACGATAAGAAATACATGATCCAGGTACAATCATAACATTAGAACCTAATTTAGGTATTGACAATTGTAAATTTTGTTCAGGTTTCATACTACCGGGAGTATATGTTATATAACGATTTGTCTGACACCCTGTGAGGGTTTTCTTAGTTTGTGAGAAGTTATGTATTAGCAATACGTTGCCATCCTTGCTATTAATTAGTTACAAAAAAGCAAAGCTTTAAAGAAATGTGTAACCAACATTGACACAAACACCCATTACAATGAAAATAAATACAAACTCATATGCTAACTGCTTATCAGAATGCTTGTAAGCATCATAAAGTTGAAGTTATCTTGGTTTCTCTATAACCGAATAACCAAATCTTGTTCTCTCAATTTTTCAAACAGATAGTCGATTGTCTCCGCTCTGTTCACGTTGAACATGGAGTCGTCCTCTACAATTATTTCAGAGTTGTATCGTGTCTAATTCGTGCTTCATTTATACAGTCTGCATCAAATACCTGAAACTGACTCCAGCCCAAATGTATAAGCAACAAGTTGATTATTGGCTTGTAATCCAATGAAAATTTTAATCTGTAAACTGTTACAAATACCAGGTTGATATTTATATCAAAATAAAAGTTGTTACCAGTGAGTACATTTCACCAGCAGAGAATTTTCTCCATTGTTCAACAGTACCCGCTTCATATTTATAATGACTTTTATTAGCTTTTAACACAATAGCAGGTGCAGGCTCTCCAAAACCCTGATGTACCGTTTTATAATTCTTTAGGTCAGTTATAGTATTCTTTTTCTTATGTGTCTCCAGATTCGGTGAAACGTTCAATTTATTACAAATTATGTTAAATAGTTTCACACCTATGATGATTTTGGTTGCATTAAAGGCTTGTTCATCAGGTAAAGGTACTGAGTATTCAGACAATAGATTTCGTGTCTGAACATAAACGTGAAACCGATTTTACTTACTCAGATACGCCTTGATATGTTAAATGCAAACAAAATATTCCGCATCCATCTGTTGCCATCCATACTGCCCAGTTTAACTGGTTCTGCCAGAATTGCATATCACACTACGCTCTGCATCTGTTTAGAAATTCATCACTTTCAAATAATAAAGTATAGTTTTTAAAATAGTAGCTCTTTGTATGTAAAACAATCTTTCTCAGCATATATTTTTTTATTTTTTTAAATAGTTGTCCAATGTCTATGTTAACTGGAGCGTCAAACTGAGTTGCAGGACAATGATAGGGTGCATTGTTTGTTATGATTTTTTATTAAAACTATGAAGTGCATTATTTAATTGTCCTAAATATTAACAGATCCATTCAACCGTAAGTATTTACACATTTTCTCTCGTTTTTTGTTTGCGGTTTGTTTGCTTCAGTTCCATCATCATATTTCTATTGATCCCCATTTTCTAGTTTTAGTTTTCATATTCGACTTTGAATATATTAGTAATTTTCTGTATCATATTCTTTGTGAATTTTAGTCATTACATGCTGACTAAAATTCCTGTAAGTTATAGCGCTACCATACATGCATGCAAATCTTAGTCGTCAATTTCTTTCTTTACATAATAATATGCAGATGATCTTCCATTTTCCTGTCACTTGTTAAATGCATAATATTTACAACGTTGATAACGCGTGCCTCTCTTTTTCCATGTGTGTGATTGTTTTCCTGAAATACAATTTTCATTTATTTTTTCAATGGTTAATTTTCAATAGTAAGCCTTACTAATGTCTATGATACCTTACTACTGTAATCCTTGGAGTAATCAAATGGTTGTTGATTCTTAGACCTTACCATTTACTTAAGACATTGTCTTGTTTGATGCCGTACATAATTTGTAGTGAAGTAGTGAAGTGTGGGTGGCTGGAAATCATTCAAATGTTTCACTACTATTCTTTTTTGATCCTTTCATATATTCTCTCATATCGAAGTAGAGATTACCATTTCCAGCATAATATCATAAGTTCATAGACAAAATTAATTTATTATTACACACTTTTCACTAAATCCTTAAATCCTCAACTTTACCTCTAATGCTAATGAGCACAACAGCGGTATAATGAAATAATATAAAAGACATCGTATTGATCACATGCTAATATTTGTAGAAGAATGACGACACAGCAGTTTACAAATATTTTTTACATACAACAGTCATTGGGAAAGAACTACATGAATAACAGGTGTATTTGACTTTGCTTATCTGTGTACAGATATCTGGTAAGTTGATCCAACCTTTCTGATCTTGTAAAGCGGTATGATTTTATATAATGGCATGCATTTGTAGGCTATAGCGGTTAGGTATCGTGCAAACTTATTACCTGCTAATTACCGTTGGGATTTAGAGGGTCAAACTGCTTACTAGATGGAGCTCTAGCTTCGCTCCAGTATGCATCGTGTGCACAGATTTTATCTCTATACAAGTAAAAAATGCAATCACTCTTTCTTGTAAAACCTTTTGTCGAGTTTGTTAAAAATTTCCTGAAAGTATCAAAACTTTCCTAAGAGAAAATGAATGGCTAATAAAAAAATAACAAGAATAACAAGAACAACACGGACTAAAACTTCAATTGAGACTGATCTCAAAATATAAAAGTCTATGCAGGCAGTGAGACGCCATCTGGTGAGAGGTTTTTCAAAGGATTTGTGCGTAGCGTAATTCTTTACTATTGGTATATGGATCCATTAATCTACATTTCAGTTCCTCAGCAATTATTTCTGCGATTGCTTTTATCGCAAATTCTCATTTTCATAGGAAAATTTAGGGTTTAGAAAACACTTGACGGCGGCATACCTCTTCCCTTTGTAAATATGCGACAATACAAAAATGACCCCCCCCCCCCAAATTGTTGATTATTCGATTACAACATTAAGTTGAACCACTGTTTGACATATACTTTACATTGCTTTGTAGATTGATTCGGAGTGTTAAAAACTCCCGCATATATTTTATACACGACAATCCATTACAATCGTCGAATAATGACCCCCCCCCCCCCCCCACGTTGGATTTGGTCCAAGAAGACGGCCACTGAATTGCGAAGTTCCGCAACTTGCTTGCACAACCACCCTCGAATATTATTCTTATAAATGGCACAATAACTAGTAGATTTTCTTCAAAGGCCACTTATATATAACAGAATTTCAGACTTTTCAATTCTAGCTTCTAGGTTATATTTAATTAATTTTCAATTATGATGAATTCCATATTTGGGTCAGAACACTCACGATGAGGAGTTTTATTAGTGTGGGCTTGAAAACATTAAAATGAGTTTCAGAAAGTATCGGTGAGTAAGAATGTATGACCTTGACTTGTAGTATATCAATTTGTTTTGCAGCATTATTAGTTGCTTTAAGTATATGAAATATTAAAATTGTTTTATTTTCTCAAAATTAACTCAACCTATTGCACAAATCAACATCGATCCGACAACGTCTCACCATTTCAGAAAGGACAGTCTAAAACCTGTCTTGCAGGTGAAATCAACACAATGAATTATTTTTGTAATATGAACACGAATGACAACAGTCAACTCATTTGATATTTACACACTGCATATAAACCCGTTGAAATGCTACCAAAACTGATGACTGTACACGCTACGATTGAACAACGGTTAGGTTGAGATATCATTTAATGGGTTTTTCTTTGAAGCAAATCTAATTTAAGATCTCTCTGTTATGGTTTCATATTTATTTCAGTATACAAAGTTAATATTTCCTTTTGGACTGATAAATTAAAAATACCACAACTCATGCAACTCAGTTGCAAATTTTGATTGCAGACACTTATGTGGCTGCTGACTATATATTAGATTGCAATTTATTATATATTTGATAATGATATATTGTACTGTATTAGACAAAAAAAAAAAATGATATCACCACAGTGGCGATACAAGTGGTATCGCAAATGTGGCGATATAACCTTGGGAACTCATTTATTTTCCCACTTAGGCAATATATCTGCCCTTAGGTAAAATATTTTTCATGTTTTTAATTAATTTTCCTTCTTCTTCTATCTTTCTTTCTGTCTCCCTCCCGATATCGTTGTCTCTACTGTAAAGCAACGAGGTGGCATTGAAAACAAAATACGTAAAAAGAATCTCCAAGCCTCAACAAGTAGATTTCAAATATTAGCTTCTTTAAATCATGCTTTCACATTAATCATCTGATTGTACAACTTGTCATTGATTGAATTTACCATGTTTCTATTCTATATTAATGTCACCTATTTTCAAAATGCATCATAGACTCTACGACAAACGATACAAGTTTGAAAGCAAACCTCTCTATACAATATAATACTTAAATTTTGTTGATTAGCGATTTTAACTTTCATCGCATTCATACCAGTGTTGGTAAACACTTAAGAAATCGGGCACGAACGAGTGTTGATTGCAAACCGTAATCAAGTGACTATGGAAATTTGCATGAAGTGACTCTTACATGCCAAGACTGGAAGATTTTCAAGTCAACAGAACTCACGTTTAAATTGAAAAATAACAAAATAGATCTGCAAACCATAAACTCGCACTCTTTAGTTTAAAGATGTCACGCTCTGAAGGATTTCAGATTCGACCGCTCTGTGCTTCTTCAACTCTCATAGCAATGTCCACGGTATCTATCTACGCAATAAATGAGCTAACGAAGAATAGTACCTACTTAAACAAAATACACTATTTGGAATATTAAATGCTATTTAAAGCATTAGATGTAGATGAACCATTGGGAAAAAAGAAATACTGTCCTAACTTAAAACATTTTGGAACTTCTTGTCATCAATGTAGTAATACTGCTTACCGGTCTATGTACAGTTTTAGCCGTATTGACACAAATGGAATTGGAAAAATTCATGCCAATGGAAGTTTTCCGAATTAAATATCTAATAAAAATAAAATTACGGTTTTGAGTTACCTATTCGTAAAGTGGAAACTAAAATTATGTTGATATCTTCCATATCGCACGTACAACACATGGAGAGGCGCATCGGTGTGCTCATCTGAAAGTGGCTTTGAGCTCCTCGCAATCTCTGTAATATGGCCTTATATAGCTGAAGTACAAAAAGGAGCCTTCCCTTACAAGCAACAACTGGACAGGTCGAGGTAGGGGCTGATTTGGGATCAAAACTGTCACTATGTGGTCTATGGGAGAGTTTAATGTTAATAGTGCAGCAGATATGTAAAATGCTGGGGGGGGGGGTATTGTGGGTTTTGTACTTGATTAGATTGTATTATTTTAATTATATTTGCATTTATAGTAATTGTGCAAGGATCACATAAGATTATATAATTAACATATTTTATTGTATAAGGTTTAAACATATTTATTTTTTCTTTCAGGTGATATACCTACACCTTTGTGAGTGACAATGGCCAAGATACACAAGGATGTGGATCATCAGCAACCTAGGAGGTCAAGTACACCGTGTTGAACAGACTGGGAGACATGTGTTCAGTGTCAGTAGAAAACAACCGAGGTACTCAACTGTCCAGCTGTTTCGAGACTTGGTACCGTTGGAGCAGGTTACAAGACCTAATTGACCATCTAATTGGTTTCAACAACATTGGTTGCTTGCCAAGAACAGCTCAGTTGCCACGACTGGATGATGGTGAGGGCTCTGAGGCAACGTTCCAGTGTCATTAGGCCAAATTTCGTGACTCGTGCAAACTGTGTTACAACAAAACCAAACTTCAACGGGCAGTGAAGAGAAAACCGCCTGGAGGAAGAAAAAGAATGTGTGCCTGAGAAGTACACTCATCAAAACGTAAAACAAGCAACCTCTTCCACTGCAACATGTGTTTTTTGTGACGGGCCTGCACCGGGAGAGTCGTTACTTGAAGCATCAACATTTCAGATGGATGTGCGTGTCAGGTAGTGTGCTCTTAAACAGCAGGATAAGTCTCTGCTCGCCAAACTCACTGCTGGTGACTTGATTGCTCAAGAGGCCAGGTAGCACCTGAAGTGCTTGGTCTCTCTGTGAAATAAAGCACGAGAAACTAGATCATCTGAATAATCATATTTTGAAGCTACTAGCCGCGGCATCGCATTTGCTGGACTGGTGTCCTATATCGAGGACGCCCGTACGGAGAACAGTGTGTCACAGAGTTCAAATTGACATACCTGGCAAATCTATACATCACCAAACTGATACATCGAATCCTGGTTTACTTGCCAGATATGGAAGCCCACAAGCAAGGCCGCGACGTGGTACCCGTTAGCAACAAGGACATTGGCTCTGCTCTACAAAAATCATGTGAGCATGATGATGACAATGATGCTGTTCTTCTTGCCTGGGCTGCAGAGACATGCTAGACATGAAAACAAGATTCAGTGGCTTATTTGACTCCAAGTGTCAGGAGGGTCTGTTGCTAATTCCCTTTTGGCACAAGTGGCTATGATTCTGAATGGCCCAGACATCATAATACAGTCAAACTACATATCAGTGCCTCAGTCAACTCTCACAGCTGTTGATTTTCAACAGTTCTATATGTTGTCGGGAGACAGCTACTGCTACAAGTGCAGCTAGGCACAGCCAAGAACGAGAAACACTCCTGTCTGTGTATCTAGATTTGATGGTTCACACGAAGACTCTCAAGCGTGATTTAGTGGACACTCTGTTCCACCTTGGACTGTTAATCTCATACAATCGGGAGAGAAAGCTCTTCACTGACCTTAGAAACAACATCTGTCAACATTATCAGATGGGGAAAGCTGTCTGTTCTCCTAAATTCAGAGGAGGCCTCTTCACTACCAGTGCAGTAGACAACATCGACCATAATCACAGTTCAACAAGTGCACATGACTCCTTGCACGGAAGTGGAATATGCCTGTTCCAACATCCAATTGATGAGGCCAGTAGAGTAAAACGGACTGTAAAAACTACTCGTGACCACACACAAATTGCTGCCAAGAAGACTGTAGCAAACATATCACAGTCATACACCAGTCTGCCATCTGTTGCTTCGTGTAGAAACGACCCATCTGTACCAAAGCTAAAAGTTCCGAACAAAGTAGACAGTCAGATCATCTCTCAGGTCAAGGAATACAGATGGATGGACCATGTGAGGCAGGTTGTGGTCGCTGAAACACTCCAGGAGGATGTCTCCTGGACTGCATATCCTGGCTGCTGGCAATCAGTCAGTGTAGCACCAGACAGAATTGTGGCGCTAACTTCTCTGTTCCCTCTCTTCTATGACCAGGTTTAGTCTGTGGACACGATTAGCAATTATATGGATGTAGTGAAGAACGCAGTAGAGATTCTGAATCCTGGACAGGTGCCCATCATCACTGTGTATCAGCCTCTGTACACACTTGCAAAGCAAATCCGGTGAAGCTGGCCAACAAGCCAAGGTAAAGAGCACTTTGTTGTGATGTTCGGCGGGCTGCACACCGAGATGGCAGCTCTCAGCTTTCAAGGCACCTCAAGATCGTTTAGAGGACAGTGGGTGGACCAGTGCAATTGTGCAAGCTGGCGTTGCCACACCCGGAACGGCAAACTCGTTTCAGAAAGCCTCCCATATGACACGTACTCGACACACTCATCAGATCACAGATAGTGCGATTTAGCTACTCATGCAGAAAGCTTACGCCGGTACAGCTACATAAAGAGATAATATGATGTCGCTAGAAGAGAGTTGTACTGACAGAGCTGTAGCAAGTCTCAAGTTCCAATTTTGGTCCATTATCCTTCAGCTTGAACTTGAGGCGATGCTTGATCAATGTAAGAGCAATACAATAGGCAGATTTCTTACTCTATATTGATGCTTTAACAATGATCGTTCCATAGTTCTTTACCTTGGACCACACCAATTATGCTAGGTGGATTCCAGTGTATTTACGTGACACTGCAAGTCAAACATTCTGATGTATTTACTGGGTTTCTCAAAGAGAACTTTATTGTAAAGAAGATGGCATGTGCATTCTCTGCTATAGCCATAGACCAAGCCCACAAACAGAACAATACCACAGTGAAAGGCGATGTCGGGGCTGTAGGTCTGACTGAGAACCCTGCAACAACCCTGCGGCGCTGATTGGTATATGGACCCGAATGGCTAGGGGGATTGGAGAGTTTGAAGACTCAATAGAGAAGAGAAAGGAGACAAATCCACGGCATCATGGGCAGACGCCACATGCACAGACGGCTTTTTTCACAAGATGTCAAATCGCTAATGGGTATCGTAGAAGAGATGGGAAATCCATTCAGTAATGATAGCGGTGACCTTCTCGTACAGAACAGCAGAGACCTTGCCGATCTAGCTGTCATGAACACCGTACATCAGATTGAAACTCTTGGCCAAGAGCTGTATGACACCTATGTGAACGGGCGCATTGTCAAACAGACATAATCCATTACTAATCCCATCAAGCGGAACAAACTCCCCCTTTTCAGTCGATCTCCACTCAGAGAGAAGTCAAGAACACAGCTACAGTAGTCATCACTGGAGAACAACTGTTCTCTATTCTTCAGGATGTATGTTGTGTCACAGATACAAAATTGAGATCTCGACGAGTTCTTTGCGAACAAAAACTAGGCATGTCCACCGGCGTTATCACAAATGGGCAAGCTGAGAATTGGAAAAAGTTTTGATCTCGTAAGTTGCTCGGACGACCTTGTCTCTGCACAATATAGTGCCCCCAATCCTACTGCTGAAGTCATTATCCTTGATGGGGCTGCTATCGTCAACATGCTATGACCTGGCCATGCAACAACATTCAGTGAGTATGCAACGCGAATGTTCCTGCCGTATATCAAATCGCAATTGCAGCTAGCAAACCAGGCAAATGTTGTGTGGGATCAGTACCTCCCGGAATGTTTGAAAGCACGTACATCACGTAGGAGGGGAAGCGAGTTCAGAGACACGTGGAGCCAGCCATTGCAGTTTCCTGAAACTGGCATGAGTTTTTGGAATTGATGACAACATGTCGGGGCTGTTTTCCTTTCTGGTGACCAGTGCAGCAGCCATGGACAGCAACAAACAAGACATCAGCACATATAACTCTAGTGTGCTATGTACTTAGACCCGAGATGTGTCAGGTCTTTTTCTATACAGTAATGAGGAGGCCGATACACAAATCCTCCTCCACGCGGAGATGCTGTGAAACACGCCGGGCATAGCATGGTGTTAATATTCACAATTGACACAGATGTGGTCATTCTTTCAGTGACATCAGTCCAGCACCTCAACATCCCTGAGCTATGGGCTGCCTTTGGAATTGGGACGAACTTTCGTTTCTTAGCAGCTTATGAAATGGCCCTAGTACTGGGTCCTGATCGGTGTGTTGCTTTGCAAATGTTTTTTGCATCTACTGGGTGTGACACGGAGGAAGCGGGAAGAGGACTACATGAGACACACGGAAAACTTACGACAAGGTCACACCAGCATTCTGTGCTTTGGGTGCATCACCCGAGTCCATAGAAGACTTGTTGAAACCACTGAAGCCCTTTGTAGTCTTGCTGTATGACCGTAGCAGCAGCCAGGAGTGTGTAAACCAGACTAACAAAGAGCTCTTCTCTCCGAATGGAAGAGCACTTGATGACCTTCCTCCGACAAAGGCAGCACCCATCCAAAACACAAAGATGTCTGCGTACCAGGCTGGTTACTGCTGGTTCCGGATGGTGATTGCGGCTCTTAAGCTTCCATCTCTAAGTGAGTGGGGGTAGTACAAAAATGGTAAATGTGGCTGGGAAATATGCTGAACAACTCTTCCAGAAGCTAGGGAAGCTTGTCGGCAACTCATGCGCTGCAATTTCAAGAAGGGCTGCAGCGGACAGAGCAAGTGCCGTGAGGCAGGTATCCAGTGCACTACCCTTTATCGTTCTAGTGCAGAATTTGCTCGAACCTAACAAGTCTGTTATAGAAACACTGTGCATTTAATAGCATGTTATATGATTGTAATTGTTGGACATACTTTATTATCTTGTATGCATGTGTTTTTGCTCAAGAAATTATCACATTTAATATGTTGAAACTAATACGAAATATATCAATTATATTATCTTATATGATTCATGTACAATTATTATAAATGCAAATATAATTGAAATAATGCAATATAATCAAGTTTGCAACCACATAAGTGGATCCAGTCTACCAGATTTAGGGCAACATTTAAACGGATGGCACGTAACATCTCTTAAACTTGTTGCCATCTTGCGTTAAGGAGTTCTTGATTCCTCTCCTCAGCCCAAGTCCTCTTTATATGGACCGTCTCCTTCTTCGTTACTTCAAGAATGAATTCTTTCCACGTTCGCACAGAGATCATATCCCTCTCGAGGGAACAACACGCATGAGTCCTGAAGGGTTTTCGACGTCTCCTTTTGCCTTGTCATTGCTGTGGTGTAGAGGAGGAATTAATGCCTTCTCCAGAAGTATGAAGCGAATTTATAAGGATTCGTGATCCAACTGTACGGACTGAGGTAATTTGGCTGTGTAACAACATAATTTTTTGTTGGGAAACACATCCATAGGACTGTCACTTTGTAATGTTAAATAAAATCGGTTATTCATAGTTCGATGGTCTCTGAGAAGTCACTCGATGTGAAAAGGGAATAATTTTCCATAGGTTCCAGACGATTGTTGTGGCTGGAAGAGTTCTGACTGGCGTGGTTAGTCCAGTTGTTTATCGTCTTCCTGCAAACTCAGATCTCCAATCGCCGCCCCAATGACAAAATACATATAAAGATTTGGCAGATAAAGATGATTTGAGTTTTAGGGACATTTTCTCCACACCTCTTCCACAGTGGATGTTATTGTTTTTGTAGTTCTTAGAGAGATGAACTCTGAGAAGGGGATGCAGGGGTTCTTAACGGCATATGTGTGACTTCTACTTCTTTTTACAGTCGATGATTTGTGAAGCTGCAATCCTGGAATCGAAACCAGGTGAATGTCCTTTCCAACGGAGTTTGACTTCTTGATACGATGTTTTCCCACTTGTCGGGTTCTTCGATCGAGAATGCTTTCGATATCGGACACGTCGTCTTTCTTGGTCACTCGTTGTAACTCGGGCAAGTAAAAAAGTTCCTTTTACCACTTCTCCGTCCATATCTTCCAATTTATAGACAGGTGCACTTGTCATGTGACACGAAACAATTCTGTCATCCGATTGGGTAAATAACCTTTGTCGAAAGTACGTTTTGTTTTTCCGATACGAACCCAATCTCTAGTGTTTTACACTTCTTTCTTTTTTCTGGTCTTCAACGTTCCAAACAAGCAATCAAACACAGTCACTTCGTTCTGAAGTGTCACTTCTTCTGGAGTACATTCCATGCTACGATGGTACGACTGATTGTAAGCTTTGACGAGACGTGATAGCACGTCAATATATTTGAGAGTATTTTGATGTGTAAAATATTTCCGCATAGTTTTTTTTTAAAGTTCTCGGGAGACGTTCTATGACACTGGATTTAGCGTCAGGATTTCCAGTGTGAAAAAATTAATGTCTTTTTTCAATTCTTTTTGAAAAGTTTGGCTAAGAAATTCGGTGCCTTTGTCTGTTTGCCATCGCAAGGATGTCGACCACTTTGTTTCAAGACAAGTTTTAATGCTCACACTAACTCTGAACTTGTTTTAGAAGGCAAAGAAACTACATAAGCCGATTTTGGAAACACATCAATGACATAAAACAAATATTTGTAACCTCAGCTGTACGAAGCTAAATGAGAGACATCGGCTAAATCGGATTGTCATGGATGATCAACTCCTGCTATTTTCGTTTAACTTCTTGAACATTTTCGTTGAATGGGTATAACGCGTACGTTGATTGTTCTTTTAACCATTGTCGTGCATCTTGTAGATGTAAACTTTTGAGCTTGGTTTTGGATGCACGATACAATTATTTAATTTCTCCGTAGCCAGCTGCATGGGTATGACTGTAGTAAATTCTGGCTAAAAGTGTATCCAAGTTGAAGTTGTTGCTCAGTAAGTCAACCAACTTCCGATGCTCTTTTATTCGTGTGGTATAGTTTTGGATTGCAATGCTTTACGTGTCCGACAAGAAATAGGAGTAAAGGATGCCTAATGGTTCTTATTTGACTTGTTTCTTCATTTTTTATTTTTCTCTTCTGTTGGCAAGGGTGTTGACATCATCTTTTTATGCAACCAATTCTTGATATAGGTGTCAACTTGGGTATTTAGCAGATATAGTTTGAAATTCTTTGATGGCTTCTCCTTTTTTGTTTACTTCCATCCCCGTGGCCGTGTATGTCATGATCTTTGGAGCTGTTACTTTTTGTTTTTCTCTCAGAGTCATCTCGTCTAAAACTTGTTGATAAAAAAGTTGAAGACGTCACAAAAATTGTCAATTCCGTCGCCTTTTTTGTTCTGCTTCTGACACATCTGTTCGATCCATTAACAATTGTAAGTCTTGTTGTAAGCGTGACATCTCGGAGAGATTAGGATTAGGAGATAAGCGAGGTATCCGTTGTTTGTACCAGTAATGGAGTTCCATCCACTGTTTGTAAGGAACTAAAGTTAATGTTCGTAATTCCATAAGATCCAACGGTACAAGTGTGATATCCTTCCAGAAGGTCTGTCCTTTATATCTTCACCGCATCACTGTTCCTAAAAGAGGCCCGGCAAGCGATCGTAACAAATGAGCAGCGACTTTTAACTACCAGCATGGGTACAAATTCTTCTCGTTGAACGAGCACTGTTTACTTTTGACTGATTGTTATTTTGTTTTTCTCCATTTGGCGAAGAAAGTGACGATATTGTCATAATCGTTGTTTCTGTATCTTGGTCAAAGGAACTGTTGCTTTCAAGAATTTCAAACAACATTCACACATGGTATAATTGATTTCTCTAGGCACTTTTTGAATGCTTTGTTTTCTCATTGGGACCCTGGATTGGTAATTACTGACAAGACATCCAATGTTTAGCGGAACGAGAAGGGATAGTGTTTTTTTTTGTTTTGGAAGGCCTCTTTGGACGTGGACGATGGTGTCAGCTTTGGGAGGAAGGCATCTTTGTTCAGAGAAACTGAAGTGAATATTATCCAACACTTCTTATTCTTCTTCTTTTATACTGGAATTCGTCTCCACCAACTTGACTTTAGGTACTACTGATATTCTCACTGGACTAAATCGTGCCAGTTCTTGTTTGGACAAATCTAGCAGCTAGAGCAGTAGAAAAATACGTCGACGGAGAAGAAATAGACGTCCCTTTAGAGATGGCTTTCCATTTTGTTATCAAATGATGAAAAACTTGTCTTAAATAAGGGTTTTCTGGCACCATCAATAACGGAAGAGGAGCATGAGAAGGAGAAAAGGAAAAGGAAACGGTCACAGGTCGAGGTTTTCGTGAGTACGTGCGCGTTTTACCTGTTGTACCTCTCTTGAAGGGATTGTTTTCTTTCTAATTTTCTTACGAGATAATTTAGAGCGTGAGGGGGTCTTTTTTGTCTGTCTTTTGGACTTAGGTTTGGTTTTTTAAGCTGCGGCATTAGGATTCAATCGTAGAAGTTAACGAATAACGATACCACCGAGAGATCAACTTTCATCTGATTTCAAGATTTTTTTTGTTTTTTGATTTGAGTATCGATTCTTGGATCAGACAGTTGTGCCAAATTCACTTTATGTTTCCCCCTCCCCCCCGAAAAACAAAATGTTTTGTTTGATGAGGAATGTGTACATTGTCTTGCAGTAATTGACGCGCTGTCAAGATAAGCCAATGTCATAATTCTTTGAGACTTGTTTCGAACAAATGTGAACGCACTTGTGTTTTTCTTTCGCCACTGATGGCATACAGTGCACGAATCAATTTAGCAGGAGTGTGTGATTGAAAGGACGTCATGTTGAATACTGTCAGAAAGGAACGAAGTGAATGGTGTTTTGTAGTTTTTTTTAGACAGACAAAAACAAGGAAGGTGACGTGTAAATGACACGACCTCCTTCTTGACACCAATCGTGAAACAAATTCGTACGATATCTCAAATAATCTGGAGTGGTAGGTTTTAAATCCATGAGTAAATACGGATGTAGCAATTGAGTGGCATTGCATAAGCATAATTCAGCAAAGGTGTTCCAAAATATTTTGCCAAGACTTTAACTTGAGATTTTTGTCTTGGACTTCTAAACAACACTACATAATGAGCATTGAGACTGATGGTGCGATGAGCTTTACTTTGTTGAAATAAACTGAGTACTGCAAATAATACTGGCATTACAATGATGTCCTTTTCGTGCTTTATCTGTTTTTCTTTGTGAGTTAGTGGTATCCAGAGTGGATTGTGAGTGCATGCGTGAGATCCATAGATGGGCACACGTAAGGCATCGCTTTTGACTTCACTGAACTTGGAGTCGTGGGTTCATCATGCTGTTTCTGTGTCGAATTCGTCAATCTCAGTGAGCATCTGCACTTAAAATGATCTTTCTTTCTTTGTTTTTTTTATATAACTATATTATACTGGAGGACGGTGCTCGTAAGGGAACGTGTTGTAATCGGGAATCCGGACTCGTTTCTAGTAGACAATCTGATATACTTGTTCCAAGGGCCGACTGACCATTTGGTGATCTGACAAACGTACAATTTTGTTAGGAAAGACCGTTTTAACACGAAATCCTTGATCTTGGCTTAACATTAAGGCTTCTTTTAAGACGTCAAAGTTTACCACTTGACTCGAATGATAGTTGATGGTGAGACCTTTCACTTTACATTTACTATGAAGTTGTCCTTTCTTGTCTTTGTACTGGTAACCGTAAGTTTTAGGTCCGCCACCGGCAAAACTAAAAAATGTCTTGGGGATGTTCGTCGGTACACGCTCCTAAACGATCGTCTTCGATGCAAGAGTGAGAGCACCCAGGGCGATCGATGTGCATGCAACTATATGTGTCAAAGCAAGGGACTCGGTCTCTTAAAGGTTCCAAGACGGAATACAATTGTAAACGGGCATTGGCTTTCACGTAACCAGCAATGAGGACATTGCCAAACTCGTCGGAAGGAGCAAACTCCGGGATTTATTTGTAATTCACCAAGATCAAATCTTCTCGTATGATTCCACGTGTTTAATGAGTTTTCCTTTATCCCTAATTAACTGAATGTATTGACTTAGATCTGCCAAGTATTCGGTTTTTGTCAATATTGAATTTTGTACTAGTTTTCTTCACAAACAATTCAGCATGACTTTAGCAGAGATCGTCTTCCTTCGTTCTGTACCACGTGTTTTAAAGTGATGACTTCTAATGATCGGTACAATTGTTTGAATTGGTCTTTGTCTTGGGGAGGGGGGGGGGGGGCACCAAGAAGGATACCAGATGACTTTTTGTTTCAATTTCAGTAATTCGTTGACGTAGCCTGAACAAATTCCTGGACTCGAGTCGTCGTCCTGTCGGTATCGTTCTGTGGTAGGAAAATGCCAAATTTCGTATACTTCTAACAGTCGGTATCCGTGATGGAGAGCACGGAACAATTCGACACTTACGCACGATTCTGTCAAGGTCAGTTCTTCGTCATCGTGACGACATGGCTGGGGTTTATTACAAGTTTCAGAACAGGAAAAAAAACCATCAGTTGTCCTCGGCAATGATGAAGTAAGACAGGATGGTACATGTTTGTCGGTGGAAGAATTTTGATCAAACCTTCGTACTTGTCAATGTGTTCCACGTCAATTTTTCAGGGTGGCCAGCGGGGAATTGAGCATATTTACACACCCAAGGATACAACGAACACACATCTATGTATTTGATTTGTTCTCTTTGAGATTCGTCCGCTTCGTATATCCAGAGTGTAGCATTGGTCTGTCCTCCAAACAAACCATCGAGTGGATTCAAAGGTTCAATGTCCACCACATCGTAATCTTCGATGATGCTTCGAAATTCTGAATCTGTTTTGAAACGTCGATTGTGGTAGTGTTCCTACATTTGAACCATTTGGTATCCTTGACTTTCTAAACTCCGGTGTGTTTGGTACGTTTTGTCGTACAACTCCTCCATGGTGGACTCGGAGAAAGGATTTTAAGGTCTCGTTGAGGAAAACAGTTGGTACATCCACGAAAACATCGCTGAAATTCGTACAGAGTCTGTGGGTTTTCTACATCCCATCCACCCACAGAATAAGATCCAATCTTCTTTTCTCCACCGTTTCTAGCATGTTGTACCCACTTGTCTTGAGTTCCACACAAATAATGTAACCCAAACAAAGCATTGGTTGAATAACGACGGCTGACAGATTGATAGGATTGAGGTGGCACTATAGCTTGTTTATTCTCGGGCGTTGAACTTCGTTTGGTAGACTAATCCATACGCTTTTGCAATGGTAGAAACTTACTTTAAGGGATCGATACCTCCGTGATACAGAAATAAATGTTGAACTTTTCTGCAACAACGTCGTAATATGTCCACATCAGATCGACAATAGTTCGACATCACTTCTTGAAAATCAAAAAGGTATGAAGGGTGAGTTTGGTACCAAGCATAGAATGCTTCTCTTTGTTCTGTTCGCATACCGTCAAGGCCGTATTAATGGACTTAAGATAAATGCGGAAGGAAACGTGCTGATTTTCTTCGTAATTGAAACAGTGTAGAAAATAGCCTTTATCCATGTTTGTAATTCCAGATGTTTTTGGAATTCTACTCAAATGCATAGCAAAATAACTCATGGAATCTTTAAATTGTACTTTTCCCACGTTCATGTAAATCATTTTGCTTCCTTTCATCGTGACTTGTAGAAATTCAGTTCCTTGTTCTGATATAATATTTCAAAGATTATGAGAACCATGAAATATATTTTTCACATCCTCCTGGAATCACGCTACAAATCCGACAGTGATGAAATAAAGGTTCCTGAATACAGTCGTGGAAAGCACGATTAGCGACACAAAAGTTGGGAATGTGAATTCTAATCTCTTGAGAACATTCAAAGTAAAAAAATGATAAAATCCACACGATGGTCCTGTGTTTTTTTCTTCTTCTGGCCGTCATTTAATAATTCCTCGTGTTCGTTGTCAGATCGTGGCCACACAAAAGACATCGTTTCTTTCCTGCACAAACGTGTAACTGTTTTGGACTTGGTACGAGCATTATGTCCACAAGTGGGGCATACTGACAATAATTCGCAAGTACTTTTCTGTTATTGACATTGTTTCATGAGCTGTCGCTCGTAACAAGCTGGACTGACGAATGTTTTTCTGCAAGTAGAGCATCGATTCCTTTCTTGTCCTTCAGGAATACAAAGTCTGGACGCTAAACAGTCACGACATCTCTCTCCACAATGAATATATTGCTCCCGAACGTTAAATCCTTAGTCACATTTGTAACAATAATATACGTATCCAAGAAATCATATGATACTAGTAATAGCATCGAAATGATTTTGGTGATAAGAAATGTGAATGTATTTTCCGTCCGGAAAATTAGGGCCTCGAAACAGGAGATCTCCACGAACGAGTTGAGTGTACACTTCAACATATAACGAGGGGCTAGCACATCTTGAATCCTTTGCATTTCAGGAACTCCACACATGGTTTCTTTCCAAATTCCTGCTTTGTTCCAAAGTATTTCTGGTTCTCTCTATTGTCTGTCTCTGTCGGATTGTCTAATGCTCTTCCGTGCTCGTTGCCATTCTTGTGTATCGTTTTTCTCTGCATAAGTTCGAGCCACCGCAATGGCACAAGATAAAAAAGTCTGATCTTGATGGTTGTTAATCTGGACGATACTTTGTTTCATACTGGGAAGTTGATCCAACGATAAAACTTGGCCTTTTCCGTCACTAGATGAAGGAGATGAGACATGTGTCATATAAAGAGATTATTTTCTATCGGTCTTGTCAAACTCATGATTCAATTGTTGGACGTGTTGAATTTTGTTCAAGATTTTGAAGGAAGCTGGTTCTGCAGGCGTACTAAACTTGATCCAAACACGAAAATGTCAAACTGTTGTGAGTGATGGACAGTCGCAAACGATCTTGCACTTTAGCTTGGCACTGTCGTTTTAGTGCTTCTAACATAGACTCCGATAACTCAGTAATGAAGATAGCTGCTTTCTCCGCTGGGACTCGAGGCCTGAACTCTTTAAATTTGACCGCGTGAATGCAAGCAGTGCATCTAAATTTTCTGGAAGTCACTTTGTGGGTAGCTCAAATGTGGAAATAATCTTCAGAGGCTACCGAACGACATTCTTTCCTAGCTGATCTTGACTCTGTCGGTTTTGAGCAAGAGGTAGACGGTGTTGGATAAGGATCACGTATGCCCTATTTAAAAAAACTCGGGTGAACTTCTTTCAGAGGTAGCACTTCTCCCAGCGTATGAGGCAACACAGAAAGTCGTCGTCACTTAGTTCTGGATTCTGCGTGGAAATGTGTGATTGGTTCATGATGTTTGTTAATTCAAATTTTATTTCACAGGTTACCTCTCTCTCCATAAATATATAGAGCTCTCCTTTACCTAAGAGAATACACCCATTCAGTTTCAATCTGTGAAGATGGAAGAGCTACAACAGATCACGCTTCTGGTCAGAGGTTTACAGAGAGCCTTTCGAAAGTACACTTCCAACAAGACTCCAGACTACTTATCTCGAGATAAAAGTGAAGATACCTGTTATGTCTGTCAGGAGAAAAACATTGGGCTCCAGAATGTCCATAACGTCAAAGAAAAGGAACCTACAAGACAGGAGAAACAAAAGTAAAAATACCTGTTATCGATGTCAAGAAAAAGGATGTTTGTCTTCCGAGTGTCCCAAGAAAATGAAAAAGAGAACAAGGAGATGCGTTCAAAATAACCCATTGCAGTAAAGAAGTCCAGAAAGGCGTGATAAGCAGCAGAAACTGAAGAAAAAGCAGAAGAATCCATTCAAGTGAGGAGATTCGAAAAAGAAAGAAGTAAACATAAGAAAATATTGACTTTTGCAATGTGTTTTGAAATTTCATTGTAATTATTATCAAGAGAATGCACCCAAAAAAGTAAGTGTATCTAGGCCTTGATTTGTTTTTCAGTATTGATAAGATGTTGAAATACACCCACGAGCGCACACACAAACACACACATGTTATAATGGAGGGATTTGGTTTTTGTTGGATTTGGCAATCATTTGAGTAGTATCTCTTTTTCAACAGATCTGGGTGGCCCTGAAAACGACTGTTGGATTTTGAATAAAAATCTTATGGACTTTTCAACATCAGCTGTAACTGCCTTAAACCTTTTCCACGTTCAAGTCCTACTCCTGTTACTGAGGTGGTAGTAGTGACTGCATCTGCTGCTGGCGTCTCAGATATGGCCGTCGATGTAGTCATGAAAGGTTTAGAAATCTTGGATTGTGAAGGTCTCTTTCTCTTAGGTTTGGGCAAAAGCGTTTGATACATTTCTCTCATGTGTTTTAACTCCACCAACATGTCCTGAACACGCACTGACAGTTTTGTTTTCACCCTCTTGCTTCTTCGCACTGTTCAAATAGTTCCTCTCCTCCTCTTGTTGCTGTCTCTTTTCCTCTTCTTGTTTTTAAAAAAAATGTATGTTCTTCTTCTTTCTGACGTTGTAAAAAGTCTCTCTCTCTTCATTATGTTTCTTTTTAAAATCATCATAGGCTGGCAATGATGGTGAAGGAGGTGAAGATGGTACCGGCAAACATTCTTGAGAAGATGATAAGAAATCGCAGAGAGGCAAATCAATATTCAATGTATTTTCCTCTGGAATAAGACTCGCTATACCTTGATTTCTGTTGTAGGAATCCAAATGGACTGTGTACTTAGATGAGAATTACTTACTGGATCGACAAGCGAGTATGTCTGCTACGCATGAATGCCTATACCACTGACTCTGTAGCATCATTTTTGGTGATGTGTGCATGGTCGAATGGTATAGGACTTGGTGCTTACAGGCAAGGCAATGGGTGCTGTAACCCGCGGATCCGGGTTCGAATCTCCGTAGAGTACGAATTAAAATTCTCTAACCTGCATGATAATATATATAAAGAGACGTCACGCGTCCGCTGTATTCTAATTGGAAGATAGAAAACACGCCCTAAATGATTTATTTTACACGCGTTCTAATTGGTGGAAGTTCCCAATCAGTTTCGATTCGGTCCCAGACTACATATAGAGGGGCGTTTGCCCACTGTGTCATCTGTTCTCAAGACAAAGTCAAGATGTGGATAAAAGTGGAGGTATTGACCATTCTTTCCAGTATTCTCTTCAATCTTGACTAATTTATGTATGTCATCATGGAGTATCATGAAGATCACATACACGGGTATTTGGAAAGGAAGAGTGTATGTGGAAAAGCCAAGGGTTGCCTCAAGAGAGTGGTGGTCTATGGACCATCAGTAAAGAGAAGCTTG
Organism: Margaritifera margaritifera; assembly: GCA_029931535.1. NCBI lineage: Eukaryota > Metazoa > Mollusca > Bivalvia > Unionida > Margaritiferidae > Margaritifera > Margaritifera margaritifera. The sequence continues at coordinate 9,942,247 of JAQPZY010001684.1, forward strand.
AGAAGTACAGTGAAGAGGTGCCAACTCTGTTAAAACCTCTTTGTTTAACCACGCCAACGGCCTTATTAAAGGTCACTCAGTTTTATTAGAAAGAGATACTACTCGTTCATTGCCAATCTATGGGTTTTATGTTTGTGTATGTCTATCTTAACTTAAACTTATACCCAGTGTGATAGTATTTAAGTACGTTTGTGGGTATAGTGTGTGCAAACACTTCTATCCTGGCGTGTGATAGTGTATAAGTATGTTTGTATGGATAGTGTGTGTGTGTGTGTGTGTGTGTGTGTGTGTGTGTGTGTGTGTGTGTGTGTGTGTGGTGTGATTTTATCCCCCTTCTTTTACGATCTACCCTTTTCGTTGGTTAGTAAATGTGGGTGTTAGTCACTAAGTGTTAATCAGGGTTAGTACATGTAGGGTGTTGGTTAGTAGATGAGTGGGTTTTGGCTAGGAAATTTGGTTTGGTCAGTAGATGACTGGGTTTAGCTCACTCCAACGGTGTATTTGTTAGTAAATGTAGTTTTAACATTACATTTTCCCTTGAACCCATACAGATCCATCATGTTAAATATATAGACTAGTTTTATAGAGTCAAAATGAAGGCGTAATCTCATATCGACCCATAATGTTAAATCTATGGACTTAATAACATTAAATTCTCACTGACCCCATATCTACCTATTTCAACTGGTGATATTAATGTTAATTCCCATAGACCACATGGTGACATTTTCAATCCGATATCAGCCCCTATTACTGCTCAGATGCAATCGCCCAGCAAGGACAAGACGGGAGGCACTAGTCTCTCACGGAATGAGTTGAGGATTAGCTTCATACTTCGGTCACAGTATTCCAACCCAAGCCAACATTGTAAAGTGGAAGCTTGCCATTTCGGATAAATGCCAAGCAAGTAGTGGCGACCCCTGCAGCCTAGTGCCCGTCCAAAGTCTCTTAGCATCTATAAGTAGAGGCATAACTATTCGTCAGAGCAAAGGTGACAGAAATATGACCATATGTCAGAGCGAAGGTAAAACAAGTGTTGAAGGCCAATAAGCAGTCCAGCAAACCGCGTGCCAACTTACAATTCGGGCAGCGCTCAGCTTGTGAATATGCCTGTTGCAGGCAGGTAACTACTCTCTCTCACTCTCTCTCTCTCTCTCTCTCTCTCTCTCTCTCTCTCTCTCTCTCTCTCTCTCTCTCTCTCTCTCTCTCATAACTGGAAGGTAACAGGTATGTCCATATTAACATGAAAATGTTATCTAATGACAGATGTTGATGAACTTACGTACTGTGTACTCATTTATTATCTGTACAAGTAGGAAGTTCCTTGAGCCTGACCACTTGCAATTTAAATGGTAAATATACTCAAGTTGTTTGGCTGTAATTGATGGTCAATAATTTCTTACTTTATTCTTGTCAGTTGTAAAATCTGAGAGCGATCAAGGAAGAATTTTTTTTTTTTGCACATCGACATAGACGATCAATGTTTTTATACATGTTTTGCTCCATATAAATTAAGATGATTATTTCCCTGTCCAATTTCACTTGGGGATCCACTGTGGCTCATTGGTTAAGGTGTTGGGCTCGTGACCAAAAGAGTGTTGGTTCGATCCCCACCATCGTATCAGCCCAGATCGGATACAGTTGTGTGACTTTGTGCAAGGCACGTTACTCTGCTTTCCTCTGTACGATATACACTTTAGAGTGTTGCGTGCCGTAAAACACCTAAAACCAGACCAAACTAATTTCACTTAGTTGTGACCCGAACGACATCCGCAATCCTATATCCAAGTCTCAGTTCCCCAAATAATCGATGATTAATCACTGATTGGTTAAATTTTTTTCCTCTCGTTGTCTATTGGTTTCTATACGGGACCAAGGAATGTAGTCTCATTACTGTATCCACACTGCCTTAACATTTGTTACAGATTAACGCCATACATTTTTTAGAGCATTATCTTACATTGTAATAACTGCCCTCTTACTTAATTTCCGTGCCCACTCCATATCATCTACCACTAAACTACCACCCAAATCAAGTATATCTACTTTTGCCTATTTAATGAGTTTATATTTCATGTACATTCACATCCTCGTGACAAATGATGCATAGGGGAATGACCCCGTAAAACTTCACTTTCCTACATCTATGTAAAAGAGATAAAGAGAACTCAAATAGTATCGAATCGAAAGAAGAAAAAAAAAAAAGCCTTGACATTTTAATATTTCTCGAAACCCGCTTCACTAGTTACAAAACTGTCTAGCCACACACATTCATGCTTAAAACCCCAATTTATAAGAAAATACTTAGTGTTCATTTCATGCTCAAAACCTCAATTCATAAGAAAATACTTAGTGTTCATTTCATGCTCAAAACCCCAATTTATAAGAAAATACTTAGTGTTCATTTCATGCTCAAAACCTCAATTCATAAGAAATTAATTAAAGTGTTTCAATATCAAAAGATGTATACCAAAGATACGATAATTCTGATTTGTCTGTACGAATCGTAGAGAGAAGACAGTAACTAATATAATTTGTTTTAAAGTTAGTTGAGAATTAAATTTATATATATTTTTTTAAATGTTGAATTGAAATACAAATTTAATGCTCAAAATATTTGGAGACTTTTGACCTTGTTCATGAGTCTTATAATTAGTTACGTACAGTTACGTGCGTGGTCTAATTACAGATATAAGTAATTGATCCGATATTATCTTAAATTACATAACCGAATTGATTAACTCATTCAACCATTTCAAGTTCAGACGCGATGTCAGGATGCTAAGGTTTTTCCAGTGTATCAACAATTTAAACCTGTATAAAGGTTGACATGGCATCTTCATCATACTGCAAGTATACGGGACAAACAAACAAACAAATCAACAAGATAAAATAATTTAGATTTTTCTATAGAAATATAATTAGATGATAAAAGACACCGTGATTTAATCAAAGACGTCAAAAGGATTGCGTGATCTAGCTTTTCTGAACTAAAGATTCGAAGCTCGAAAAGTAAGTCATCGCATCCATAACCTTTCGCTGTGACCTCCTGGCCGTGGTAAATTATGTACCTCACTCCTCCTTCAACGATGAAAGCCTGTGTCCACTTTTGTGTACTATGATCTACTTGATTGTCTGAATCATTTCAGTAAATGACTGATACTTTTGCCTTTCCTCTCTTATCGAGTTAGTGTCTAATTGACCTGTACTCAACTACTCTTATGGTTCCATTTCTTCATTCCTATTCGTGATATCTCTGATTGGCTTATGACCCAGGCAGACCATTCCATACCATTCCGTCTCTGACATATAATATTGAATTTGACAGTTAGCTTGTGATATTGAAAACAATATGGCGGCCAAGTCATCAGAAACACTATTATTTTACTTGATGTAAACACATAGAGATATATACGCTTTTTCTGCCACTCAAAAAATTGATCACAATACCATAAATGCTTTAAAAAAAAACTCAAATCCGATATTAATATTTGTACTTGAAAATTATTTCAACAGTTGTGCTAAACGACACCTGTCATTGATGATCGTATGCCCGTAAAAAAAATCGCTGTAAGCCTCGGAATACATAAGCAGATGGTATCAATTATTATTTCATCTTTCTTGATTTAAGTACGTATTACTCTTGATTTAAGTACGTATTACTTTTTTTTTCTTCAATTATGTTTTGCTGTACTAGCAAGGTGCCATCAATAGGTACTGCTGCATAATTTGAAATAGATCTGTGATTTCCAAAAACAACATTCAGAGGGTCACCGCATTTAAGCCAATAGCTTGAACGAAACCATAGATTATTAAAGACGTCATCAGTTACTATCTTCTCTCGTAATGTTGCAACAAAGCAGAATTTATCTTCAACTCATGAGCTGTTACATCGAAATGTACGATTTCCGCAGCTAATTTGCCATCCAGTCGCTCTCTTTTAACGTCAGTAGGGACTAGTATTTTCTAGGTTGTATCGCGTGACAAAAGGAAGGGCATTCTTATTGCGTTTGGTGGCTTCTGTTATCAAAGCGAGTATTGAATGTAAACGGGTAAGACAAAAATAAGAAACCAGGAAGAAGTCAATTTGTTGCTAATATCGTCATCTGAACAGATGGTATATGACTGATTTTACTGATTTAGTGATGGGAGCCTCGCTGTGGTTGGGAACGATAGTCATCACTGGCTCTCGGGTGTGTTTTGGCTCTCCTAAAAAAGCTGTCTGTTTCAACTAAGAACTAGTGAACCAGAGACATGGTTTTGTTCACGTGTGAAACGGGTACAGTAAGACCTAAGATGGCGATCTTGTGTCCGCCATCTTGTTTTCAGCACATGAACTATGGCTAAACATGGCGGCCCCTTGTGTCCGCCATATTTTTTCTCATAAATCGAGTATAAACCTCGATTACACTTTGGTCGGGTAAATGAAAACAGACGAGCACAAGGTCGCTTAAAAGGTCAATCAGTGATAAACAGCATGACTGTAACAATTAACAGGAATATATGATGAATAGTATTCCCAAAACAGAGAAAATTAACTAATAAAGTGCACTTATAGGAATAAAACAATAATGATCCAGTTTAAGGGTCTGTTTCTTTCTAATGCAACGTGCAGCCTTGAAAATTCCACCGATTTAATGCCGGTATGGCCCTTTACCAAACCAAATAACTATCACGGCGACAGAATAGTTAGGACCCTATTTTTTATAAAATCTTTTTGATTTATACAAATGTAAATATATGTATATATATATATATATATATATATATATATATATATATATATATATATATATATATATATATATATATAAAGATAAAAAAACGGTGTAAGACACTTGCGGTTTAAATCCTGGTTATGTATGCTCTGGAGATAGGTCAGTTGTTGTTCGTTTTTAATATTGGACGGATCCTTGACCCTTTCCAGAATCAAAGGATGATCGCATTATGATTATACCTTCCCTAGGAAATACATCAATTGTTAATTTCTACTTCATACAGCTTGGTGGCAGCCTGGTGGTTCCATACTTTTACATACATGGAATACATAAATAAACTCATGTATTAAAACATCTTTTGTGATATTTCAGGTGTGTTTAAATTTACACTATCAACCTATTCCACAAAATAAGAAACCATCATATAATTCATGATATGTCAAGCTGATTCCTTTTTGTTATTATTATTGCGTCTATTCTTTTTAGAATGTATTAATTGTTTACAATATTTATAAAAAATGAAGTTTGTTTGTTCAATTCTACCTGATTTTTGAATGCACATATTTACAATACAATACAATACAATACAATACAATACAATACAATACAATACAATACAATACAATACAATACAATACAATACAATACAATACAATACAATACAATACAATACAATACATTAATTCAGGATTTCAGGCCACCGGTCCATACTACATATAAAACAGCATAACATAAGGTTGGAAAAGAGCGAAGACAAACAACCGGTAATATAACTATATATATAACTATAACTATAATTATATATATATATATATATATATATATATATATATATATATATATATATATATATATATATATATATATATATATATATTAGATCTTAATACACATCAATAACTTTCTCTTCTTATGAAGGTATAGTACAGAAAAGTAGCTAGACTAGTTAAGGTACTATGGATAACAGCAGACATAAGATTAGCAAAATTTATGAATGATCTGTTATTAAGACATCTCTGATGTAAGCCATCTCGTATGCGTTACATACTAACTGAAAATGATGTTCATCGTGTACAAGTCTTAAACCATTCGTTTCACAATATGGGCAGACTCTATCAGATATATCCAAACCAAGATGTTGACCTGTCTCGATCACTATATTACTACTGGAACATAGAAATCTAAGAATAGCATTTCTAAATTGTAATGGAAGTCCTATAGGTATAAACTGTTCAGGTTTTAAGAAAGATTTAAAACATCTGTAACTTTCTCTCCATTGAATCCATACCTTCACTATGTCATTTTTGTATCATACAATCTTTAACTCTTTATTAAAATATCTTGATGAAAAAATTATTATCCCCAACACTTTGCACAATCCATACGAAACCAGACCCATATGAATATAGTAATTTATTCACGTGTGTTTTCCATGTAATACAATTATTTTCATTAAGATGCTTTAACATTATATAACAATTATAAGAATACCTGTTTCGATCCATGTGAATTAAACGTAGCTAAAATTTAATACACCGTCTATAATAGGTAACACATAATGAGTATCTATCCAACTGCATAAGAGCTATTTGTTGAGGGTGAGATATTAAGGTACCGTTTATCAAAACTTGTGTTGTACTTTTTATATTACTTTCAAATATGTATAGCCCCAGACTTCTGAACCATAGCACAAAATTGGTTAAGCCATGCTGTCGAAACGTTTAAAAGCATCAAAACTACACTGAAATTATTTACATAGTAATTAGCATACAACTTAGGTTCCAAACTTAAAGGAAGAGACTATGATCATATGGTTATTCCGTTCTTGTCAGTCGACTCAGACATGTATGTCAAATTATAAAACTCTACTAGTACAGTGGTATAGCACATACCTTGACGGTATGGAGTTCAGGGAAGTTGAAAAAGGCCACGGAATGGACGTGACTTCACAAATTTATTTGTGTGTATTTGGGCGGAATAACCATATGACCATCGACTCCTCCTTTAAGTTTTGAACCTAGGATGTATGCTTAATTAATACGTAAATTATTTCACTGTATTGGCTTTGATGAGGTGTAAGACTGGAAATGTGTGGCCATATATCTTAATTGATACAAGTCACACCGGTTACTAATTTCTTAATTGCTGTAATAAACTGCTACCATGTAAAGCCTGTCACTATTGCAGGTGTCTGAAGGCTAAAATTTCACATTTTATATAGCAGAACCAGTGGATCGACGGCTTGCATTGCAAGCAGAAAAATGGCAAGGATTAATGTGGGGTTTTGTTTTACCAGATTACCAATTGTATTTACATTTTCATAGCTTTATTGATAGAACTTTACTCTAATGTTTAACAAAATATATTTATAAAAACACGGATCATCGAATGAAATTTCTAATATTTGTTAAGTACTTCTTGCGTCTCTATATAATGCGTAACAATGATTTAGCATTTTGCAACAAACATAAAAAAAAAAAAAAAAAAAAAAGAAGACTGAGCCTTTAGGTTGTCAATCCAGTAATGCCAGTCGAGTCGAGCAGGTTTTGACCTATCAGAGACTTACTGATTCAACTTGACTTAATCTTTATCATACTATATTTATGGGAACACGGTTATTGAAATCAAGTTGCTATCAGTTGTTAAATATTTATTGCGTCTCTGCATAATATGTTACAATGATTTAGCATTTTGCAACAAAGTCTGCGGTATCGGGTGTTCTTTTCAGTAAGTATTATAACGTTGTTTCATTGGAAGCGTGATAAGATATTCTGTATATGTCCTTAATCTAGCATATCAAGATGTACCGTATTATTCTACCTGCTTACATCAAAGATGAATTAACCTCATTTACCTTTACCGAGTACATGCATTTAAAGTTGCTCATACAAATCAAATTCAAATGATCAATAATCTCATGATGCAATTAGAGTAAAAGAAACTATGCAATGAATCACTTTAGGATCGCCTTTGTCCTTAAAATCGAAATCAAACAAGTTGCAAGTACATGAAACCTATAATGATGCAACTTTACCTTGTTTCGGGGTTGGTGCGTGCGTGGGGTGGGGACGGGATAAAATTTTTTATAAGTTTGACTTTATCTATCAGTATACCAAGTAAGTTAAATGAATCTTAGTATGTATTTTGTAGACTAGCTTAGTTTACACGTATAAAACTATTACATTTAGGGTCTTTATACTACGAGTAGTTATGTATACAGTTGCACATTTAGCTGAATCACAGAGATATGTAGCATTGTTGTGTTTCCATTACTTATAACATATAATTGTAATAGTAATCTCGCTAAACCTTCGAAAACAATGGGAAATAAAATATATTTGTGTTGATTATACAGGTTATTACCTGACAGCATGTATATCAAATATCTGTGTATAAGGAAATTATTATTCATGAAGCCATTCAGCACATATTTGTCCCGCTAAAATTAATACGTAAAGATATTTGAACCTTCATGACGTGATTCAAAGAAGATTGCATTTCGAAGAAGTAAAATTTGCCCATATTATGTTGTAGTAGATAGCATGTAATGTATGTGTCATGTAACAATGATACTCAGAGGAACTCAACAGAATAGCAAACGTCCGCACACGCCGAATAATGTTTAATGATACTATCATGCCCAGTTAAATTGGTGGGAAAGTTCGTGTAGACTGTTGGTTTCATGATCTCCAAAATGACGTATTAGTGCAAACATATAAACCTGAGTGCTTTTTAAATTCCACTTAAGTAATGACTTATGTATTCGTGCACCCTTCTTGTGTGCTTTGATAATATTTGTAAACAATGCTATTTGTATAACTATTTGTAGTTACCATCGTTCATGCAGTCAGTGATCGATTTTCAATCTTCGTGACTTCATGGATCCTGTAAATATGAAGTTCATCTCTTAATTAACAGTAATTATTACTAGCCTTAATTGTTAGTGTGAGCAAACAAGGTAGTCGACAGTATACGATGTTTGATAATAATACAACAGTATCTGTCATTTCAGACTGCCTTGATTTATTTCAAATAGGAGAAGAGAATGATGGAATATACAAAATTTAACCAGATGAGTGTTTCTTTGATGTGTACTGCGACATAAAAAAATGGCCGATGGACAGGTATCCAGAGGCGCCAAGAACAATCCGTTAGTTTTATGATATATTGGAATGAGTATGTTGAGGGTTTCGGTAATATGGAGGAGGGAAACTTGGCTAGGGCTAGAAAAATATCTAGACTTACAAAAGCCGACAGCCAAATCTATTTTCAGCTGCAACAGCACGATGGAGTGTGGCAGAATGCACATTACCAAGAATTCACTGTTCATAATGCTGTCACTGCTTATAGAATGAATGTGTATAGCTATGGCTACGATCGACCCACCCTGAAATATTCACTACTGAGGAAAATATAACAATTTTAACTCACTTGAGAGACAATGACAAATATTCAGGGAGTTTTTCTACAGATGTCGGAGCAGACTGCGGATGGTGGTTCAATAGTTGCTAAACAATGGCTAATCTCAAGCAACGCTCACGTGGAGGCATGGCGTATTGGGCAAATGGCAAAGACAACTGCATAAAAATACGGTTATAAAGATTACGCGTAATCAGTGTTGCTGAACATTCTGAGCACCGTGTGAACAAAATGCTATTTCCGTCACACCGACTAGAACCTCCTAAACACAGAAATACAGATAAGTTTACGTTAAAAAAATTTTGATGTGAATTATCCGGAGCAAACATTTGCATGTAAATGTTGAAAACAAATATTTAATCTTTATCGACTAAATCTTGTCCATAATGTGGAGGTATATTCGAATTACATTTTTATTCGTCTAGCATGTTGTCACTGTCAATCGATTTCACGAATGGTATAGAACAAACAAACCAGAAGGGTGTATGACGCGGAAGTATTGATTGGTTGAAAGATATGTGAATAAATATCATGCGTGGCTGTTTTTTGTTTGGGTTTTTTATTATTCGCGATCAACCAGTATTCCGCAAAAATTAACATCCGTGATTATTTAGTTATAATAATAATAATAATAATAATAATAATAATAATAATAATAATAATAATAATAATAATAAGAAGAAGAAGAATAACAATGCCTGAAGGTCATCAATGCAAAATTAAAACACCCGTAACACGTCGTACGATCGAAAGTGCACAATATTGGACCCGCGAATGTAACTCGCTATTCAAAAGTTATAACCCCCGCACTTAGGACCAACTAGACACCAAAATAAGTTTTCTGGTGAAAACCCCATGCTGATATGACTTTCCGTTCAGTAGGAGTGGCGGTGATAAGATTTGCAAGATGGCGGCCATGGTGGCCGTAATGGATGTAAGACTAGCACAATTTTCATTCAGAAATAACTTAACGTCATAAGAAGCCTTTTAGTGAAAACCCCATGTTGATATGACCATATATTCAGGAGAAGTAGCGATAACAAGATTTTCAGTGGCGGTCATATTTTGGATGTCCGAGTGGCATCATTTTCATTTAAGACTAACTTGACATCATAATAAGTCTTCTGTTGAAAACCCATGTGGATATGACTTTCCGTTCAGAAGGAGTAGTGATAAAGAAATTTCAAGATGGCTGCCGTGGCAGCCATATTGAATGCCATATCTGCGCCATTTTCATTTAGGACCAACTAAATACCATAACAAGTCTTTTAGTGACCACCCCATACTGGTATGATCACCATTCAGGAGGAGAACCGATGATAAGGTTTAAAGATGGCTCCTTTGGCGGTAATATTGGATGTCCTAGAGGCACCATTTCACTTACGACTATCTAGATAGCATAAGAAGTCTTCTGGTGAATACCCCATGCCGATAACTTTCCGTTCAAGAGGAGTAAATGGTGTAGCTCTGACATCCAATATGGCCGCCAACTTGAAAATCTTTTTATCTCTACTCCTCAGTGGAAAGTCATATCAATATGGGGTTTTTCCCAGAAGAATTTTTATGGTGTCTAGTTGGTCCAGCATGAAAATTATGCCGATCAGAAATCCAATATGGTTACCATGGTCGATATCTTGAAAATCTTGTTATCGCTATTCCTGCAGAAATGATGGTCATATTGACATAGGGTTTCACTAAAAGAATTCTTATGACATCCAGTTGGTCCTACCTGCAAATGGAACAAATGTTTTATCTAACTTTTGTTTTCCTTCGAGAGGAAAGGGAAACTACTTAAAACGAAAACTGTTATCTGCACAAACATACATATAATTCTACAGGCTAAGCACACTTTGTTGTGAATTTAGGCGAAGTTTTACGGTAAGAACTATTAGTAGAGGCAGTTATTTAATTATCGATACTTTAAAAGCTATTGTGAGAGAAGAAGTTAAAGTATCATTTTACATGTACATTTTTGAAAATGGGCTTTTGTATACTGTCACAAGTGATATGTGTTTCATTTTGTAGATAATTGTGACATTTTATAAATAACTGGGTCGGATTTTAGAAGCCGCAGTGGCTCATTGTTTATCGTTCCGGACTTGCGACCGAAAGGCTGCAGGTATGAATCATGCCATCGGATCAGCCTGGGTCGGCTACACTGGTGGGTCCCTGGGTAAGGTAATTTAACCCAATCGGTTCGGTACTAAATAACCTACTTTTGTTGCTTTGCCGTAAAATACCAAACCGAACCAAACTGGGCCAGATTTTCGTTCAAAATGATGGGATGTCTTTGAGTGAAATAAATGCCAGGTATATAGTGCGTTCACAATATCAGTGTGCCGGCAATGAATATAAAGAGTGCATCAACTCTTGAACTTAGGAATGTCGTAGTAATGCATGTTCTGAATGGTCTCGCTAGTAGTATGGTGGGAGTGTTGGGGTACTGGATGGGACACTTGGGGTACCAACGGGAATTTAACGTTGTTGGGACTCTATAGGTACTTTTGGGACCCTATAGGTACAAAAGTGAAAACATTTATAGGTACTGTTGGGACTCTATGGGTACTTACGGGAATTTAACGTTGTTGGGACTCTATAGGTACTTTTGGGCCTCTATAGGTACAAAAGTGCCAAGATTTATAGGTACTGGGATGGCACTTTGGGTACCAACGGGAATTTAGCATTAGGGGTGGCACTTGGGGTACAATGGCCACTTTCTTCTCCCTCTCCTCCTTTTCCTTCTTCTCCAAGTCTTGGAGGAGGTGCCACGCCACCTCTAGATGAACTCGAGTTTGTCTTATGATTTCTATTGTGTTCATTCTCTTGAATAAACGGTGGGATAGCTCTATCGGGGAAGGTGTTGTATTAATATACTAGAAGCGGAGACGTGAAGGAAAACATCCCTTACACCTAAAAAAACCCCCCAAAACCTGCTATCCGACTAAAGGGTATGACGAAGGGATGAAATCACGCCAACATACTATCCAACACATACACCACACCATCCATTGTGCGGATCTAAAAAACAAACAAGAGCGGCGATATACATCAATAATAATTATATTTTATTCAATTTATATACATTATGTTACTCGTGGTAATAAACAATTTCATATAAGTCCAATACAGTTCAATACACTTCCATATTTACCGTTTCATTCTCTTCTTGTTCTGACATTTCAGGAAGATTCTTGTCGACAATTCTCTCATAACTTTCTTCTTGACTCTCATTGATAAACTCCAACTTAATAAAATGTCCATTAGCATCTCTAATCCACTGTCTTTTTTGACAAATCCTGTAAACTTCACGCTTATCTAATCCAAAACATCTTGCCACATCACAAATGGAATCCATCCGACTGTATAATCCTGAATTCAAGTCAGTTAATTTCACAGGTCTCACAAATCCTCCAATGACTTGACTCTTCTTCTCTGGCTCTTCCCATCTAGCTTGAAATCTTTTCTGGAACTTCTTCGAAAAGACCGACTTATAAATCCCAGTACAGCAATAGTAGATACCTCCTGTATGACAATCAAAATATTTAATAGTCTTTGTCATACTTTCAAATCTTCTTTCGTCTGTCTCACCAACAAACTGGCACAACACACTTCTAGCACTTCCAAAATGAACTCTCCTTTTTTCTTTATCATTCTTCACATGCTTGTGCAAACATGTTTGTTCACTAGCAGTCATCACTTTTAGATTTTCTATTCTATCATCATCAAGTACATCATTGAGATATACCACTTGACTCTGTCTTGGTAGATCCACTCCATTCACCGCTTCAAAGACAAATCTCCCTCGATTTGTATGTTTCTCCCTCTTTCCTTCCTTACCAGCAACATTAATAGTTATCGATCCAAATGAATTCAAATTTCCTTTGACTTTCCTTCCAGACTTCAAATGATAGACATTGCCAAGTATGTCAGCAGCATAATTATCATACACCTTATGGACATACTTATTCAATTCAATTCCAAAATCTCTTTTTTGTTGAAGTTGTGGATATTCTGAAGCCCAATGTCCTTTCTCTTGGTAGATATAGCAAGTATCTTGACTTTTATCTCGAGCGCAGTACTTTTCCATCTTCACAGTTTGAATGTTCAATCACCAAAAGACTGATTCTGAAGGTACGAAGCTCTCTCTTTATATAGTCTCCTCTCTCTATATAAAGGTACCTGGGTGAAAACCGAATCAGTTTCAAATCAGATTTCAAGATGAAAAGATCACGCAAAATCTATGATAAAACAGAAGAAGAAGAAGAAACAAAGAAGCCACGTCGATTTTCCGTACCACCTGAAACGCCGCTAGATGAAGTGCTAGCTCAAGTTCAAGCGAGCGATTTCGAAGAAGAGATGAGTGAGCCTGAAACCCAAACTTCTAACCCACCCAAAGAATCCACTACCACCACCACCACCAGAACCCCAGACCAAGAAACACAACCTAGTACTTTGGTTTCTCCTGAAAATTACTATCGGATTCGAGAGACTCAAAAAATTACCTCTCGAAAATTTAAAACTACAGCTTACACTCGTACGGTCCACTTCAAAGACTTCAAGTCTGAAGTGCCTCCCGAGAAAGCGGCGGGGTTCATTAGTGATTTGTGGGATTCTGTCTTAATGAACTTGAAACGTCAATGTGGAGCCAAAGAAGATGATCGCTTGAGACTGGCCATCCATCATGACAATTTGAAGAGTCCTGTATGGATCGAGTTCAGCACCCCGGCAGAATTAACGCCAGACAAAGTCATGTCTAAAATAGAACATGTGCAACAATCCAATGACAAGTTTACCATCACCGATGGAAAGGCCACACTCTACATGACACACGTTGCTCCTCCTCGAGGAAGCGGACGAAGTAGGAAATCGTTATTGGTGGACGATCTTCGTACTACCAAACGAAGTGTCGTCCAAATCGACAATACCCAAGACCAGATGTGTTTGGCTCGGGCTATTGTGGTGGGTCGCACGTTTGCCAAGAAGAACGAGAGTAAAGAATGGAAAAAGCCAGGAATAACATTCGACGATCTAACAAATCCAAACAACGAAAAGAAGCAGAACTCCTGTTACAACAAGCTGGGATCCCTAAAGAGACCGTGTGTGGCATTTCTCAAATGCAGAAACTTCAAGATGTTTTGGCTCCTCATTATACTTTGAAAGTTCACCCTCAAGAAGTGCGCGGAGATATGGTGTTTCGAGGCACCGATTTCCCTGAGAGAAAATACATTCACCTCTATTACCATCAAGAACATTTTGATACCATTACTAGTATTACCGGATTTTTAGGATACGGATACTACTGTGAGAAATGTAACTATGGGTTTAACAGTCGAGAGCAACACATTCATTGTGGTCAGAGATGTCGGGGTTGTTTAGCAGACCAGCCATGCCTTCCTGAACAACAACACCACCACACCCATTGTGAGACGTGTCGACGAAGTTTTGTCAGTCCTTTTTGTTACCAACAGCATCGCAAGACACAAGGTCACCAACAAAAATGTGCTTGCGACTTATTGAAATTGTGTTCTACGTGTGGACAGCTAATTCGTACCAACAACTCTAAGAGACACGTTTGTACCGGCAAGAAAAAATGTTCTATTTGTCATCAGATCGTCGATTTTGATCATCGATGTTTTATTCAAAAGTTTGACAAGACAGAGAAGAAAGAAATAAAGAAGAACAAGAACCAAGTAGATTTCATCTTTTTTGATTTTGAATGCATTCAAGAAACAGGCATTCACATCCCCAATTTTTGTGTGGCGCATCGGGCTTGTGATCAGTGTATTCAAGAATCAATTCATTTTCACTGTCCTCATTGTAGTCGGATTCCAGGAGGACGCGAAAAAATCTTTCGTGGAGTTAACACTTTGTCTGAGTTTGCTGAATGGGTTTTAGACCCTACCACCCACGACAGTTGGAGCGAAGAAGACATTCAACGTTATGGAGATTGTCATCGGTATGCCACCGTCATAGCTCACAATTTTTCAGGATACGATGGGCAGTTTTTACTTAATTATTATTTGAACCATGGGACCGAACGTCCTGAAGTCACCATGAACGGAAAAAAGCTCATCTACATGAAAGTAGGACAAGTACAGTTTAAAGATTCTATGAGTTATTTGGCCATGCCTTTGAGTCGCATGCCAAAAACGTTTGGCATGACAGAAATGGCTAAAGGCTACTTTCCTCACTTCTTCAACACGGAAGCTAATCAACATGCTGTCCTACCTCATTTGCCTGCCCTTCATGATTACGACCCCGATGGAATGCGCCCCGAACAGCGAGAAGCTTTTCACACTTGGTACCGCGCTCACCAGTTCGATCCATTTGACTTTCAAGAAGAGATGCTCAAATATTGTCGATCCGATGTGGATATTTTAAGACGTTGTTGTGGAAAGTTTCGAGAGTTATTTCTCGATCACGGAGAGGTCGATCCTTTGAAAGATGCAGCCACCCTACCTAAAGCCTGTTCCTTAGTCTACAGGCAAAATTTCATGCCCGAGAACCAAGTAGCCATCAACGACTCCAACACGTCTCTCTTTGCTAGTCGTCAATATTCGGTCAAAGCTTTACGTTGGTTTCATTACTTGTGTGAAAAAGAAGACAAATGGATACAACATGCTAGAAACGGAGGAGGAGAAAAGAAGATTGGAGGTTATTCCGTGGATGGATTTGATTTAGAAAACCCGCACACAGTATACGAGTTTCAGGGTTGTTTGTTTCACGGATGTCCTACTTGTTACCCTGATCGAGAGATGAAAGGCCCTTATTCAGATTCTACCATGGAACAGTTATACGAACAGACTTGCCAACGACGCCTCAAGTTAGAAAGTCAAGGATACCAAGTGGTAGAAATGTGGGAGCACGAGTACGATCGACGTTTGAAAACCGATCCTGAATTTAAGAACATTACTCAAAGTTACGACGCGGCCGCCATCGAACCTTTAGATCCGCGCCACAGTTTATTTGGAGGACGAACCAATGCCACTCGCTTGCTGTACGACGTGAATGAATCCCAAGGAGAAGAAATCAAATACATCGACGTGTGTTCTTTGTATCCTTGGGTGTGTAAATATGCTCGTTTTCCCACCGGTCACACTGAACTTTTGACAGAACACATTGACGTGGAACACATTCGTCAATACGAAGGATTAATTAAATGTAAAGTCTTACCTCCGACAAACTTGTACCATCCCATCTTACCTCACCATTGTCAAGGAAAACTGATGTTTCCTTTATGTCGGACGTGTGCCGAAACGTGCAACCAAGATCATCCCTGTCACCACACGAAGGAAGAACGGTCTTTGACAGGAACGTGGGTTAGCGCCGAATTGTTTCGGGCACTGGATCGTGGATACCATTTGTTGAAAGTATACGAAATCTGGCACTTTCCAACTACAGCCCAATACCAAAAGGACGACGCCACCAATCATCCAGGCATTTTCTCGGGGTACGTCAATCAGTTTTTAAAACTGAAACAAGAAGCTAGTGGTTATCCTTCGTGGTGTCAGACTCCCGAAGACCAAGAACGATTCAAAGAAGAGTACCGTAACATCGAAGGCATCACTTTGGAAGAGGTGGAAAAAAATGAAGGAAAAAGATCGTTTGCCAAAGTGATGCTCAATTGCTTGTGGGGAAAAATGGCCCAACGTACGATCTTACCCAAAACGTTACTTTAAACTAGTGGACGACAAAAGTATACTAGTCAAACACGTCGAAATCGTCCGCGATGATTTGATCATAGTCAATTTTGAAGAAGAACCCAAGTTTGTCAAACCTGACAAGTTTAGCAACGTAGTCATTGCCGCTTACGTGACCGCTCATGCTCGCTTAAAATTGTACGACGAAGCGTTAGAAGTCTTGGGAGATCGTGTCTTGTACTTTGATACTGACAGTTGCATCTACATTCATCGACCCGGTTACCCCCACCCTACCATTCAAGGAGATCGTTTAGGAGCCTAGACAGACGAGCACCCTCAAGATACCATTCTGAGTTTTGCCAGCGGTGGCCCTAAAAATTATGGGTACCGATACCGAGATCCACAAGGTCAACTTCACACCTCCTGTAAAGTCAAAGGATTGACTCTGAACTATCGAACTAACCAAGTAGTCAACTTTGAGGTTTTAAAAAATGCTTTACTGTCTGGACAAGTGGAAGACTTTCAAGTACCCACGTTAGAACCTCACAAGATTGTACGACTACCTAATCATCAAATCGTTACTCGACCTGTTCAAAAAGTGTACCGCATCGTGTACCAAAAACGAGTGAGACTTCCAGATCACACGACTTTGCCTTACGGACACGCTGATTTGGAGTATAAAAAAGGAACCCCTTCCAAGTCAAACCATTCATTGCAAATACAGACGTTAACCTAGAAAGAAGAAAAAAAAGGAGATGAGTCATTTTGTCATCCTTCCACCAAACTACAATAAGAGTACTCAAACTACCACCCACCCACCATTACCAAGGGAGAAATGTAGTGGTGGTGGTGGTGTGAACTCCAAGTACCATCATTACGACTTGGAGTGTGATGCAGTACCATGCGACGAGACGGATTCCGTACGGTTTGGCATCCCCGATTCACACGTTCAAACGGATTCCGTACGTTGAAACATCTTGGATTCAGGACCATCTGGAAGTCTCACTCATCGACAACCCTCTAAAGAGGCAGTACGACCTTTGTGTTTTACTGGAAATACTAAAGGTACCTGTATTGACCATAACAACAACAAGGGAATAGGCATTGATAAATATGCGCATGTCAGAATACCTGTGACTTTGCCTGGTTATTCCAAGTATGAAAGTCGACTCGAGTCATTTAAAGACAAGTGGCCAAAATATCTACAAGGACCTAAACCTGAATCTTTAGCCAGATCTGGATTTAAATACGTGGGAGAAGGAGATAAAGTTCAATGTTTCAGTTGCGGTGTGAGACTTCACCAATGGGAGCCTAACGACTCAGCTTACATTGAACATGCCAGATGGTCTCCGCACTGTCAGTTCTTACCTTTATTGGCTTTAGAAGAGTACGGGTACGATGAGCCAGATACCAAACAGAAGAAGAAGTAGTAAAAAAATTCCATGTCGGAGGAGAATACTTCTTAGAAGAATACATTGGTGGTTTACCTTTGGAGTTGCAAGAACGCATTTTTCAGTATATACCTAGCTTAGAAGCTCGCATTCGTGGTTTACCTTTGGAGGTACGAGAACGTATTTACGGAGAGTTGGTCCAGATTCAAGTGAAACGTAAACTTCAATTCATTCCTCGATTTGCGTACTACCGTGACTTTCGACATATCAGAAGTCTGAATTTGAAGAAAAACTATCACAAGTATCGTGAAGAATACAAAAGAGAGTTACTTCTTTCCAAGTCGGAAACTTTACCAGAACACATTCGTGGCTTGCCTTTGGAATTACGTCAAAAGATTTACCGAGAGTTGGTCAAGATCCAAGTGAAACGTAAACTCAAAGTCATTTCTCGAGCTGTACACTATGCTCTCTTCCAAAGTCATAGAAGGCTGATTCTGGGAAACATCTATTGCTGGCACTACGTTGAAGGAGACTTTCTCAAAAGGTACCATCCTTGGGAGCCTGGCTATAAAAAGCATGCCACCCAAGATACCTACCTTAGCCATCTCACCCTATCAGGTACCGGTATGTCTGGGCTCTACTCGTCACTCATGAAACGGATTCCGTGGAAGGAAGTCAACGATCGTGTTCAGACCTTAGAGGATTATGAAGACTTGTTACAAGAATTCTTTCCATTGAATTTTGGACGTTATGTGGTATGTGTCTTAGTGACTGCTTATCTTAGAATTCGTTTTCCAGGACATTCGTTGTGGAATATTTTTGAGGACAAGTGTTTGCCTTGGATTATTTTAAAGGAACCGTGGTTGCTTTGGACTAATTTGTCGAGTCCAAAAAAAACAAAACAATATGACCGTTTTTTCTTCTTCGGTCTTAGTAGAAGAAAAAGATTATAAAAACTTGATTTTATCAGTACACGAAAGACAAATTGTACTTAAAGCGTTGAGAGTGGTAATGAAAATCAGTGAGGAACCTCCATGTGAAGAAGACATTCGTCACACTTTATCTGTCTATAAAACATTTCAAGAAGTGTGTTTTGCTAGTGAGTTACACCAACAACTTTTCAATTGGAAAGATGTACGTCCCTGGAGAAACCTTGGTTTCCAATCTTGGCTACAAGAAGTGGCCCAGTTTGCCAAAGATTTGGCAACATGTCCATAAGAGTCTAAAAGTGAAAAAATGGGAACCTCAATGGGAAACCCTGAAAGAAGAAAAAGAAGAACCTGACACCACAGAAAAAGATGGCCACACCACCGTTGTCCAAATATCACAACCCCCTGAGGAACACAACCCTTCCTTACCGCCGCCGTCAGAGTATTCTTCTACCAAAACAAAGACGACCAGAAGATTGTCACCCCAAGCAGTGCCTGTGTATTTCATTCCTAGGACACCAAAATGTTGTACATTGACTTGTTTATACAACACTTTAAATGTTTTTGTGGTAGCCTTAATTGTGTACCTGATCATTTTACTTTGCTATTTTATCACTCGTTCGCTTCTTCGTGTTCGTGTAAAGTTGTAAATATGTTTTTGTTGTGTTGGTTGTTTTTTTTTTTAAAAAATAAACGTGTATGAAACGTATAAAATGTCTTGGGTCTTTTGTCTTCTTCTCAAAAATCTTCTTACCTCAGTCATGGCAACATCATCTTCTTCTACCTCGTCTACCTCTTCTTCTGTGGTCAAAGTGATTGACGAAAAGTTAGATCGTCAAAGTTGGAACGCTTTGTATCTGCGCCATCCATTTAACATGTTGATTGCTGGACCTAGTGGTTCAGGTAAAACCGAATTTGTCAAACGTTTGATCGTGTGGTGTTACAAAGAGTGGCAACCGTCTTACACACTACTTCAAGAAAGTCAAGGAGAAACCATTTCGTTTGTAGAAGGCATCCCTCACGAAGACGATGGAATCGTGTCTGACGTGAGTCAAACCCATTTGGTTATTTTTGATGACATGTTAGGAGAAGACGAAGAAGAAATAAAACTTTGGTTTACACGAAAAGGACACCATCGTAATGCTAGTATTGTCAACATTACTCAAAATTTATTTCAACAAAGTAAAGCCTATCGGACCATCAGTCTGAACGCTCATTACGTGGTCTTGTTTAAAAGCCCCAGAGACAAATCTCAAGTACAAGTGTTAGCCAAACAGTTAGGCATGTCCTGGTTGAATTATGCGTACGACGATGCCACTCAAACCCCTCACGAGTATTTACTCATTGACTTAAAGCCCACCACTCCTGACTATTTGAGATTTCGTGCCCAATTGTTTCACCTTGGGGTCAAGAAGGAGGTCCTGTCATTTACACATCCCCTTCAGCCAATTTTTAAAAAAAGAAAAGAAACTATAAAAACAACCACCACGTCATTTCTGTCTCACACTCTTTCGAGATGACTTCCTTTCAAGCTCATCCTTCGGCTAAATTGATTCGTGCCTTGTATGGCATCAGTCGTGAAAAAAATGCACAAGTCCGTGCTCATTTGTTAGAAGCGAGTCTTAAAGAAGTGTTACGATGGTTTACTTTGACGGCACGTCAATTACTGCAAATCATCATTCACATCCCTCATCAAACTCAACGTTTTTTTGAAAAACATAAAAGGGCATTGTCACAACTAGCTGATCCTAGAATCGATTCACGGACTAAAAAACAAATCATTTTAACCCCTGGTGGAAGCGGTTCTTTAGGAGGGGTCATGATTCGTTCCCTTTTGAAATGGGATCCTAATGCCCAAGCCAAAAAACCCAAAAACACCTAAAAAGAAGAAAAGTCCTAAAAAGAAAACCACCAAAAAAAAGAAGAAGAAAGTCACCCCCCAGAAAAAGAAAACAACACCCACCACTGGTACCCGCCGTAAGAGAGGTACTGCGGCCAGGACGCCAACGTACACCCGCAAGACACCACCACCATTGCCATCACCACCACAACAGTCCCCAATGACGAGGTCTCCTTTTGCGTCCACTTCATCATCTTTGTCTTCTTCACCACCCTTCATGATGATGCCTGCCAAACCAGACTTAAGATCCGTGTTTCCTAATTTGATGCAAAAATGGAAACCTATTTCGAAAGTCACCCCTTCAGGACCCTCGACGACATCGGCTGATTTGGCCATGGCAGCAGCAACCAACAAAGTACCATCCCCTAAAACCAAAGTCCAAGAAAGAACCGGTATCTTACAAAGTTTAGTGGATTTATCCAAAGAAGAATTGAGACGATTTAGTCCTTTGAAAACACCTCAAAGTCGAGTGAGGCCTGTCATGAAGATGGTACGTCGTGCAGATAATCAGTGGAGACGTGTTCCAGTATAAAATAGAAGGGTACCCTGCCAGAGACTTCAGACTTGTTTTCTACCCTACTAAAAAAAGATGACTCCTAAACGTATTCACCACCACCACCAAAAAAAGAAGAAAAGTAAAACCACCAAAAAAGGACGACTTCCACCTCGTCTGGCCAAACATTGGGATGTCTTGTCTGTCCTAACCAAATCCAATCCTCCCATGCGAAAACAACTCATTCAAACAGACCCCAAAGAAATCATCGATACCGTGCCGTGTGTGAATGTTGTTTGAACGTTTTGAAAGGAACGGTACTTTTGTCCAAGATACAAAAACAAAAATTAGGGAAACATCGGAACGTTCTTCGTCAAATGGTGAAAAAGAAAATACCTCTTCAACAAAAGAAAAAAATGTTGGTGCAACGAGGAGGATTTCTACCTATGTTGATAGGACCGTTGTTAAAAATAGCAGCTCCTTTGTTAGGAACGATTGCTGGACCGCTTTTAGGAGGTGTCATGCGATAACCAAAAAAAAAAAAAAAAAAAAAAAAAAGAAGATAAAAAGGACCACCCTTCTCTGAAAAGACCACACCTTTTTGGTACCTTTGGATGAAATGGAAGGACGAAAACTGACTTTAGTACCTTACAAACGATGGATGGAATTTCATCGTTGGAACGAACAACGGATACCTCATTTACCACCCAATCCTAATCTCAACGAGATGTCCCAGTTACAACAAGAATTACAATCCCTGATGGAACGAAGCAATTTGTCAGAAACAGAAAAATCGCAACGGTACGGTCAACTTTTACAACGTCTACAACTCTTTCGCCAAAAAGCAGTCGACGAAACAGCTCCACCCAATATGAGAGATTTTAAGACCATGATGAAAAGCGAACCTAAAGTGACCACCACTAAAACAGACACCGGTACAGGAATGACCGTAAAAGAAGAAAAAGAAGAAGAAGAAGAAGGAGAAGAAGAATTACCAACTCCACCTACTCTTAAAAAGAAAAAAAAGTTAGCCACACCGGGTTGGATAAAAAAGATGTTGTCAACCCCATTACCCTCAGAAAAGAAAAAGAAAGAAGTGAAGTCAGAAGTCAAAACAGAACCGATGACCCCTGTTCAAACCACATCCACCTTTACACCAGTGGCACGTCGGACACGTAAACAATCCAAAAAGATACCCCACGAAGAAAAGAGCATTGGTACTTGGTTGACTTATTCTTGAGGAAATCATGGAGAAACTGTTAACCACCATTTATTACAATCCTGGTCATGCTGCTGGCTACGGAGGAGTTCAAAAATTATATCGAGCTGCCAAAAGTAAATTGAAAAGTGTACGTTTGCCCGAAGTACGACGATGGTTACAAGAACAATCGACGTACACGTTACACAAACCCATTCGACGTAAATTTTCTAGAAGTACAACTCAAGTAGAAGGCATCGATCATCAATGGCAAGCCGATTTAGCCGACGTCTCTCGTTTAGCCACTTACAATCGTGGTCACAAATATTTGTTTTGTGTCATCGACGTGTTTTCCAAATTTGCTTGGGTTCTGCCTTTGACCTCTAAAAACAGTACCGAATTGGTACGTGCCTTAAAATTGGTCTTGAAACAAAGTGGACGCCAACCTTTACGATGGCAAACTGACAAAGGCACCGAATTTCTAAATCAAGCTTTTCAAAAAGAATTGAAACAAAGACAAATTCATTTTTTTGCTACCGAAAATCCTGAAACCAAAGCCAGTATCGTGTAACGTTTTTAAAGAACTTTGAAAGAACGCATGTGGAAA
Organism: Margaritifera margaritifera; assembly: GCA_029931535.1. Classification (NCBI taxonomy): domain Eukaryota; kingdom Metazoa; phylum Mollusca; class Bivalvia; order Unionida; family Margaritiferidae; genus Margaritifera; species Margaritifera margaritifera. Next base: position 9,965,542 of record JAQPZY010001684.1, read on the forward strand.
TATTTTACACATCAACATACTCTCAAGTACATCGACGTGTTACCCCGTTTGGTCAAAGCGTACAATCAATAGTACCATCGTAGCATCGGATGTGCCCCCGAAGAGGTCAGCCCTGAAAACGAAGTGACCGTGTTTGATAAATTGTTTGGTTCACCCCAGAAAAAAAAAGAAGAAGAAAACCTTGTTAGAGTTAAAGACGGGAGATTGGGTTCGCATCGGAAAAACCAAACGTACTTTTGACAAAGGTTATTTACCCAACTGGACCACCGAATTATTTCGTGTCACTACCCCCGTCCGTGGACGCGATCCTCCCGTCTATAAATTGGAAGACATGCACGGTGAAGTACTCAAAGGAACATTTTACTTGCCTGAGTTACAACGAGTGACCAAAAAAGAAGACGCCTTGTACGACATCGAAAGCATTCTCGAACAAGAAGAAGTCAAAGTACGTTGGAAAGGATATCCTCCTAGTTTTGATTCTTGGATTGCTGCTTCTCAAGTCGTCGACTATAAAAAGAAAAAGAAGTAACTCAACAACATGCCATTCAACACAGCAACCACGACTTCAACGACTCCTTCGCAGAGTTCTTCTCTTCAAGAATTACAAAAACAACCGCTTTGGGTGTGGTGCGGAGAACGTGTACCTAAAAATCAAATCGTCTTTTTCTGCCAAATTTTTGTAGTGTATTGTGTCATCGGAGCAGCTATTGCCAATTTGAGTTCGCAACAAGGAGACAAACAATTGTGGACCATTTTACTCAGCAGTTGCATCGGTTATCTTTTACCCAGTCCCTCTTTGAAATTTACGACGACGACGGACAACAGTCACCACAACAACGGGAGTACGAGCAACGTCAGTCCACCTTCTTCTTCCAGTCACCACCACAATACCAGTCCTCTTTTGGAACCTTTTGAACATCATTCTTCTCTCCACTTGAGTGACTCCTCGGACACCAGAACCACTTTGGAACTATGAATGACCAATTTTATTTAACGTTACCTAGTGACAGTTCCATGAATGTGTTTCCCAACAACACCTTATGTTGTTTCACGGCCAAATTACCTCAATCCATCCAATTAGATCACGATGCTCATTGGGAAGTGGCTTTGGTAGAAATCATTCATCCTACGCAAATCATGAACATCGACGATGGTCAAAGCACTTTCATCGTGGAAATCTTGAACAAGGGAGTGCATGATGAGTTGGAGAAAATTCAACCTGGCCTTGAGCATTCCAGAAAGGTATTCACGAAGATGACTCCTCCCTTTGCGAGCCATACCATGAGAATTCCTAAGGGGTATTATTTTAGTGCTAAACATTTGGTGGAGACGATTCAAGCCGTCTTCGAACCCCAATTTGCCAAAGCCTTGGAAAAAAACAAAAAAGGGGTACGAATCGCTTACCATGATGTGGCACGCCGTTTCATCTTGCAATTTTTTAAAGAGAATGGGGAACTCATTGACGACAAAAAAGACAAAAACTTACCCGAGCAGGACAGAAAATTCATGACCATTGAATTTTCTCCTGGGTTGAATGCTATTTTGGGTGGAAATAAAAAGTATACTAATAAAAAAGTCGCAAGCAACGTAGAATTCGCAGATGGTTTTCGCACCCCTATCGAATTGAACGTGGGACTAAATTTAATGTTTGTGTACTCCGATGTGGTAGAGTACAACGTGGTGGGTCACACAGCTGCTCCCTTACTGAGAGTCATTCCTTTCAAAGTGGATACTGCTGCTGGTGCGTACGAAGAAGGTGGAAACACGTTTCACGTTCACCGTGAATGTGTACATCCTCATTATCTTCCAGTCAGTAAATCGTATTTTGACAGTGTCAACATTAGTATAAAAGGAGATTTGGGACAAAGTGTGCCATTCATTGACAAAGGAAAAGTCACGGTGAAACTACATTTTCGAAAAAAGGTTCTCTAACGCCTTGTAACATCTCCCCCCCCCCCCCCCAAAAAAAAAAAATGTATCCAGTGTACCGAGGAGTGGCTCGACAACGAGGACATGGTTTAGGAGATATGTTAAGATCAGCTTTTCGGACGGTAGCTCCTATTTTGAAACCGATGGTGTCTCGAGGATTTCATGCCTTAAAAGATGCCGCTTTGACACAAGGAAAAGAATTTTTGCAAAACGTCCTCATCGACAAACAAAATCCTAAAGAAGCCTTTATGAGAGCAGGCAAAAATGTGTTGATGAACACTGGTAAAGATCTTTTGGGTCTCCGAGAAAATCCTATAAATACGCTTCACGCTTCAGGCTCTGGCATTACTTCACAGCAAGGACAAGGTAGAAAGAGACGACGACAACATCGAAATCCTTTCAAAGTTCATAAAAGAACAAACGACAGTTCCAAAAAGAATAAGAAAAGAAAAAGAACCATCAGAGAATTAGACGTGTTTGATTATTAACACCATTGAAAATGATGCACCGAGATTCTTGCGAATGTACCAAGTCAGAACTGGATATGTTTACCATGCCTCCCACCATGATGACGATGCAAGAATCCCAATGGGTAGAATTTCATCCTGTATCGTCTTTGTCGGAATCAGCTCCTATCGAATTTGAAATCAAAGGACAAACCGAAGATTACATCGATCTGAATGACAGCTACTTGTACCTGAAACTCAAAGTGATCAAAACGGCGGACAGCAGCCTTCCTGATGGCAATTCCAGAGTCGCTCCAGTCAATAATTTCATTCATTCCTTGTTCAGTCGAATAGATTTGTACTTGAATAACAAACTGGTCAGCAGCAGTTTGGATACTACCCTTACCTTGCTTACTTGGAAAATCTCTTGACGTATGGAAAAGAAGCCAAGAACACTCATCTGGATGCTTCAGTGGTCTGGAAACCTGACACCGCAGGAGAGAATACCTTCAACGACACAGAGGTGTCAGTACCGGCGAGGGTTGAGAAGGCTGCTGATGGTGTTGCAACTGGAAATATAATTCCAGCAGAACCGCACAATGTGGGATTTAACGACCGTCGAAAGAAAATCAGACGCCCTTTAGAACTGATGGATCGTTTGCATTTGGACATGTGGTTGCAAGACAAGTATTTACTCAATGGAGTAGATGTACGCCTGAGACTAAATCGAAGCAGTGCCGCTTTCCATTTGATGGCTAATGCTAACGAGTGGAAAACTGTCATCCAAGAAGCCAAACTTTACGTGCGGCGTGTAGAAGTCTTACCGAAAGTGGCCAACGACATCAGTCAAACCTTGAGCAGAACCACTGCTAAGTATCCTGTGCGACGCGTGGAAGTGAAAACCTTTACTGTGGCCGCTGGACTCCGATCCATAGTCGAAGATCACATCTTCCAAGGACAGCTCCCCAAACGCTTGATCATTGGCATGGTCAGAAATGCAGCCTTCAACGGAGTCCACGATCAGAATCCGTTCCAGTTTCAGCACTTTAACGTCTCCAAGATAGAAGTCAGTCGAGATGGCAAGATCTTGTGTACCAGGCCTTTTGAACCTGACTTTGGCGCCAACGCCAAAACTTACTAACGATCTTACTTGACCCTGTTTGAAGCCACAGGACAGTTAGGCACCAACAGTAGCCACGGCATTACGTACGACGATTTTGCAGGAGGGTATGCCTTGTGGGGATTTGATTTCACTCCGGACCAAGGCAGCGATGAAGGACATTTCCACCCTATAAAATCAGGCCCCCTTCGTGTGGAACTTCAGTTTACAAATCCTCTACCCGAGACAGTGAACGTCGTCTTGTTTGCAGAATTTGATAATACTCTAGAGATCAACAGTTTGAGAGAAGTGATTCTAGACTATTAGAAGAAAAAAAAGATGCAGCACAAAGAAGAAGAACCTATGGAGATAGATGAGGGATTTTCTGAAGTGATTCCACAGTCACCAACTACCACAAAGGATGATGATGATGATGAAGTCATTCGTTCAGAACCTAAAAAAGAAGAAGAAGAAAACAATTCAGTTCCTGTGTTTACTGGATATATGGTTTCTCGATGGCTAGAACAAGAAAAACAGTTGATGTCCTGTTATGCTCAGGAATTGACTGAAAGAATTAACAGTCTGATTAAAGATCAATGTTATGGATGTCAAAACGATCATCCCAGTCAGATACAACACGACAAATGTATGATGTTGACAGGTGAAGAAAAATTGGATGAATATTTGGAAACGGCCTGGACACAAATCTCAGATGAACACGTGTTGAAACAGTGGTATAAAGTCTTGCAGACTTCTTCTTTTCCTCCACTTACTCCTCTGGAGATCAAACGAATCGAAGGACTCATTCAACAGAGTGCAGAGCCTATTCGACGTGAATATTCCTGGAATTACAAGACAGATCAATTCAAGTTTAAAGTCAGGTGTGAATTGGTGACCCATTATTTCCTGTGAAGAAGAAAAAGAAAAAAATGGATACCAGGGAACTTCATTACCTATTGACTCGTAGTTCCTATACTTCTTTTTGGAATCCTGTGGTATGTGTTAAAGATGAACTACCTCATCTTAAACCAAAAAACGTTCATGCCTATGTCATCAATACCGACGATAGTCATCTACCAGGAACCCATTGGGTTGCCGTGTACTTTCCCAACAATCAGTGCGTGGAATATTTTGATTCTTATGGATTACCTCCTTTGGAAAACGACATCATCGACTTTATGAGAAGAAATGCCGTCTCGACTCAATTCAATAATGTTCGACTACAAGGATCAGATTCCATGGTGTGTGGACAATATTGTATACATTATCTTCATCAACGCAGTCTTGGATATTCCTTAGAACATTTACTGACTTGGTTTGATAGTGACTATGCTAAAAACGATACTAAAGTACAACGATGGTTTTGTGAACATTATGGTTATCTCTTGTCTTTAGCTCACAAACGTAGTGTGCATCAAAATGATGTTGATGTAGAAAGGTGGAAGTTTAGTTTACCTTCCCAACGTTGTCAACCTTGTAAATATGCTCCTGTTTAAAAAAGATTTTGTTGAAATGTTAGTTTTTTTATATATTAGAATGGTTATTGTTGAATGAAAAATTGTTATTGTTGAAAAAAAAAAATGGTGTTGTGTGGTTTTTTATTGAATTTGAAAAAAAAATCATATTTATGTTTTCTCTCTCTTTCTATCGATCTAAAAAAAGTTACCCTTTCCTCTATCTGTTATCTCACTGTCGATCTGAAACCCTACCATGTTTTCCATTACGTCCGCGCGTTAAGCATATAAAGCGGTGCGTTGGCCAGTGTAGTCATTCTCGTTGACTCGTCAAGATCTCAACAGTTCCCAAAAAAAGAAGATGGCCGCAACCAAGATTACAAAGCTGAATGAAGCTATGGTCAACATTCAGAGGGTGAAGAATCATTTGATGGAAACCCACCCGGAGAGAAAGACGATGACGTTCATTCAAATGGCGCATGATCTAGTAGAAGAGGTACTGAGAGAAGAAATACTTCGGGAAAGAACAGAATGGGAGGTAGCACAACGACTACAGCAGCAGCAGCAGCAGCAACAACAACAGCAAAGACAACAACAGCAACAACAGCAACAACAACTTATGCAGTCCAACAAACTACCTGACGGCGAAGTCAGTTGCAAGATTGACTGTGAAGAATTTGCTTTCTCTCTCACCCGAAAGAGACCTGCCTGCCTTAAAGCTGTGAGACCCATCGCTAAACGTGGTCGCCCTGCTGGAACTGCTACTACCACTGCTACTTCACCCCTAAGAAGTTAAAAAACAACATAGCTTCTTAAAACCCAACGGTCCTTTTAAGGGCCACCCCAAATCTCTAGAAAAGATCACTACTCTCAAATTGCCATATATATATTTTATGTTTTATATGTTTTGTATGCTTGTTTGTTTGTTTTGTTTGTGATAACCCACTCTAACAAAAAAAACCCTTTTCCCTCTTGTATGTTTGTGGTGTGTGTTGAATATAAATTTTTTTTAAAAAAAATGGATAGTGTGATGTGTGAAAGATTGATATAAAAAAATTTTTTTAAAAAAAGTAAAAAAAAATAGTTGTGTGCTGTGTGAAAGTTTGATATTAAAAATTTTTTTTAAAAAAAAATGGATAGTGTGGTGTGTGTTTGATTTTTATCAAAAGTAGTTTCTTTTAGGTCCGCGCTTTTAGAGTAAGAGGTGATGGAGTGCAAAATCCGCGAAGCGAAGAATGACGTCAAACGAATGACGTCAGACGCGGGGTAGTGGGGTGATGTTTTTTTTTTGTTTTTTTTTAGGTGTAAGGGATGTTTTCCTTCACGTCCGCGCTTCTAGTATATTAAAACAACACCTTCCCCGATAGAGCTATCCCACCGTTTATTCAAGAGAATGAACACAATAGAAATCATAAGACAAACTCGAGTTCATCTAGAGGTGGCGTGGCACCTCCTCCAAGACTTGGAGAAGAAGGAAAAAGAGGAGAGGGAGAAGAAAGTGGCCATTGTACCCCAAGTGCCACCCCTAATGCTAAATTCCCGTTGGTACCCAAAGTGCCATCCCAGTACCTATAAATCTTGGCACTTTTGTACCTATAGAGGCCCAAAAGTACCTATAGAGTCCCAACAACGTTAAATTCCCGTAAGTACCCATAGAGTCCCAACAATACCTATAAATTTTTTCACTTTTGTACCTATAGGGTCCCAAAAGTACCTATAGAGTCCCAACAACGTTAAATTCCCGTTGGTACCCCCAAGTGTCCCATCCAGTACCCCAACACTCCCACCATACTACTCTCGCTATCAGTATGTTTTATAGTTAGTCGATTTGCAACTTTTTTTTAACGAAGGCCCGAAATATCCTTTACCCATTGTGGTGTAATTTACAAGATCTGAAACCCAAATTAACGCCTACATTGTGCATGAATATCTGAAAAGTAACATACATATTTATTGATAATATTGAAAATTGAAAAAGTTTTTTAAAAATAAATTAAAGCTTACAAAATTTAACTATGCGAAAGTAGTCCACTGCTATGTCAGAGAAAGATACAGAAAACTGCAGATTTGCTTGACATGTATTATGAAATTGTTTGATTTGGAGAGGAACATCATGTACGTTAACTACATGACTTTGAAACTTTGTCAAAGAAACGAGCCAATTCAAATACTGTATTATATACGGCTGCTTCATAATACATACTAGTATTAAGTAACTGCAACCTCCACAATGGTTTTATCTAGAACTGTCCTCAGTTCTTTATACATGTAGCAATTAAATTGTTATTTGAGTAGTTGTTATTGTGATTGATTGTTTGAATGACTGATTGACCGATTGTTCTGCAATTAGACTTTAGTGGGACATGAAAAGTTTTGAAATAGTGCACCGCTGTGAATTTGACCCTTTATAGTGCCTGATCGTCAATGACTATTTTTGTTGACAAAAAAAGAGTAATGTCTTTGTTGTATAATACATGTATGACTCCTCTCTCTTTCTCTCTCTCTCTCTCTCTCTCTCTCTCTCTCTCTCTCTCTCTCACACACACTAGTACATTTTTAAATGTTGAAAATAGGAGCGAATGATTGTGTTTACCATACTAAGTATTTTGTTGTGACTTCGTCTTTTTCAAGCCGCTTTAGCGGAATAAATCGATGACACATACAACATTGTTTCTATTGTATTGTGTAGAGTGTTTTATATCAATCTCAACAAAAAGAATACTAGAATACTGAAATAAAATCTAATTTAAACGAACTGAAGTCCCTAGCTATTGCTACAGCACTGACGGCAGGTGTAACAGCCTTGAAGTTCTGTAATTCCAGAAGTGAAGTACAGGGGTCAAACTGATCTATGATCGTACATGTGTGTATACAAGGTCAGATTAAAGGCGGAGCAAATGGAACAGTTGAGTCTGGGCCCCGGCCCTGTTGGGAGTTCTGTAACGCAGTGAAAAGGTGTGTGTGTGTGTGTGTCGCTTTTTGAAATTACTCCAGGGCCTCCTACCACCTTAATCCGGTCTTGTATGTATAGAGCTAGTGGATGGGGATAGTTTTCTAATACATACTTACAAACAGTTTAATCGTTTGCATTGTTTTGACGCTAATAACGAGAAAGACACACTATAATGTTACACTACTCTCACAGCTCACTTTCCAGGTCACTTAAATTATACATTTGACAATTCATAGTGCCTTGTACAGGTGTTTTGTATCGCTGATTGCTATTGTACAGGGAACGCGAAGAAAATTTTAAACAGTTTTCTGATCCACAGGTCGCATTCTGTGTAAAACTTACTTAAAAAAGACTATATTAGCAGCAATGTCTAATACAGTTACGGGATATAGGCTGGTTCCGTAGAACATTCTGTGCGTTTTGGCTATCACTAAAAACCTATTTCAATTTGGAAGGCAAATAAAGTGAAACAATACCTACTTGACACCACTGTACTTGTAGACAGATTGGTGCTTGGTGTATTTATAGTTTGTGTATTGTTTTAATGAGATTTCCTCTCAATAGAACTGATAATGCATGATCTATAAATCAAAGTCATCAAATCATTAATGGAAGCATGCATACACGTGTAAAAGCACATTGAATGAATACATCAGTGTATGATTTGCTTGCACATATTGTCACAAGTCTTGCTAATTCCGATGATGATGATGATGATGATGATGATATATATATATATATATATATATATATATATATATATATATATATATATATATATATATATATATATATATATATATATATATATATATATATATATATTCCTGACCGGAAATGTTTCTTGTTAGGACTGATCATCTTGATGATAAATGTTATATATCCAGGGCCGGCCCTATGTAAAATGGCGCCCTGTGGCAACTCTGCATTTGGCGCCCCCCCCCCCCCCCCGCCCCCCTCACCTCCCCGATCGCGGCGCCCTGTGCGGTGACACATGTCGCCCACTCCTAGCGACGGCCCTGTATATATCTATATATCTATCTATCTATTGAAGTTATATTCACGTAACTTCCAAATTCGGTTTGTCGTAATTCGATGTCACTATAACAGGATCTGTGATGAGTTGCGCAACTGTTCTCTCCTGTTGTGAACACTAAGTATGATATAAAAGGAGCGGATATAGTTCATCGAATAATACAAATGTTGCATTTGAATGGCTTCTTTTCAATAGGTTAACATGTGTGAAACCTCACTGTAAACAGGGCTTTCTGACCTTACATTCAGGTAGGAAAATTACGCAATTTTGGTACAACTCTACAAGAAATGTGTACGTATTTTCAGTTTCATGTACGTCTGTAGCATGACGTGTCGTGGATTTATTTGTTTGTGTTGGACATGTACATGAGTTTCCCATCGCCATTGACACACAGGTGTGAAACATTAATAAAAAAATACAGGGACCGTTAAATGCACCAGCTTTTCTTCTTCTAGTTTAGCTCAGTTATTGGTATTTGATGTTTGGATCTAATGGGAGATAATCATTATTGGAAACCTATAATTTGATAGCACAGATCTCTTTACAAGTTTTCCACCGGGCCATCGAGGACATAGTTCCAGGCGTGTGTATCACCAGGTTTGGAGGAAAGATACACACCAAAGTCACAAAACATAGCATGAAGTGTGTAAACAGGGACCTTCATAGAAATCATGTTCTTTCATTGTTCTGGGCCAAATTTGTTCGTAGAAGCAATATTTGACCCTTTTTCCAACTGAGGACGTCATCGGTTGGAAGAGTGTCCTCAGTACGTTGGTGTATAATCTCATGAATGTCCTCTATTTACACACACACACACACACACACACACACACACACACACACACACACACACACACACCTTAAAATACAGCTTGCTATTATCCGCTATTATTCAGTCGATCTTTCTGCCCGTTTTCACATTATTAACTTTGAAAAGAACATAAATGGGCCTGTACTGTACCGTACTTCGTGGAGTGCATAAGGAAAGGATCGTTTTCAAATGTACTTATACATATACACTGTGTCTGCCGCATGTGAAATGTGTATACGATACTTCATTTTCTCTAAAACTATGATTTTATATATATATATATATATATATATATATATATATATATATATATATATATATATATATATAGAGAGAGAGAGAGAGAGAGAGAGAGAGAAATCACAATGGTCAGTTAAAAAGGGGATCGTTGAATAGAAGTACACGTCAACTTCAAGCTAGACAATGTAAGACAATATATCCGATGAACCTTAAGTTTTGTAAAGTGTCCGACAACCTCATAGTATAACCAGGTTCGAATTTCAGAAGGGTATTATTTTTTTTCCTTGTTTATTTTACTAACCTTTTGAAAGTGACAAATACTAGGTAACAGTAATAAAGATGGAGAGGGATGGGGGTGGGTGGGTGGGGGTGGGGTGAAGTGGGGTGGGGTGGTCTTTTAACGGTACTCTTAGCACATTATTGGCTATATCAAACCCGTGATACCCGCCCATGCCAGCCCGTGTCGGCTACCTCGGTGTGTCCTTGAGAAAGGCATTAAGCGCCCATTTTCTCGGCATGATATGGCCAATAATATGTATAAAGTATAGATAAAAGCGACAACAACAACAACAACAACCTCATCTTTATTACAACGCTAATCCTCTACCTGGCATGACGCCAGTAATAGAGGATGTCACTATAGCTTATGCTACTGACACTACTGTATCTAAGAGGGCATACATATATATATATATAACAAACGCTAAATTGAACCCACAGTATCTGCCATAATATTTACATGAATAAAATGCATGTACCTCTGTTTGGATAAAATATGTATGTTTAATAAATATCGGTATTTCAGCTTTCCATCAGTCCTGAATAAAGCTATGATATTTGTTACAGTACATAATCATAAGAGAATTGCATGCCCCTCTAACAAGAGAAGCACAATTCTTGTGTCTATGAACTGACTGACTCTCTCTCTCTCTCTCTCAGTAAAAATAAAACAAAGATGATCTGTGCTCTTTAACACCTCATTATTGAAGTGTTTTAAGTTTAAAGGTGTAAACATCATGTCGAAAATGAAGACTAAGACTTTTTACTGGACAAGTTTTGAAGCTTCGTCCACACAATTAGGAATTATTTTAGTAGCGTCGACATCATGAAATGGGTGTGGGGTTGGATATCGGTAATGTTTTACACTCTGCACATTAGAATGGAGGTTTATACTATTCTCACACCCTCCCGTTTGTTTGTACCCCCCTACAGATTTTATGAACAAAAAACATCAAGGATATAAAATAAATTCACGAAGCTTAGTCATTTTATTCATCAATTAATAATGTCTAGCCTGATTGTCGCCAGGGGTCCCTAACACTCTCGACTGTTTAGTTTTTATCAGACCTCAAGTGAACCTTCTTCCTGTCAACCAACACTGCACCTGCACAGGAAAGATTACAAGCGGATCCTTAATGTACGTAATTTATCTCTCAAGTGATATAGATTACGTATTTCGATTCTCGAGTAAAAACTGTATAGATCTTTGAACTGTCGCATTACTTTGTCACATGGCAAGTATATCAACCTAGGATTGATAAAACTACATGAATTGGGATACTAGTACTTCTTTCATTTTATTTCATTGATCCAACTTAGAGTCCATGTAATGTTGGACAGTAAACCTTAATCAAACTGGCTTGTTTTTCTGATAAGATATAGACTACAAAGCAGCAAAGACGACCAGTCTTCGTATTTTCGGTTTTGTTAAGCAAGAAACTCAAGAATAAGCTCAAAACAACAAAGCCAGATATCATACATGGAGGAAATCAAAGTAATCGAAATTTAGCAGACTAATAGAGGAACCGAAGTTTATAAGATCCTGAAAGTTCTACGAGTTTAACTTCATTTTAATAAAAGTTATAATACATCTAAGTTCATTTTAATCAAAGTTGTAATACATCTAAGTTCATTTTAATCAAAGTTGTAATACATCTACGTTTTCTGATTTTGAGCTTGAGCTTGAGTTTTGCTTAAAATGTTTCAAGAATAAGGGGCCAGAATTTACGTATGTAATACTTGCAATCATCTTTTAGCAATGTAGTATCCAAGAGTAATCTCTCATGTTTCCAGTTGAAAGGGCTTCAAAATTGAATGACATTTTGTTGTTCAGTGTCATCATATTATTCCGATACAAATTCTTAAACTACGTTTGATACGTTCCTACAATCCCACAAAATCTGTAGCTTTGAGTAAAAGTACAAATATAAAATTCAGTTCAACGCTATATCTGAAACTGTTATATAAATCACTGTTGAGCTATATAGCATGTGCTTTTTCCTCTTCAAGTTCTATTGATTAATATGTGAAACGTGTTCGACTGTTCCACAAAATAAAGTATAATTTATAACATTATAAAATACTGTGACCCTATGCAAAGAATACTTAATGCAAAGCTAGTGTTTCTTTCTTTTCTTATCTTCTTGTGCGAGCACCTTTATAAGGGCAGAAACGATTTGCGGTGCATATAAATCTCCAGGGCGAGATGACATTGCTCGCTGAACGAGGAAACGCGACTTATGAAATCAATAAATTCGTATTCTTACGATACCCGCTTTAAACCAAGACAGGTATAGAAAAGTTTTGGACAAAGAAGACGAAATAAATCCACATGGCTCGACCTAGTTTTAATTCGTTCAAGCCTTAGGTCATATTTTAGACTCTCTGTGTGTGCGTGTGTGTGTGAGTCAATTTGTCACCACTTATAAATTATGTTTTTCTCATATGCTACCTGTGTGTGGCCTGAGATTTAAATAACCAAAAATAATGGATTTGTTCTGTTCTCTTCTGTTCTCATCTATAAGTACGAATATCCTAAGATATAATTATATTAAGAATTTACGAAGCCAACTTAGGCCAATTTACGAAACTAACCTATGCCAACATAAAGTCCCTTGAATACGGTTCAGTACAACGACGGTACCTACTAATAGGCTTATAACTTAGTTTTAGAAATATCCTCCCAACGCCGATTCTCCATAATCAAACAAATAATCACTAACATCTCTCAAATCTATGAACGGAGAAGTAAATAAAAACAGCACTCACCCTAGGTTTGCTACAATATGGTTCGGGCTAAATCACCAATCAGATGTAAACAGCATTTACCTTAGGTTTCTTTCAGTATGGTTCGGGCTAAATCAGCTGAATTCTATACATCGATTTGTTTCATTTCAACAAAACAAGGTCATAACTCACACACACACACACACACACACACACACACACACACACACACACACACACACACACACACAGAGGTAGTGAAACAATTTCCCGGTTACAGCGCAAAAACAAACCCAAGTTTGTGAAATTAGTCTACCGCCCGACGATAGATATGAGTAATGACCATAAAGCATGCTTTGTACTTCAAATTCTTTGATTACGATGAAATAGTCGCTCTGACACCGATGAGAGACAGCAAGAGTATCACCAGCAAAAATCTGAACCACAACAATATTACGGTCAGTGGAAGAGGACAACTGGAAAAGATTGAATACTGCCTTAATAGATATCACGTTTCACTGAAAAAAGCATCTGCGAATTAATTATGAGTTTAAGCAAGCTCGTCTGTGGAGAACAATCGGGTTTTCGTTTGTTTGTTTTTTTCTTCAATAATCATTAGATCTATCACTCCGTTATTTCTTTTTGCTAAAGCAACATGCTAGAATTGTACGCACAACCATGAAGTTAGCGTCGATTTGCCGCACTCTATTGTCTTTAGACTGTATCAAATCGGAAATACAAAAGGTTTTCAAATATATGGATGCGTTCAAAGCAGGATTGCTTTGAATGAATCTGAATAAAATTTCTTTGAACTGTAGTCTTAACGGGTGCCTATCAGAACGTCTTACTATAATTCCCCGAACCAATATTTATTAGGAGAAACGATGAACAGATATTGCAACCCATATTTACTTACTAAATCTTATATTAAGCATTTAAGCTTTAAAAAAAATCAAAAGCAAAGTTGACTTGCTGATTTGTGTTTTATGTACTTCTTTTTCTTAACACTGGCTATGTAATCAGAGTTCTTGGTGCTTATTTAAGCGTTTTATTTTGTTTGGGGTTTTTTTTGTTTGTTTTTTTGTGTGGTTTTTTTTATCTATAAGCATTTGCAAAAGCGCCTGTCATTAGACATATTCCGTAATTCCACTTTATTACTCGTTACATACAGATGGTGTTATGGTTTCATTTCACTCTCAATGTCTTCCTCAAACTTAAGATTGTTCTTAATTACTTCGCGAACCTTCTGTTCACACTGATCACATGTCTCCTTCCCCTTTCCTCTTTTGATTCCAAAGAACACTAAGTTGTTTCTTTTGGACTGGTTCTCTAGGCCGTCAACCTTGTCTTCCGGAATAACTCACTTTGGCCTTGAAGGTGGTATTTTCCTCTTCGAGCTCCTTCATTTTTGATGGCAGAGCAAGACATTCATTGACAGTATCCTGTGCCTCATGGATTTGCTGCTGGACCACATCGAATCTTTCATCAAATTTTTTACCAAGTTTCTTCATCTCCGATTTCATAGTCGTCATCATAAGATCGACTGGGTTCAGGTCAGATTCCACAGACAACCTCCTAATTTGTCGTGTTTTCGGTGCAGCGTTTGATTCCGGGCCTGGGTTTTGTTCGACTCCCGCCATGAAAAGTAACATAAGCACAATGTTTAACACAACAATTCGTCCACTCATAGCGTGCGCATGCATCTTCCTCACCATTCCAGTCCTGTTCCACTGTGCCCTTCTATATAACAACACAGAAAGGTCGACGCTCTGTTCTGATCTACACTGACACCCACGATTTTGTCTGCGGTCTTAACTGTCAAAGAGCTTTACTTGTTGTCGAACAGTATACTTTTAACAGCACGGACATGCAGTGTGTTTATGCTTTCACTCAACTGTTCAGAATACAGAATTTAAATGTCATAAAGAACGGATTTTACGCTACAATGCACACTTAAATATAAGCTACTCAAATTTCACATTTGTACTCAACCTAATAAACACTGAGATAGAACGCGCATATAGGATTAAAGGTGACGGTATTATAGTGAAATTTCGACGACATAAGGACAGAAATCTCGTTATACCCAGAGAACGTGAATTGAAGGGCACGGAAACGGGATTTAGTGAGGACTTTTCGCATGTGGTAAGGGACAAGCGTAAAGGGTTAAGAAAATTCTTAGAAGATTTGAAGAAGGATGGTAACATAGGAAGGTTGAGATTCGAAAAAAAATGTATGCTAAGGACAAAGTGTACACATACGATATTTCCAAACAGCGTGTTGTAGAATGTACCAAAAATTAGGGACATGGCCGGCCCAGAAATGACAGTGGTCATCAGAAATCCGTAAATAGCCATAACATTAATTTTCAGTCTAATATTGTTGACTCTAGGAATTCATGTAATTTCATAAATATAAATAACAAATTTAATCAATCATACTCAGAAAATACTAAATCCCAACATAACTTCAGAACACATGATCACTGTATCAACCTTCAGGGCATGAAAAGAAAGTTGTATACATTTTTTATTTCATTTCATTTGTAAGATGCTACGAAATAATTGGTTTTACTGAAGTATGAAAATGTGATGTATCTATGATCACTACTTTCTTTCCTGACTATACGTGTGTAGTAAACCAAAGAACTAGTGATGACCGCGGTGGTGTTTAAGTGTTCGTGCAAAACACACTTTTCAATCAAGTGAAACATGTTTACACTGAGTATAGGGACTTAATTGTTATCTTACTGAACAAGCAATTATTTGAGGTTCAGTATGAGGCCATGCTAGATAGTATCGATATACCCCCCGTCAGGTTCACCTGTATACGATGTCATCTAATGGCATTGACGTATTATAAATCAATATGACTGACATTTTAAACGACACTGAAAATGAAATATACTGGTTACTGACTGGTGATTTTAATTCTAGAGCTGCTTGTTTAGATGACAGATATAAATTGATGATGATTTAAAGTTCATTTCATCACACGATTTTGTACATTATAAGATTGACAACTTTGATACGCCGAGAAAATCGAGAGATACGGAGGTGAATGAATTTGGTAAAAGTTTGATTCAGTTTTGCTGTATTGGTATTCATTTTCTAAACGGTAGAGTTGATAGTGATGGACAGGGAGATTTTACATGTCATGCAAACAGGGGAATGAGCCTAGTAGATTATATACTACTATCATCAGATTTATTTAAACATGTTGAACGACTCACTATTTAAACGATCATAGTTTCAATCAAAATATTATATGAAAATAATACTCCTCTGGATGTTATAAATGTAGGCACAAAACCATATTATCGCTTAAATTGGAATGAGAATGAGAATGCAAAGAATTTATATGGACTAAGTTAAGATTGCTACCCATGGAGTCGTTTTTTTCATGATTATTTAAACACTGTCACAAAGAATGTAGAACAGGCTGTTGGCATGATCCTAAAAATATTATATAATGCAGCAAATAGTTTTAAAGTAGATTGTAGAAAATCAAATATTCCTAAAGCGTCCTGGTACGATTTGGAATGCATGGATTTGAAAAAGAGGAAATACACTCTCTTAAACCAGTTTAGGAAAACAGGTATAAGGAAATTTTATCAAACTTTTCTGGAACTCAGAAATAAATCTAGATGAGTCTGCAGGAATAAAAAGAAACGTTGGATCAAAGCTCTATATAACAAATTAGAGAATTCATGTGATGAGGCAAAATATTTTGGGGATCTTGTAAATTCGATACCAACGAGTACCTCACTTGAAATGCCAAAAAGATATAAAATCTGGAATGGTTCGAGTATTTTAAAAGCGGACTGAATCCATCTAAAGGCGAATTACACCCAAATTTTGTAGTAGTTATAAGAAATATAATGCAAAAATCATGGCAATAATATCTGTGATATATGCAATGAGGTTGACACAAATCTGATTCTCAACTCGGAAATATCTGAGAATGAAGTATTGAAAGCATTAAATTTGCTTAAAAGTAGCAAATCACCAATTTTTCAAGTGTAAAAAAGATATCATAGTACGTTATTTAACACTATTTTCTACAATGGTACCTTTCCTGATAGATGGAGAAAGGGTTTAATCATACTACTTTTTAAGAAAGGCAACCCCTGTGATATAAACAATTATAGAGGAATAACTTTACTAGATACTTGCAGTAAAAAAAGAGGAAGATTCTATTGCTTTTGTGTCTATTTTTAAAAAGGAATTAGATTCAGTGGATAGAGAGAGTCTGTGGTATGCATTATTACAAAATGGTGTGTATGGTAGGATGCTGGCTATTTAAATAAATAAATATATATATATATATATATATATATATATATATATATATATATATATATATTCAGGTATTAAATCAGCTGTAAACTCTTCTCAAGATCAACTAAGTGAATATTTTGAATGCAAGCTTGGAGTAAGACAAGGTTGTATATTAAGTCCTCTCCTTTATTCCTTGTTTTAAAATGATTTATTACCAATAATGAATGAAACTGGTGGAACTGGAATCTTTGTTGACAATGAATTACAAAATATGATTCAGTTACTTTATGCTGATGACTTGTGTATTTTTGCTGATACTGTTTCAGAATTACAAAGAAAGATAGACACACTGGAGCTCTTTTGTGTAAAACGGGGGTCTTATTGTAAACGTGGATAAGACAAATACCATTGTTGTTAGAAACGGTGGTAGACTTAAGATGTTTGAAAAGTGGACTTATCGTAATCGTAATGAGAATATCAAAATTTTAACTCATTAAAACAATTTGGGAGTGTAGTTTTCTAACTGATTGAATTGGTCAAAAACAACTGAAAGACTTGTTATACATGCTAATAAAGCTTTAATTCCAGTCAAGAAATTAATAAGAAAACTCAGATCTCCATCACCGAACATTGTGTTAAAACTATTTAATGTTCGTATTAAGCCCATTCTCCTCTATTCATAAGAAGTTTTGGGGATACAAGAATAGAAAATCTGTATAGAAATTCCATCAACAGTTCTGTACATTATTTGTCTCTTTGGAAGACAATTTTCAACATGGGAACTCTTGGTGAATGTGGACATTATAATATGTTGATTGACTATTAAATTAGATGTATAAACTATTAGTGTAAATTGTTGCATATGTCTAGCTATAGATATCCCAGGAAATGCTACATGATGTTAAAGGCGTTGGATGATAGCGAAAGAATAACTTGGGCTACTTATAATTAGATAGCTACTTTGTAAATATGGGTTTAGTTTTGTGTAGATATCACAGGATATTGGCGATGTTGA
Source organism: Margaritifera margaritifera (assembly GCA_029931535.1). Taxonomy (NCBI): domain Eukaryota; kingdom Metazoa; phylum Mollusca; class Bivalvia; order Unionida; family Margaritiferidae; genus Margaritifera; species Margaritifera margaritifera. Next base: position 9,983,811 of record JAQPZY010001684.1, read on the forward strand.
GTTATTTATTGTACAATTATACAACAGTTAATGGATTGTAACTTGCAAGAATGGCACGAAGAAGTAAATGGATCACCCCCTTTAAAGAATTATATGACTTGAAAAATTCTTATAGAATGTGAAAAATACTTATATGTTGCTTAAAATAATGAACTAAGACGGTTATACACTCTAGTTAGATTAGGAGAAATTCCTATTAGTTACAGGTAGACACGTTAACAACACGTATTCATCTTAACGACTTGGAATTACGGGGTAATTGGCTCCAATAGGCAAGGAAAGAAATAATTGTGGTGGTGGTATTATGATCTACGTCTCAAACAAACTAATTTTCAATGAGTTGTTTACCAACCCCCGCACGTTTATTAGTCCTTCTGGGATTATTTTAATACAAGTATTGAAAAAGGTTTAAATGAAAATCCAAATATCATTATAGCTGGTGATATAAATGACGATCTACTGGATGGACGATGTTACAAATTTAAAGAGTCAATACTCATAAACGATTGAACAAATATCGTTCAACGACAGACTAGAGCTACAGAAACAAGATCATCTCTATTAGACCCGATATTAATTTCAGATTCGATAATATTAGGCAAAGCGTTGTTATTCCATTTGAATCATCGATCTCAGATAATTATGGCACTTTTGCTTTTCTCAAAGTGGATTTTCAGACTAAACAAACTTACAGTCGTAATATTTGGCTATACTCTTGTGCAGGATTTTATACTTTTACAGCTGAAATCAATAATCTTCCTTAGTAGGAATTTCTCAATAACGAACAAACTATTGATGATGCTACTGAATCTTTCACGTCGCAATTACTAGATTTTACTTTAACTTACATACCACACAAAAACATTACTGTGCGTTCACATGATCAACCTTGGTATGACAGCATGGTACGGAAATTCAGTAGAAAAAGGATAGAGTCAAAAAGTCGCATTATGGATGAACAATCGCCATAAATGCCAAATTTATTAGAAACTAAGAAATAAAGTAAATAATCTTAAAAAGAAAGCAAAGGAAAAATTTGCTAAGTTTGAAACTTTTATTTTTATTTCTTCAAATTCGAATGAATTCTGGAAGATTGTTCAATTTGGATTAAGGGAATAAATTTCAACTCGGTTCCTCCTTTGATTTTTGAAGAAAATGATTCAAACAAACTGATTTTAGAGGATATCGAAAAAGCAAACTACCTAAATGATTATTTTGCATCAGTCTCTAGCATTGGTGATAAGGATATTTCCCGAATGTTTATCGTACTGATAAAGCTTTTGACCATCTAGAAGTTAGGTAGCAAGAGATTTACAATGTCCTCATTGCATTGTCTCTTGACAGGGCCAGATCTCATAGACTGCTCAGGGAGTCTCAAATTCTATAATCAAACTCCTTGTATTTCTTTTGAACAGATTTTTTTTAAATGAGAGCAAAGTTCCTACCATATGGAAAACAGCCAATGTAATACCTTTATTTAAGAAGGGAAATAAATGTTTACCATCGATTTATCACCGATAAGCCCTTCTTAGTTTGTGTAGGAAAATGTTTTGAAAGAATTGTATTGAAGCATTTCTTCAAATTTTTTGAACGAAAATAAGCTCATCTACGAGTTACAGTCAGGGTTTCTACCGAACTATTCAACAGTATACTGATTGTCATTCATTATCAAATCATACAAGCGCTATAACTGACTGTCATTCATTATCAAATCACACAAGCGCTATAAACGCATAATTATATGTGCATGTTTTTTTGCGACACAAGTAAAGCATTTGATCGAGTTTGGCACAAAGGATTATTACATAAATTTAGTGAATATGGTGTAAGAGGAAACATGCCAAACTGGTTTTATGATTATTTATCATTCAGAAGGCAATGGGTTCTTTTACATTTCAATGCATCATGCATGAAATACATTAGACCAGGCGTCACCAAAGGAACCGTACCTGGTCCACTACCTTTTCTTATTTATAATAATGATATTGCAGAAGGTTTGTCTAGTATAACAAGACTATTTTCCTGACGAGATTTCTTTATCTTATGTTTCTACAGATATTAATATTATTGAACATAAAATGAACCAAGACCTAGAAAGATTAAATATATGGACCAAACAATGGCTTGTCTCTTTAAATCCAACAAACACAGAAGTCATATTATTAAAAAACTACTCATCTACTCATATTTCTCATCCCAAATTACTTTTAGATAATCAATCTATTGCTTTTGCAGATAATCATAAACACCTCGTAGTAACTCTGATGGCTGATGGAAGTTGGTGCAACAACATTGAAGAACTTGTTCAGAAAACATCATTGATTGGAATAATGATATATAAATTCACTAAACAAACTTTATACAGCATCCATCAGGCCAATTTTAGAGTATGCGGGTGTAGTATGGGATGGGTGTAGCAAAACCGATTCTAACAGACTTGAAAATATACAAAAAAGAATCAGCAAGAATTGTAACAGGACTTACCATGAGTGTAAGGTTTGAGCTTTTACACAGAGAAAGTGGTTGTCTATCTTTAAAAAAGCGTAGAAAAGTCCACATACATGTTACATTTTATAAATAGTTTAACCATACGACACCAGACTTTTTACACGAAGTTATTCCACCAACGGTTGCTCAAAGAGGGAGCCACATATATTCTTTACGAAACAGTTTAAATTTTGAAGTACCATTATGTCGTTTACAGCTAACAAATAAGGCTAGTTTACATTCGACTATAACATTATAGAACAATCTACGTCCCAATATAAGAAACTCCAATATGTGACAGAAAAATGTACATTATACATGTTACACTGAGGAACAACTTAAGATGGTTCTATATTTGAATCATATTGTTGTCATTCCATTGTGCAGTTGCTCTGAATCAAATACAAGAACCCTCGAATCCTCTTGATGAATGAACCTGCTCAAACTTCCAGTTCATACTGACCTGGACATGTTTTTGTTTGGCGACGATACTCTTAATGACACAATGAATACTAAAGTTTGAAAGCAGGTTAACCGTTTTTGAGCCTATTGAGTTAACAATAGAATTTAAGGTAAATCTAAATGTTTTACTTTAATATCTTTGTCGTAATTTGAAGTCTTGAGCACTATTAGTATTATTCCGCAAAGGATTTACTTGGTCTTTTCTTCCCCCGATCAACATTTGTGTGTGTGCATGTATCTGAAGCTTTTTTGCTACAATTCAAATACGATTATATTTATTCGTCCAGGAATATCACTGAAAAGTTCATACCATGAGAACTATTCATATATTTGTATATGTATTTATGTTTCTAATTCACCCATGGGGCATCGCCTTTCTTTATTCATTTATAATCTCGCACCTCAAACAACGATTGCTTTTGGTAATTTTAGTTCTTAGACCCGTTCAAATATCATTTAAATTTTCTTTGCATGTTTCACCTGATGCACGAAATATTGTGTGTTGTATTTGTTATGGGAAAAGCCATTCTAAGTTGGAAGAACTTGTGCCTAACGCTTTTGTTTTTCTAATACACGCAATAAAACGTTTCTACCAAGTTTTAACATTATTAACTACCGTTTGTATTATTATTTTCATATTTGCTATGTAAATTATTTGTGTTTAATGAAGTCTGCTATTGAAATCAGAATGTTATATCTATGCTATAGTTGTGAACCAAAGAAATGAACAAAACAAACATATATTCAATTTTATTTATTAGTTTATTAGTTTTTCTTGCAAATATACAAAGTAAAATCTGGAGGATTGAATATTCTCGCTACAATCGTCGACGATTCAGTTTTTGGAACAACGACTTATAATCTTGAACCCACACCCTCACACAAGCACATCAATAAAGTATTGACACTATTGATAAAATCACTAAAATATTTATTTTATGGCAACAAGGTAATCACCGTCTTCTTTAGGATTCTGGGCATGCAGCTATACAAATGAGAACGTAGAAATAGCCACAAATAATTGCTTCTTGAAGGAAGTACTACAAAGCCAACATAATGCATGCAAGTTTTTTTCATATACCCGAGATCATGAGCGAGCGCACTTGCCGATCTTAGAAAATATATGCTTGTAAAAGGCAATGTTCTCTGTCATAGGGGAACGTAGGGAAAAAAAATGATCATAGAATTTGCGCCGAATTAATCTACTTTGATGAACCCAACAAAAACTAAGATCAATACGACTGTGGGTCGTAGTTGTCTCACATTTCTATATTCCAGCCTGTCCCTTCCTCCTTATGTAAGAAGAAAAGGTACCATTCCTCATCTCTCTGCCTACCTTCTTTTTTCAAGGTTTGATGTCAATCCGCCCCCGATTTGAAACGAGCCACACGTACCACATTGAAAATATTATCCAAAGTGCATTAGTGCTCTGGATTAATTTACTTTTGTTTCTCAAGAACTTCTCTACAGTCTCCAGTCCTTTGATTCGCAGATGAACATAGTTTCAGTATTGAGTAACTTACAAGAACATAGCACTCCGTAATTTACATACAATAACTAAATGCAAGTGCACTAAGCACGTTTTATACGTGCAAACATTTTGTAAGAGTGTCACGCAATAATAAATATTATCGTTTAAGCATAAAGCTATAAAAAAAAAAAAAAAAAAAAAATAACAAAGAAGAATGTAAACATGGTTTGGTAACCAACCCTCCAAGTACATGAATTTAAAGAAGATGTTTTTGTTTTTGTTGTGTTTTAGCGGCACTTTGAACACATCATTAGCAATATCATGCTGAGAAAATGGGAGCTAAGTGCCTTTTCCAAGAACACACAGAGGAAGCTGATCTGGCTGGCCTGGGCGGGTACCAAAATCGCGACCCTTGGATTACGAGTCCGACGCTCTACGAATTGAAGAACGAAACCTCTGACTTCTATTGTACTGACACAATACTGAAATATAGCATCCGAATACAAATATAGAGGGAAGGTGCACAAATCAAGGTAACTGCCGACTTCAATAAATGGAATGCAAAACGCCCAAGGCTATCGGGAAATTGTTACATTTTCGAGGTTTCTTAATATCAACATGAACTGACAATGATATCTTGATGTTTAACGAATAACAGATGCTTGAAACACCGTCTCATTCTTTCATTCATTTTTCTCGTTTCGTTTCTGGACTATAAGAGAGCCGTCAATTTCTTGCTTTTATCGTATCTTTTTTTATGCGTAATTAATTCATGCAAAAAAAAAAAAAATCGTCCTAACATGGTAAGTTTTCTCCATTTCCTTTATCCCTGGGGCCATAAGGAAAATAACTTATATTCTTGCTTTTATATTGTTATGGAGTGTTAAGGTAGGCAGATTGGGCCCATTACCCCTACCCCCAACGGGAAACTTTCTTTCTATGTGTTCAAGACGGATACCCTTCGTGACTAATCTTTACTCGTGTACATGTTTTGCTGTTCACGTGATCTGCAACATCCTGTTTGTGAAGAGCTATATATGATATTCTATTTGTATTCTTATCCAGTTATTTCCGCTAGACAAGTGTATACAAGGCTGATCTCTGACAACTTCAAAACGGGGATTCTTCGTTTACTTTACGACTAAAATTTGCAACATACCTACTTGGAAAATAAGTCATCCAATTTCTAAGACGTTTTGCTTTCGGAAGTACCATATATATATTCGCTTATGCGACAGTAGATCTGGCTCTATGCAGTTTGCGGTTGGATCGAACTTATACGCGAGTATAAACAGTATGTCAACCTCGAAAATAAGTAGCCTAATAAGTTTAATGGATATCTTGCATGCATACAAGTTAATGCATATATGTTAACATGTGGAAAGAAAGACTTAACATCTTATAAAATGAAGTTCTAAACTATGTGAAAATATAGTTATAAAATCGCGCGTGACTTATGATAAAATTGCTGAATTTAAAGGATCAATTTGTTCTTTCTTATTACATAACTAATTGCAGACAGAAATAAAAACATTTTCCTACTACTCGAAAATATGCATACATCAAAAGTAAACTATCCTAAAAAATGCGCAGAGAAAAAAAAATTACTGATTAATTACGCAGTTGTTTTTGACTTTTATGCTATCACCTTACTTGTCTGCCTAAAACAAAGGGCTTGTTTGGCTATGCTTGGCGGTTTACTTTGGATCAACACCTTCTTTCTTTATTTGACATCAACATGATGTTGGTCAAAACGTAAGATATAAATTCCTTATTTCCTACATCAAACAGTCGGTAATACATGTGGATATTAATTTAGCGAAACAACAGGAAGAGTGACATATGTGCCTACTTAAATATAGCATATAATCTTTATTTTAAGTTTGTTAGGTTTCATGTGAATCTTTTTAATTTGAACTTTTGTCTAAAACCGAGGGTTTTTCGATATTACAAGCTTTAAAGTGTATCGAAAGTGACCTTTGCATACGCCTCATATAGCTGTTCAGCACTGTAAAATAAATCCCGTCCAACATGAACTATCCACTCTTAAACAATGTTTGGTTACGTTGAAGTCCATAAAGAAGTCATTGTGACCAAGGCGCAGGACTCGTTACCAGAAGGATGCGGATTCGATTCCCACTATCGGATTTGCCCCAATCGGCTACTGTGGTGTGTCCTTCGGCAAGGCACTTCACCCTACTTGCCTCAGCACAATATAATCTTCAAAGTGTTGATGTACCGTCAAACATGAAACCAAACATTTAAGTCAATAATATAATGAATGCTGAGAATATGTTAAACACATGTGCTTTCATATAAATCAGAACAGTCTAATATTATTTCCACCTCCAGTTTAAACAGATACTTACCAAACATATTTTCAATAAGGAAGGCCTCGTCACTTGGATAGCACATGTCTGAAAATTTATTTTCACAAATATATTTAAAAAAACAAGAATATCGTTTAGGTGGATCAAAACGGAAACCTACACAGGACACTACTGATGTGACATTTCGCAGACCACAATTATGGGATTCAAAGCTGTTCAGTAGTTCTAAAACATCTTCAAATAAAAAACACTGAAAAATGTTTCAATGCCACATGAAAAGGTTGTATACAATACTATTTCATTTTAAAGTAAAACACAAAAGCACATGTAGTAATACCAATAAAAGAACGTTAGTTTTAACAGTAGATTGGACATAATCTACACTTTCCAATTTGAAACAACTGAGCCGGGGATATTTTGATTGTCAAAGAAGTCTCCGAATGCTACTGCGTCCTATATGAAATAACGTCTAACAGTAAAAGTTAAACAAATGATATATGCTTTTATTCTGATTTAAACACCCATCCCCCCCCCCCAAAAAAAAACAACACAAAAGAAACCCAAAAAAACCCCCAACAACAACCGACAATTCTATGATTGAATCCAAGAAAGGAACGATGTATGGTAAAGTTACAGTTACTGAAGATCCTCATGTTTGTAAACAAGTGTACTGGTGGGCAAAAAACACTGGTAGGTTGAATACACACTGTAATAATAAAATTCTCGATTAACTGATGCCATTTTGTTCTTATTATCAATTATCGACATTTGACATACAAGTTTAAGTAATGTCTCTATCAGTTAATGTTCACATAATTTATTGGTCTAGAGACAAACAATGTACTAATATTTCAGTAAACGACTGTCTTTTTTCTGCCATCCAGGAAAGTATTCCAACAGTCATGTAATAATAATATGATGAAAGCATAGAAACAACAGAGGCAACGATATGGGTAGAAGTGATGAGAGTAGGCATTGCAAAAATTGTACTTCATCTTTTGTTACAAAACCAGTTTAAAAATAAACTCTCTGCTTTACACTGTGTCATGGTTCACTAGAACGTTTTACAAGCGTCTGGATGACGGTTTCTTAATTTCTATTAAAAACAAATGCCAAGAACACTGACAAGAACAATGCCAAGAACACTGACAAGAACAATGCCAAGAACACTGACAATAATCAGATTTTAGCTGTTTATATATAAAAACATAAACTAAGTGTTCAATGAATTCATAAGACTAAGGAGATACAAAACATGATACCCGACTAAAATAAACATATACAAAACTAATCAGTGGATTTTGTAAAGTAAATTCATACAAATAGTTGGTAAAAAAATACACATGTATATTCTATCTCAGTGAGTATGAACTGAACAGAATGCACATGCAATTGTTATTGCTAAATAAATATAGATTAGTTTACAATGATCCTGTGGGGTGAAGATTTCGGATTTTTCCATGTAAAATTTATGATGTATAAATGGTACACTCTATCTAATTGTACATATTAATATATGGAATTCAGTTCAAGTAAATATAAATGTATCGGATTTGCAGAAACGAAAAAAAAAAAAAAACCTACAGAACAGTGACAAGTTAATTATGACACAGAATATACTTCTATCCCAAAAATGATTCCACTGGATTTCGAAATATAAATATTAAAAAAAAACAATACTGAATTCTAAACTGATAATGCCCTTCGATGTCAACATCTCAGATTTGTTGTCTTTGTTGGTTTTATAGGAACTTTTAACGCATTATTGGCTATATCATGCAGAGGAAATGAAAGCTATGTGCATTTCCCAAGAACACACCGAGGCAGACAACCCCGGGCTGGCCTCGTTATTGAACCAACGACCCTTGAATTACGAGTCATAAGCTCCACCAACTGAGATACTGCGGCTCAAGGAACACAATGTGAAAAAATTTAAAATTTGTACAATATTTACATAAGATCGATATATAAGACGAATATACAATATTCTTACAATTACCATACAAGACCTTTACAATACTTCAGTGCCTAATATTTAAAACTATTTTTTACAAAAACACAAAGAAATGAAACAGTAGAACAGTAATAAAATGAGTAAAAATAACAATCTGGGAGGCTAGATTTACAATGAATTTCGGAGGTCGCCTTATATTTTTAATTTCATTTCTGAAATAAATGATCTGTATTTCTTAGGTGAACTAAATGTCCATGAATCCATGTTCAGTCTGGTGCAGAGGTAGTCCCGAGTCTGTAGTCACACACTACTCAAGACAAGCGCACACTATAACTCCACGATTCGTAATCAATAATGAAAAAGTGGTTAAAATGAATGGTTTTAAAGTTACAATCAATTTTTGAGTAATATTTTCAGTACCCACTTTTCGTACCTATATTAGTGTGACAAGTATGATGTCCATAAAAAAAGTGTATCTGAATTTCCACTGCCATTGATGAGTTAAGCATCGATTATAATGCTCATTATAAAGAAAGGTAAGAGTTTGTAACTCCTGTAAAAAGCCATTTAGGATTCAGTTTTTGGCACCTACTGGAAATGCCACTTATCTGATCTCTGCTGTTGTCAAGAAATTCAAATGTTCAATGAGATCAGAAAATAACTGTAACTAGTATATGATACTGTAAGCCAATTGGTTATTTTCAAATTCATAAGCAAGAAGCGACGCGGTGCAGCTTGGGTAAACGATGAGAAAATGTGACATATATCTGTAAAAAAAAATAGCACAAGGAATACATGGAATCATGATGTTTGTGTTTTAGGTTTAAAAAATGGCAATATATTTACACTCATAAATATGCAAAGGAATTCTTTACATAAGCATGGCATCTATCTATGCAAATTGGCGCCCAATAAGACACATGATAACATTCAAGCATATTAAACAGTTATAAGAATATAAAAGCTAGTAAACGTGAGGCCCCATTGAAATTGCATTCATTAAATTTATTCACAATTTAGATAAAAATGTTATTATACATAAGCCAACGAGGCAGTTTTGATGAGAAATAAACAAATTTTCATTTAAATAAAATACTACTTGTAACGTACGTGAATATCTTCAACAAGTAAAATGTACAGTAAAATTCCAATAGTATATGGCACGTGAAAATATATACAAATTATAAATCTTAGCATGCAAATATGAAACTTATGGAATAGTCATGCAACAGCGAGCAATACCATGAAACAAATACATTTTACAAGAGACTCAAATGTCTTTCCCTGACAAAGATTTCATCTTCTAGGGAACTGTTATGTTGTAGTGCTTTCTCTGCATTCCAGTGAATGAGTTGTCCAGTGCTTCAACTGCAAACAATAATTATATACATATGAGTTACAAATGTTCGTATTACTTTGTACGAAAAAAGATGATGAGTATTTATCCATCAAAAGCTAATTTTATTTCCATGTTGACAGAATGTATATAAAAACGTGTCAAAACGATCCAGTGTATTGCATACAGGAAAACAGTATTCAAGTTGAATTAATTTTTCTGGCAAATAAATTACCTTGGAATAAAATATCATGAACAACTCTGCACATGAATTTTCCAAATTTAAGAGACTTATTGGTCTCAGAATTCACAATATTTTCATAGTCCAGCAATGAATGACTAGTCGTACACTGCCATAGTCTTTCCCATTGAAAGTCGTATATTTTTCCATGACACAATTATGAACACATCTGAACGAGACACATAATAATTTAATTAAAAGTAAGCAGAATAAATAGTTGTGTTGATTTTATATAGAGACCCGTTTATTAACAATATACGCAATGACACTTGTACAGATTTTTTAATGCTCCAAGCCATGAGATAATATCTGCCTCTCCCCCCCTCCCAAACAAAACTCAACTCCATTTAAAATAACCAAATCAAGCTTAACTTTACTCACCTGGCACTGTGGACTGCAGTACCACATCTTTTTACAACAAGAGCAGAGATACAGGGAAAAATTACCACACATTACGCAGCTTCCATTTATTTGCTGCAGGTGTGGTTCCGTTTTGTTGCTGGTAGGTTGGATCTCTTTGGGAAACATGTTGTTGGTGGTCTGTGATGTGATGGGGAGTGCCGATGGGGCGGTTGATGTCACGATCTGTGTGGAAATAGTTGTTTGTTGCTGAGAAGTGGACACAATTTGGGCTGGCTGAGAAGTGGACACAATTTGGGCAGACTGAGAAGTACTGGTCACTGGATTCGTTTGAGGGGCAGTATTGCCCATTTTTCCAGGCCGATTCGGCAGCTATTGAGAAATATGGAAGCATGTTTAAAATAATAAAAATGACGGAAGGTAAACCAAAATGAGAACGACAAAACGCTCTTGCTTCAAGGAGAACTGCTTGATGTCTTAGTTTTATATAGTTGGTAATATTTCAATGTTCAGATATACAACACAGCCGACATTGCCATAACATGAATAATCTATATTAGCAACATTTATTCGCTTATTCTAATAAAACCTTTTCAGGCATCAAAGAACAATAACTTCCTTGACACCAATGCATACGAAAAGCAAATCAAAACAGGCTGAACATTACATATGAAATACCACAGTCTCGTTGGGTTCTTATTATTACAAGTCGAATTACGTCGGTATTTTCATCCTCCGAAAGAGAAAACACTTGTTCAAAAGAGTTTATAAAGGAATATACGTTCTTAATTTATATTCTGAAAGCAAATTTGAAAAAGGAATAAAAGGTTTATAATAAAATGTACAAGGAAATATATATAGACTGTTTGATTTAAATTGACACGTGTCACGATTCGAAAATGATTAGATCATTCCCTTCTTCAACCTATATTTCTCTCAAATGAGAATAATGCATTCTAAACCCGATATTTTTTACACTGATGAATCACACAGATAGAAGTAGATGCAATCTGCTTTCAAATTTAAAAAAAGAAATAATAAAAAACCCCACAAAAAACAATGAACATTTAAAGGCCTAAGAATACAAAACTTTGCCCAAAGATTACTTGATCTTTTTCCATGCTTAGAAAAGAAAGACGTAGTCACAGCATGCCTATACTGATATCACTATATTAGGGTTTTTCTAAAATCTCGATGGTATTGCTTAGATGCATGCAATTTTTATATTATTATTATTATTTTTAAAAAAATATATACTCCAAAAAGGGCAGATTAAATAGCATCTTTAAAGCAGCATCTTCAGCCGGATAACAGATCGTAATCTTCCTAGAGGAATCTCAGTAGATAGGAACTAGAGATGCATAGTATGGTGCCATCCCCATTTAATTATAACGATACAAGTTATAGCTCAATGAATGTAATATAGTCGGCGTTACGAGCAAAACTGTTTTTCTCACTGGAGAAAATTCTTTACCTACGAATACTTCCAAATACTTGACAATCTTTAAGCGCGAATCAGCGAATGATTCCAAATACTTGACAATCATTTAACCGCGAATCAGCGACTGATTCGAAATACTTGACAATCATTTAAGCGCGAAGCAGCGAATGATTCGAAATACTTGACAATCATTTAACCGCGAATCAGCGAATGATTCGAAATACTTGACAATCATTTAGGCGCGAATCAGCGAATGATTCCAAAGACTTAACAATCGTTTAAGTGCGAATCAGCGAATGATTCCAAATAGTTACCAATCCTTTAAGTGCGAATCAGCGAATGATTCCAAATACTTGAAAATCAAACAAGCGCGAATCAAAACATCTGTATAAGTGAAAGAAGGCGGAACGAAGAAGGAACATTTCAGAACTAAGTTATGATAACAGATACATGTTTTAAATCCAAGAGTAACAGCAGTGGGTCATACAACAGAGCAAGAACCCAAACTCGGTTGTGAAATAGAAATTGAATGAAAGTAAAGGACAAATACCATTTTAGTTTTCATACCCGTCGTGAGCAAGTTATCTTCGTTCTGGCTGACCAAACATGACTGTTTCTTATATAAGGGGGGGGGGGGGGGAGAGATTCTGGAACGCAAAGTGAAGCCTCTTTCGCTTTTACAATAAACTCAAAACATTGTTCGCAGATGAAACTGAGTGTTGACCTAAATTATTATTAGCAAAATTGTCTCTCAAGCCTTAAGCGCGCCCCTTTTTCGCCCGAAGTTGTTTTACTAAGTGACACAAAACGATTCAATTATAAATGATTAAAAAATGTTAACTGCGCAAGTTAATCTATATGAACGGCACATTATACGTCCGCCCCGTGTCTAATAGTCTTGTAAGTGGACACTAGTAGGGTATGGCTGACTCTGGTGATTATTAACCAACGAGTCTCATTGACCTGAACATTTGGTCAAGGTATGAGGTCTTGAACTAAACTTGTGCAGAAATCATTATTTTGTTTTATCAGACTTACCAAGATCGTGAACCCTGACCTTTAAACCACACGATCTATTGGTGTATTTACTGCCATAAGTACAAGTCGTCCGCAAAGCTTGGTCAAGGAACTTACTCTTGAACAAAACTTATTATGCAAAACCCTTTTTTCTTCGAGCAACAATAACCTTAACCTTTGACCTTTCGACCCACAAATCAATACGTCTCTTCCATACCTCAAGTGCAAGCCCTCTACAAACTATTGGTCAAGATACGTGGTCTAAAACTAAAAGTTAATAAACAAAACAAAAAAACCCCATGTTTCTTCTTTCAGTCACAGTGACCTTGACCATTGGCTTTTTTTTAAAACCCAAAATCAATAGGCTTTTTTCTTACTCAACATGTGAGTCATCCACACACTTTATATATTTTGTTCCTACATATATCTCAGAAAAGCAATAATTGTAAACATGTTAATCACTACTCATGGTACGTGATCGCTGTTCATAGTACGTAAATGCTGCTAGCTATATGTAAAATTCTTACTTTATTTAATAATAATTTATGTTTGGGACTGAAGTTTGAAGAAGCTAATTGCCCTTAGGCAGCC